>QEPC01006491.1:332886-384780 GCA_003113815.1 Sphenodon punctatus | reverse complement strand
CCCAGGAGGGGCAGGGCTTGTGTCTGTGTGGGTGTGTCAGAGAGAAAGAGAGACAGGCTTCTTGGCAACGGGCAGCAAGTGACGGGGGCTGGTGGCCGGAGGGGCTTGTATTTCCAGCAGCTTCAGAGGGCATTCGTGGGTGGGTACAGAGGAGTAGGCTATTGGGGGAGGGTAGACTGGCATGCGGGCACCGGTCTTCTGGATGCAGTGGAATGGAATGTATCCCTCAGTGACTGGAAAGATGGTCCCAGATTCTCATTGATGGTTCCTGGGATGGGTGGGCATGACTGATTCAGGTACAATGGAATGACAGCCTATGTGAGTTTAATGATAATTATGTCCCTAGAATTAGCGCATGGTTGGGCACACTTCATTCAATTAAGCGATAGGTGGTAGCAGCAGGTACAGGAACGCACACAGGCAGGCAGACACATATAATACATTGTGTTAAATTGATATAGTCCATCTCATTCTGGCAGGTTTGCTGCTGGATGTGGGCAATGGCCAATGGGCATCGATCGGGTGCACGAGCACAGCTGGGAGTTCTTCATGGTTCTGGCAGGTGGCAGCTTGAGCTGGATACACCTCCCTCCCTCCCTCCACCCCCACCTCTCTCATTCTAGCGGGGAACCTCTCTCTCTCTCTCTCTCTCTCTCTCTCTCTCTCTCTCTCTCTCTCTCTCGTGGAGAGGGCCGGGTCACAACTCTAGAATTTCCTCCCAGAGGAAACTCGCCTGGCCCTGGGTCTGCTGGCATTTTGCTGAGCCTGCAAGACCTGGCTGTTCGCCCAAGCCTTCGGAGGGGAGGGTGAGGTAGGTAGGGGGCGGTGGGATTTTAAAGAGGTTAAAGTAATGGGGGGTTGTTTTAAAATGAGTTAAAATTGACAAATGTTTTTATTATTGTTTGCTTTTATTTGTTGTAGGCCACCCTGAGATGCCGTAGGCATGAGAGGGAGGCTAATAAATATGACTAAATAAATAAATAAATAAATAACCAGACAGCATATAGGCCTGGGGGTCTTTGGCACCAGCAGACATTGGTTGCCAGAGTACAGAACCCTTGGCACAACAGACAGCATATAGGCCTGGGGGCCATTGGTACCAGTAGACAGTGGATTGCCAGGGTACATAACCCTTGGCACAGACAGCATATAGGTCTGGGGGCCATTGTCACCAGCAGACATTGGTTGCCAGGGTACAGAACCCTTGGGACAGACAGCAAATAGGCCTGGGGCCATTGGCACCAGCAGAGGAGGAGGAGGAGCCCCATCCCAGAACTGCCCCTGGCATGGGATGTCGTGTGCCACTACACTATCACTCCTTGTCCAGGGGCAGCTCAGGGAATCCCAGCAGCGGACATTTCACCTTTAGGAACAACAACTGCTCCATCAACTTGGCCCCCAGTCTCAGGCAGTGTGGGGAGCAAATGTCCCTCGCCACAGAGAACACCCACTCTCTGGGGACACTGGTTGGTGGGCAGGAGAGAATACTCTTGGCCACTTTTGACAAGGCCAGCCACACGTTGGCCTTGCCAGCCCAGTAGGCCAAGGGATCACTGCTGAGATCAATGCATGGCTCCTCCTCAAGGTAGCTCTCCACTGCTGCTGAGGCGCCATCATACTCCCTCCGGTAGCTCTGGGTGAGCACCACCTGCCCCACTGCCCTCAGCCATGCCACTTGCCCTATTGTGCACAGCCCCATGCTCACCAGAGTGGCCTGCACACAGGAGGAGCTGCTGGCAATAGGGGTGCTGCTGCTCATCCTGCTGCTGGTGCTTCTGCTAACGGTAGGGTTGGGAGCATGGATAGACCCGCCTGGCTGAGAGGGGTGGCTGTTCCCACTCCCACCATCTCCAGGGGTGTCCTGCTGCATAGCCCACTCTGCCTTCTGGACCCTCTGCACCAGCGCTTCCTTCCGGAGGATATATAGCATTGACTCGCGTGCCATGCTGCCCTTGATCCTTGGGTCCAGCATGGTTGCCAGCACATAATCCTCCCCGCGCAGCAGCTCATCAAAGTGCGCACTCAGTCCTGCCTTCAACTTGCGCACAAGGTCAATCGCCTCATCTGACATCCTCCTGCCCTGAGAGCCACAATCCCGTCCTGCCAGAATCTCATCCAGGCTGCTGCGGAGACTCTGGACCAGCGGTGTCACCTGGCTGAGGGTGGTGGTGGAGCTCCTCAAGGTCTCCGTCACGGCCCGGAATGGTCTCAGGACGAAAAACTTCTGAGCAATCATCTCCCGTTCCTCCCTGTTGTACCCTGGAGGTACTTCGATCTCGGTGTCCAGTTCAACCTGATGCAAGGCGACTTTCTGCTCCAGAAGCCGCTCGAGCATCAGGAACGTAGAATTCCCCCTGGTGGGCACATCTTGCACAAGCTGGTGCACTGGGGAGTGTTGCTGTGTCTGCTTCTCCCAGAGGAGCTCGCTACCCTTCACGCTGCAGTTGAAGAACCCCGGCAGCTTCCTCCCCTGGTCAACCAGGGAGCTAAGGGTGCCGAGCTCAATCACCTTATCCCCCAAGCCCAGAGTGTCCTTGACCACAAAATGGAGGGTGTGTGCGGCACAAGGAATGCTTGTGAAGCCCCCGTCATGGACTGCCTTTAGTAAATTAACCCCGTTGTCCATGACCACACACCCCTTGGTGAAGGCCGTGCCTGGAATGACCCACTCCCTCACCATGGCAGCCAGGGCTGCCTCGAGGTTCCTTGAGGAGTGGGAGCTGTCCATTACATGGACCTGAAGTAGGGCCCACCTATACCCTGCTTCAGGTCCCCTCTTGTCACTGACAAGCACTGCCTCTGGGTCCTGCCACCAGTGTGCTGTCACTGCCAGGTAGGCATGCCGTGTATTCCTGCTGGATCACAGGTGCATGGTGAAGTGGACTGTGCCCCCCCAGCCCCTGCCAGCTGCTCCCTCACCCGCTCCTTCAAAGCCCTGTAGAGCTGTGGCACCACAGTCTGACTCAGGGTGGAGAGGGAAGGAAGCTTAAAGTTGGGGGCCAGGAACCCAATGAGCCACTGGAAGCCCTTGTCCTCCACAATTGAGAAGGGCTGCCCATCTAGGGAAATCATTTCTGTCAACATGCACTTTGCTTTCTCTGGAAATCCAGTGCCACGACGCCCGGCCTTGACAGATCCCCCCACCCCAGGTCCTCTATGGTAGACTGACGGTGCTGCTGGGGAGGCTCCTGCTGATGTTCTTTCCCCCTAGCAGGAGGAATACTGCTCCTGCTGCCAGAAGCAGCGGTTGGTGCTGGTGCAGGACACTTGCCCACTGTAGGAGCTGGGCGCCTGGCCACTGCAGTCGGGAACCCACTTGCATCCACTTCCCCTGCCTTCCCACTGAGCAGCAGAGCACTGTGGCATGACTTTAGGTGCCTTGCCATTTCTGTTGTCCCCATGTTGCTGATCACCTGCCCACGCTTTACCACCTTTTTGTACACAGTGCACTGCACCTCTCTGGGATCATCTGCCTGCACCTGCTTAAAATGATCCCAGACTGAGGATTTCCCCCCCCCCCCCTCCTGCCTTCTGGCCTTCCCTGGGTGACGCACTGCTGCCAGCGCGTTTTAAGGGGCAGAACATGGTGCCACTGGTGACACAGCTCTGGAAGGTGGGTCAGCCATCTCCTCTGTGGCACTAGTGTCTGCCTCTGAGTCACTGTCCCCGGTCACTGTGATATTGTCCTGTGAAGGGGGATACTGTGATGCAGAGGCTTGACTGGCTGCCATGCTGCTGGCACTCTCCCTGTGCCCCCTCTATAGCTGTCACTGCTGCTGCTACTCCTCTCCCTACTGCCATTGCCCATGGATCGGGCCCTGCCTCCAGCAGCAGGTGAGGGCTCCACCAACTCCGGATTGCCGCTGGGGATCGCCTCCACAATGGGGGACATTGGTGACCTTGGAGGAACATATGAAGCAGCAGATCCTGCTCCAGCAGCAGCAGAGACAGCCGCAGCCTCATGTTGTCCAACTTGTCCTTCTGCAGGCCTTACAGTGCCCTGAATGGCAGTGGAGGAGGGCACTGCCAGGAGGCAGCACTGAGCTACTTAAGCCTGTTGTTGCCCCAAAGCAGGCCTGCGGAGTTTGGGGGGTGGTGATGAGCTCTGGCTGCTGCTGCTGCCTGCTGTCACACCACTGGCATGGCTCCTACCCCTACCACCTCTCCCACATGACCCATTACCTGTCTACGGGCAGAAGACTGGCATCTCCTTCCCTTTGCCATTTCTCCCTCCAAAATAATGTTTTTATATTTTATTTTATTTTATTTTATTTTAATTTTTTATATATCTCTCTCTACACTAAATCTAACTGCTATTAACTATTCTAAATACTATGAACTAAATTGATTATCTAATAACTACAAAGGCCAACTCCTACAAACACTACAACTAAACCACTAAACACTATCTCTATCACTAAGCTAACTCCTACATCTATCTATCTATCTATCTATCTATCTATCTATCTGTCACATGGGGGGAATCACAAACAATACAAGGAGGGGTACAAAACTGAAATGAAACCTAAATCAATCTAATAATCCTAATCTAAATGAATAAAAAAATGGGGGAAGGGAATCAGGGATGGAATATATATATATATAGGGAGAAGGAAAGGGTTCAATGGAGGGGTGAGGAAGGATGGTAGATTGAACACAGGGAACACAGGGGGGGTAAAAACAAAATATAACACTAAAATCTCTCTAATATAATCTAAATAAATGATAATATGGTGGTAAATGGGTTGGATGGGTGAAATAGGAAGAGAATGGCAATGGACTGAGGAGAACAAACTGCTGGGAGAGGGAGCCTTCTGAAATGCTTGCTGTTCAGGAACAGTGACTAGCTCAGAAGATGTTGGGATGGGGGGAGGCAATCAGTTTTGTTTCTTGCTGCACCCGCCTCACTGCAACCTCCATTGCCTCTGTGCAGCCTAGCTCATGGCCAATAGCAGACTGCGAAGCCAGTGGTCTGAGGAGAAAAGGGCTGTTGATTGGCTGCTGACTGCTACTCCAAGCCTCTCCACCCCTGGTGCCTGGAAGTCTGCTCCTCAGCTGACTCCCTCTCCCTGTCACGTTTTTGCCTTCCAGTCATGTTTTTCCCTCCAGAACCATCCGAACTCGATCCGAACTGGCCGAACTGTTCGGTCGCTTCAGAGTTCGGAATCAGGTTCGGTTTGGTCGGTTCAGGTTCGGTCAGTCAAACAGACCGAGTTCGAGCCGAATTCCGAACTTCCAAACCGCGTTCACCCATTCCAAATGTCCCTAGGGACAGTAGAGATAGTGGACACAGACTCCACAAGGCTCCATTTGAACAGTCTTTATTCTGAACCACTGAAGCCCCAGGAAGCCTAGGCCCAAATGGCTACAGCCAGTCTCAAACAGATCCAACAGCATTTTCTGGTTCCCCTTAAAGGGGCACTCCCTAGAGGGGGGAGGGGTCAAGATCAGAGCAGAGGAGATCAGTAAGGAGGAAGGTGCTGTAATCAAAGCAAGACACGTTTAACGCATAGCCTAGGGTTTTGGCAGTGGAAACAGTAAGGGAAGGTCATATTTTTGCAATGTTATGCAGAGTGAAGCAACAGGACTTGGCAACAGCCTGGACCTGAGGTGTAAAGGAGAGGGAGAAGTTGAAGATCAATTCCATGTTACGGGCCTGAGGAACAGGCTGGATGGTGATGCCCTCAATGAAAACTGAGAGGGGAAATGGAGGGGAATGTTTGGGGGGAAAGAGGAGGAGTTCAGTCTTAGCCATATTAAGCTGTAGTCAGAAGTGGGACATCCAAGCAGAGATGCAACTATAACCCAAGTCATCATCCCTTATGAATTAAGGGCAGACCTGATCCATCAGGTTGTTTCAGAGAGATATCTTTCCACCCATATGGTCAGACATTGCACAATTATCTGAAGGATCTGGGAGTGACCACCAGTTGGAGATCCCTCTCCACATCCCGCAAGGGTGCATGTGTGTGAGCTTTTGGAGGGTCTGGTGGCTTGGATCCTTCACATCCACCAGATAACCATTTTTGCATGGATAATGGTTTCAGCCCTAATTTGGTTCATTTGTCAATATAATATATATATATATATATATATTGCCTTTGCTACAATTCAGAAAGGAAACAAGCTGTGAAACGTTAACATTCCCCACAGACTGAAAAATTTCCTTCCTTCCTTCCTTCCTCTCTTTTCTCTGAATATTATTTCTAGGGCTGAACCAAATAGTAAAAAAAAGAAAAATGCACAAATATTTCTGAGTTTCTGAGGATTAGATCTGAGTGGTTGGCTGGTCCTCAGTAATGCAGTTGAATACTCAGTAAAATATTTATTTTTTATTGTTGTTGTTGTTGTTTACCCTGCCCCTCTCACTCAAAGGCAACTCGGGGAGACTTACAAAAAAGTAAAAATACAGCAACAGCATAAAATACAAAAATACAAAACCATCAAACGCAGCATAAAAATTCATAATGATCCATACAAAATCCCCACCTAACCTATCCCACCCTCCCCCTTCTCCCCGCCAAATGCCTGATGGAAGAGCCAGATCTTACAGCTTCATTAGAAGGCAAGGAGATCTGAGCTGAGGCAAATCTTCACCGGGAGGGTATTCCAAAGCGATGGTGCAGTCGCCGAGAATGCCTACCTGTCTGTCTATTTGGATCTGCTGAAAGCACGGGAAGACGGCAATCACGGATGACCGCAGGGGCAGCCCAGGGGCTCAGCGTGTGAGGTAATCCTTCAGGAAAGCAGGGTCCAGACCATTTAGAGATTTAAAGATCAAAACCAGCACCTTGAATTAGGTCTGTAAGACAATAGGCAGCCAGCACAATGCTCGGAGCACTGGTGTACCGTGCTCCCTGCGGCCCATCGCGGTCATGAGATGGGCTGCAGCATTTTGCACCAGCTGCAGCTTCTGAACCATCACCATGGGAAGTCCCATGTAGAGCGCATTTCAATAGTCCAGACTTTAGGTGACGAATGCATGGATGAGGGTGGCAAGGTCTGAGTATGGCCGGAGCCTTCTCATCAGATGTAATTGGCGAAAAGTGTCCCTGGCCACAGCCAACACCTGGGGATCCAAGCGCAGCTGTGAGTCCAAGAGCACTCCCAGGATCCACACAGATGGAACCAATGGAGGGAGAACACCCCCAATAATAGAAGTATTCCAATCCCCCAGATCACCAACCCCACGTACCAGCATCACCTTTGTCTTATCAGGACTGAGCTTCAATCGGCTTTGGCTCAACCTGATCCAGTCCCCCACAGTGGACAAATACTGGGACAACAAGGAGACAGAAGGGCCTAGGTCGGATGAAAAAGATAAAGACAGCTGGGTGCCATTTGCATATTGATGACAACTAACTCCCCAGCTGCGTATGACCTCCCCCAGCAGCCTCATTTACATGTTAAACATGAGAGGGAACAGAATGGAACCCTGCAGGGGCCAATTCCAACCACGCTTCCAGGGCTAGCCGAACCAATTCCCGTGGATGTGTGGTGAAAGATATCCCCACCCGTGATCAACGAAAAGTCACATCTGGCCGCTCGCCACGGCCCGGGATCACCGCCGGACGCGGCGGCCTCATTGGCCCCGCCGCCCGCCCGTCTCCCCGGAGGGCAGGTGGCGGGAGCATGAAGGGGGTGGGGCCGTGCGGCCACACGTTGTGCCACGCGGCCCCGCCTCTGGCAGTGGACCATCCTAATTTGACCTCCCAGATTCCCCGCCGGGACCCCCCAGCACGTCTGTTGCAGCGTGCCGGGGTGACCCCGGCAGGGAATGAACAGGGTGATTTCGGTACGGGGCCAACGGGCCCTGTCACGTCTGAAATCACCCAATGTCTCTCTGGTGACCTTGACTAACCAGGATGGGCACGGATTTAATTTTCAAGTTGTGGCCTGAACAGACTCCAAGATATAGACTGCCTCAGCAGATGTCACCGATTGAAATTCATCCCACAAAACATAATCAGACAGGGCATTCCTAACCTCTGACTCTGCCACTGCATCCGAAATGGTTGAGTTGAGTTTGTGTTCAATGTGAATGGTTTTGTCCACAAAGTATGTTAAAAACATGTTACACCAGGCCTTGGATGAATTCGGTTCCAAACAGAGACAGGGTGGACTAACCAACCCCCTCACCACCCAGAACAGCTCTACTAGCACAAAGCACAGCCATGGCATAGGCCCTTAAAAATGCTCTATGCTGCAATTGGGCATCTTGGGCGCAAGTACAGCACCACCATTGCTCCAATGTCCTCCCTTCGTACTACAGCCGCCCAGGGTCTCGGTTAACCACGAGGACCTGCGGTGACAAAATGCTAGGAGCAGACACCTGGAAGCCACCCGATCAATGGTCTTACCTCAGCCAGCCAGATGTTCCAAAAGAGTAACTGTCGAGGTCAACAGGTATCTCCTCCAGAGCATTCCGGAACCCTTCTGGTTCCATAAGTCTCTGGCAGTGGACCATCCTAATTTGTCCCACACCCCTACAGTCTAGGGGTGTGCACCAGGCCCCCTTGTCATTTTTGTTTTTCGTTTTTGTTTTCGTTATTCAAAAATGTCATTTTTGTTATCGTTATTAATGACAATGTCATTTTCACTATCATGTTCAGTATCAGTATGGTTTCAAAAGAAAATTTTATTTTTGTATCGGTATCATCAGCGATTCCGGTCTGCAACAAATATCTATCTAAATCTAAGGGAGATGGGAAGGGAAAAGAAAAAATATCTATTATCTAATCAATTATCTCTATAACTATTCTAATCTAATCCATATGTCCATAATATATATCTATAACTAATCTATACTATCTATCTATCTATCTATCTATCTATATATACTGCACAGGGGGGAGAAGGGCAGGGAAAGGAGAAAGTATAATGTAGGGTATGAGGAAGGAAAGGTAATACAATGAGGGCTAGGGAGGATATTTTGTGTGCAAGCACCACAGTTCTGTAAACACAACCTACAAGCAGAGCTCTCACAGAACAGAGAGAAAAAGTCTGACCCTCCCATTATAAAGGGTTGCAGTGCCCTCCCCCAGCACCCCCCTGATTGGTTGTGGGAGACAGAAGACATTGAGCAGTCACAGAGTGCCATGAGACAGCTGGGGCATGCTTGTGCTGTTCATTGGCCAGTTCATTGGCCAGTGATACGTCCATCAGATACTGCTGAGTTTCTCACCCGTCCCAACACATGCACAGTTCAAGAGTTCAACCCTATTTAGGGCTCTGAGATGCCTGCTTCCTCCTCCCCTTTCCACATTTTCCCTCCAAAACCCAACTGCCACAGCACTAATAATAATGGCTATGATAACAACATTGTTATTTTTGTTTTGGGTATTGGTATAGTTATTCTCAGTTGTTGTTTTTGTTATTGTTATCATTATTCTCAGTTGTCATTTTCATTATTTCAATAATGAAAATGACATTTTTTGTTATCGTTATTGTAATAACGAAAATGACATGCACACCCCTAAGTCAGGCAGGCATGCCAGGATGGAAACAAGAGGTAATGGTTTGACCACAACAAGGTAGAACGTGGTATTTTACCGATTATTTTTCCGAGTACCAAGTCCCCTTATATAGGGGCAGGAAAAGCCGCTATAAAGGTGTATATGCCCCTGTCTCCCCTTCCTTCTCATTCCCCATTTCCCTTGCCGCCCTCTGCCCCTTCCCCCTTTGCTCAATCGAGGACTTACTGAGTACCATACTGAATACAGGGGCAATTCCTCTGTTACTTGGCACTCAGTAAAACCAAGCCAACTACTGGGATACTTGGTAAAAATGGAGTAATTCCAAATACCAAGTTTCAGCCCTAATTATTTCCTTTAAATCTCCCAGAGTTAATTGGTACTCTGGATGACTGAAGCATCAGCAGTCTTTGCTCTTTAATGTCCGACTTCGTGCTGAGAGAAGCTGCATTTCCACTATGCTGCCCTAAGCTAGAGTCAAAGAAATATATATAAATATATATTTACAGCAGTGGCAACCTCTCCCAGCTGCAGCTTTATGAAACTTTAATGGGAAGGATGTATGCCCAATTTATGGTTCCGAGAGGTCAAGGGCATCAACACGTTGATGGAGTGGGGAAGAGGTGGGGGGGAGATGTTATCATGTCTGCGTGATACAGCACTGTCAACTGTCCTGAAGGTGTGTGCTGAAGAGCGGGTATCTATGTTTATGATCCAGTTTATCTCGGTAGAGACAGGTGATGCATTGTTCTTTTAGTGCCAGCCTGACGGGGCTCATCTTTCATGCCTTGTGCTCACCGAGAATCCATTTAGATTGGTTATGTGAGCCAGGGCTGAGAGGATTTGGGCAAAGTCACTGTCCTCTAGTGTACAAAACAACCTCTGGTTTCGAAAGGTGGAACTAAACCAGAAAAGATGAATCATAGAGACGTAGGGTTGAAAGACACCTTAAGAGATCATCTACTTCATCTCCATGAACTGAGGCAGCATAACCTCAGAGGGAGTGTAAAATGTGTGTGCTGGAAGGGGGCGGTCAGGTCCTACTATACCAACTAGGGCTGATGAAATGAGGATCAATTTGATTCTCGCAAGAATCTCACAAAAATCGAGAACCATTTGTGAGATCTTGTTGGGATCTCGCTAATGGTGCAAGATTCTCGTGAGAATCTTTCTTAAATAAACAACTGCCCATGTGCAAAATGGCCACCAGGCCATTCTCTGCATGCACAGTCTCTTCCAAAAGGAGCGGCTTTTCTGAGCATGAGAAAAATGGCTGCCACACATGCATAGAACAGCTGCCCTTCTCCAAAATGGCAGTGATGTTGCTGGCATTGGAAAAGAGCTTTGCATGCACAGAACATCCCCAATAGCCATTTTGCAAAAAAAAATCTCAATCAGAAATTGTTGAGATTGGGCTTTTCTTGTGTTTTTTTCTCGATTCTCATCAAGAAGCTTGATTCTCAACAAGTTTCAGCCCTTGATTCTCAACGAGAATCAAGTAAAAAAAACACCAAGATTTAGTTTCAGTGCTAATACCAACCCCTTGGGTCTCGAACCCCAATACTGTGAGCAAACACACCCTATCCCATCCTTTTCCTCAGTGTTGGATGCTGAACTTAGTAAGTAGGAGTACAGCTGAAACGAGTAACTGTTACTATCCGCAGTATCTGCAATATGTGATCAGATACCAATTGCTTTCTGGTTTAGTATCTTGTGGTTACCCAGTTCAATGGCTTACCATTTACCAAATTACAATTTAACCACTTGTTTGACATTTTCTTTGCTTGTTTTACTCCCCCCTTTATCCAGAATGGTCTAGTTATGTGGTAATGCCATAAATGGCAATTCAGTAACGAGAACAGGTAATATCTAGTATTGTGGGTTGGTAGTTAAACTCCATGGTTACCAGATCATCACTGAATAACTGTCACAGGCAGCTATCTGACTATGGAAGGATGCCGTCAACAATCAAATAAACATTATGGATTGAAGAACAGAATGCCATTTGGATGTTCGGACTTTCAGTTGTTCGGTTCGAAACCAGAGTTTGGGTTCGGCTGTTCGGTTAAACGGAGTTCGATACAGCCAAATTTGACTGAACATCCGAAAATAGCACTATCGATACCGAAACTAAAACATTTTTTTCCCCCCAGTTTTTGGTATTTTTGGCCCTGAAACCACCCCTGGTGTCCACCCCTAGTGCCAGGAAGTCTGCTCCTCAGCTGGCTCCCTCTTCCAGTCACACTTTTCCTGCCCAAAGTCATGTTTTTCCTGTCCCTGAACTCATTCAAACTCATCCGAAGTTTTCCAAACTGTTTGGAAGTTTGAGCGTTCAGTTTGGAAGTTCGGTTTGGTCATCCAAAAAGGTCGAGTTCAGGCCGAACTCCGAACTTCCAAACTGCGTTCGCACATCCCTAATAAACATCTCCCTGATGATGATGACTTTGCATGATCTGCCATGAGGAACATCAAGATACAAAGAAAAAGGGAAGGGATATAGAAAATCAAGGGAAATTATGTAGCTTCGCAGTGTGCTGAAGTGAGAGCCACTCATCCCTAAGGTCATACCGAACAAAAGGCAAAGAATGTGTTTAAAATATGTGTCTCAGTGAAGTATCTTGATCTTGACAGCTCCAAGCAAGCTGGCCTTTCCAGGAATCATCATCAAGATGTTACCCACCGACTGCTGAGAGAACCCAAGCTACCGAGAAGACTGAGATATACAGCAGCTCTATTCCCCTGCCCTCCTTTGGGTCTCTCAGGTAATGAATGATATAAATGATCCATTAAGTTCCATTAACTTTATGAGGTGCTTGATAGGACTGCAGCTGTCATTGCATACAATGACACATTAATGGTCTCCATTTCAAGAAGCCAGATGGCTATAAAGAATAGAATTATAGCCCCTGTTTCAGAGGCAAGGAGGTGGGATGACAAGATTGACTCAGAAGACAGACAGAAAATTCATTCTAGGTGCTTGCCTTCTTAAAAGGCCAGGCTCCTTTGTAGCTTGTCTTGCTACATTGGGCGTTAATGTGACCAAGTTAGCGATTCACTGTTTTACCAATTGGTACAGGTGTCAGGATGGAAAGTACCAGAATTTGGAAAACTGGGGAAAAAAATGGTCATTCAGTATATCGGGTAGTCTGCTGGGCATTAATCAAGTATTGATTAGACTTAGGGTTACCAATGTAACCAAGTTGGGTCGAGTAACGCAATTTCGATGAGTATATTCTTTTTGTACATACGCATTTCAGATCTAAATCTCAGTGTGGCAGAGCGTAGTCACAAAATGGCACCTAGACTGTTGAGTGGCACAACATGGCCACCAACCGGAAGTAGCTGAGCTGGCTTGTGGCTCCAGCTATATAAAGAGAAGAGGGACAGGAAGAGGGACAGTCTGCTCTGGGACAGAGAAGGGAGCACATCTCTGCAGGAGCTGCCAGAAGAGCTGAAGGAAGCAATGGAGTGTTGCCACTGTGAAACCTGTATTGTGAGTTATATGTGAGCTGGTCAGAAGACTGCTGCCTAGCCAGGTTTGGATCTTAAGATTGAAGACCGGTGTATGCATAGAGAACTATAAAGGACTATGTTATGCATAATAATAAAATGATATGCTAATCTCCAAGACTGACTGTGTGCTCTGGGTCTAATTCTGCATACACTTACCCACGGTGAGGTGGGAACGCCGTGATACTCTGCCTGATTGATTGGATACTTCCAAAATTCATTAATCAAATTTAATTCAATGAGGGGCGGGGGGAGGTCTTCTTTGCCTGAAAAAGGGGTTCGGTTTTGATTTAGTTTTATAAGAATGTCCATGGGCTTCTAAATGTTATATATGCTGTTTCAACCACTGTCTATTCAGAGCATTTTAATCCAGACTGAACAAAATATTACTATGAGTAGGATAGGTGCTTCTGGTGGGGAGGAGTGAAATACACTTTGTCCTTGAAGGCAAGAGGCTTGATTCTTAGAATAACAACAGACATATTTCTGGCCCGTTGTGGCCTGCTTTGGCCCACTATGGCCTGGGACCATCCGGCATGTGTGCTCACATGCCGGCAGATGTTGGTCCGGTACTGACACAGCTGGGGAGGATAGGTGGCTAGCTCTGGCTGTATCCTTGGAAAACTGAGGTCACAGCACAGGCTAAGGGCTGGTTACATGGGAAAAAGTCGGCCAGCACATTAGTTCTGTCCCACCTTACCTGCCGCAGGTCGGGGTCCACCATGGCTGCCCATCATCGGCCACTGTGGTGGTGGGGGATGGGTTGGATGCACAGGGTGGGGGTGACTTCCCACATGTTTGTTGAGCTTCTGGCCCTGCCTCGGCTGTGCGGGTGGTGGGACGGTTCTCCAGCCATGGGCATGATTGTTCCGTGCCCCAGCCCAGCTCAAGGAGGAACAGCCGTTGTTTCCCAAAACAGACTTTGGCACCATTGCACTGGCCGCATGTCTGTTATTACACTTTGAAATATAGAGTTGAAAGGGGACCTTGAGGATTATCTGGCCCAGTCCCCAACTTTGATACAGGAAGCCTACAGGACATCCAACCTCCCGCCCCCCCCATTGATGCAGAACATCCTCTTTCCCATGCACTGAGGAAGATCTAGAGACACCAATGTAGTTGCCTTTAAATGAATCATTAGAGCAGATGTGGGCAAATTGTGGCTCTAGAGTCACATGCAGCTCTTTGGTCCCATTGTGGTCAAAGGCGGTGTCTCTCAGGATTAGGAAACTTTGCCCACCCTTGCACTACAGTGACTCTTTTCACATAGACATGCTAACACTGATAAAATGAGTGCTACATTTTATTATACATGTTGCAGGGCTGCAGGTGTGCTCTATTGGAGATTGATTGCAATATCTTTTCCATACGATAAGGTAATTCAGATGATTTGAGTTCATTCTAACCTTCCCTTTTTAGGGAAGGTTATTGAACGGGTGGTGGCTCAACAGCTTCAGGGGCATTTGGACTGGGTTAATTTTCTCGATCCCTCGCAGTCAGGCTTTCGTCCAGGTTATGGCATGGAGACAGCGCTTGTGGCCTTGGCCAATGACCTCTCCCATGAGTTGGACCGGGGTCATTTGACCCTGTTGATCCTGTTAGATCTCTCAGCTGCTTTTGATACCGTGGATCATGAGTTGTTGGTGACTTGGCTGTGGGACCGGGCAGGGATTGGCGGGACTATTCTTGAATGGTTCCGCTCTTTCCTGGCTGGGAGAACTCAATGTGTGGTGCTGGGGGAGTTTTCATCTTCCCCCTAAGACCTCACATGTGGAGTACCTCTGGGAGCCTCTGGGAGAGGTTCTAAGGGAGTATGAGGATAAAACGAGCCACCTGAGGATAAAACCTGACAAGACGGAGGTGATGGTTGTGGGGAGGACCGAGGGAGTGGTGGTCCCCATCATTGATGGGGTCCGCCTTCCCCTGGTTTCTCAGGTCTAGAGTCTGGGGGTGCTCCTGGACCCACAACTGCACCTGGATGCCCAGCTAGTGGCTATGGCAAAGAGAGTATTTTGCCAGTTACATCTGGTGCGTTGGCTTAGGCCATATGTCTCAGACTCTTATCTGGCCACAGTCATCCATGCTTTTATTACCTCGAGACTGGATTACTGCAACGTGCTCTATGTGGGGCTACCTTTGGTGTTGGTTCAGAAGCTCCAGCTGGTGCAGCATGCGGCTGCCCATCTCTTGATGGGGATGGGCCTACGTGAGCATATTACACCAGTGCTTTGGTCTCTGCAGTGGCTGCCAGTAGGTTTCCAGGCTGAATTCAAGGTGTTGGTGTTGACCTTCAAAGCCCTAAATGGCTTCGATCCCACCTATCTGCAGGACTGACTTACCCTCCGGGTCCTGGAACGACCCCTGCGGTCGGCCGGGGATGCCTTCGTCAAGGTACCCCAAGTTTCCTGGGTGTCCACTATGAGGAGGGCATTCTCCTTGGCTGCACCGTGGCTGTGGAACTCCCTCCCATCGGAGATCCACTTTGCTGCCGGCCTCCCCTCTTTCCATGGACAATGTAAGACCTGGCTGTTCCACCAGGCCTTTCCCAAGGGAGTTGGAGTGGGTGAGCTGGGTTAGGGTAGGGGGGGATGGGGTTTATGTTGGTTTTTTAAATTGCAATTATTATTGTTTATTTTAATGTTTTAAAATGTTTTTACAATATTGTGAGCCGTCCCGAGATGCCTGAGGCAGGAGGGGGCGGCATATAAATTTTAAGATAAATAAATAAATAAATAAAAAGAAATAAATTCTTGTGTGCATGGCTTCCTTGGGGCTTATGCACCATACAAGTCCTATTTTGAAAACTTAAGTGAAACTGTAGAGGGATACAGGCCTTATATAGGACTTCTGCAAAAAGATGACTCCAGAGTAACCCTGGAAGTGCCTCTAGCTTCATATTGGTGTGAACGAATTTGGAATGAGACCTGGCCTGCTCAGCATCTGTAGAGTTAACAATCTCTCTCTTCCTCCTGCATCTGACTCCCACAACCTCCTCTGTTCCCCATCTCATGGTTGCTAAGCAACCTTGCACAGAGTGGCGGTGAGAGCAAGATCTGTCAAGGCCATTATTTTTTTCTTAAAGGAGATAAAAAATAGAGCTGAAATTAGTAGGGAATCTATTACCTGTGAGTAATATCCAATTTTTTGGCTAGCCCTTCAAGTACCCAAACCATCTGCAATAGAAATTACAACTCGCTTACCCATTTTGGATTTAAAATGGTTAGGGGGACTGTTTTGTGTGTAAGTAAATGCCCACTAATTTTATAAACCAGCTGTTAGAAGGGGGTTGGTCAAGCAAAGGACAGCATAGAACCTACAACCCCAGAAGGACCCTGTCAAGACACCACTTGTAGACCCTTTATATGACCAATATACTGTGCTTGTCCTCATGATCAGAGTAGGTAGGCACAGCTGGTAGAGTTGTGGAAAGGTTGAAGGTTCAAGACTCCTACAGGCAAAGAAACTGTCTGGAAACATCAGAGAATCCACCATCCAGAGGGAGAGGGGAAAGTGCCTGTCTTTTGTTTTTAATAATGAAGGAGCAGCTCCTACTTTCACAGCTGAGGTTGCATCCTAAATCTGTGAGGGTCAATAGGAGCTGAGAATTATTATTATTATTTTTTTTAAAAGGAGAAGAGGAAGGAATAGAAATCATGCAGGATAGAACACATGACCCCTAGCACAGCAAGCACAAACCTTAGCTACCCAGCAACGTCACATCTGTACCACTAGTGCCCTTACATTTGTCTAACTTGGTGGGAATTATATAGAGCCCTCCCTTTGCTGGATGACTGAAACACTCCCACTATCTGTTTCTTCTCTAGCTCTGCTGCTAGCCTAGAACACAGGAGACTGAGAAGTCAAGGGTTCAGAGCTGGACTGTGTGATAAGCTGAAGGTGTGATGTCTTGCATTTTAAAGTTTATTTTGGGAAACAATAACAGAATTTGCTTCCTCTGTGTTTGCATGCAGTTTCTTTGCCTATATGAGGTTTGAACTAACAACCTTTCCTCTCCCTTTTAGGGATGGGTGAACAGAACTGAATTCAGAAATTAGGTTCGGTTCAGAAATTTGGTTCGGTTCGGTTTGGAAGTTCGGTTTGGTCGACCAAACTATTCGAGATAGGTCCGAACTCCAAACTTCCGAACAAAGTTCGACTATTCAAGCCCCATTGAACTAAATGGAATATTATCTTTTAGGGATGGGCGAACAGAGTCAAGTTTGGAAATTCGGTTCGGTTCGGTTCGAAAATTGAATTGGGTTTGCCAAGGGTTCTAGGTTTCCATGTTGCTCTCTGCTTGAGTGGACACACACAGTGTCTTCCCATATTAAATCCAAACCAGGAACTCGTCAGATCCTATGTGAGTAGTGCCTATTACTGACCCACAAATGGCAACTCGGGTAGTGCATATTTGACAGATATACCAGTTTTGGAGGGTACTCATTTCAAGTCTACCCAAAATTGATAGTACATTTCTTACAGTGACTGGCACCTTCAGCATATGTGAAGTATAAGTTTGAAAGGATCATAGAAAGGCAATAGATGTATAGAACTGAACCAAATGCGCCCCCCCCTTTTTAATATGAGATATCGTACAAGATCTTGCTAGGATCTCATTCTGAGTATGAAATCTGGTGGTTTTTTGGTTTTTTAAATTTATGCATACACAAAATTGCCACCAGGAATTACCGCGCATGGTGTAGTCCTTTTCCAAAATGGCACTGGTAGCACCATTGCCATTTTTTAAAAAGGGCAGCTGGTCTGCACATGTGCAAAATGGCTGTTGCTGCCATTTTGGAAAAGAGCTTTGCACGCACAGTATGGTCCCAGTGGTCCTTTGCACATGTGCAATTAGTTTTGTTTGTTTGTTTTTCCTAGCGTTTCTTGGTGAGAATGCAGTTGAGACGTGATTCGCAGCTCGTTCTTGGTTGCCAATATGAGCAGACAACCGTTATTCTCAACAAGAAACATGAGAACCATGATAGCAAATTTCAGCCCTAGTAACGTGCTCATGGCAACCCACACCCGAAAGGCATCAAACCACTGCATTCTGCACCAGCTTACAGCTTCCCATCAGTCTACAATAATTTGAAAGGCTGCCATCAAGAAGAGAGAGAAATTTTTTTTCTCCCATGCTATGGATAGTAGGACAAGAGGTTACTGGAAGGTGGATTTAGATTGAACCTCAGGGGAAATTTCTCACTGTAAGAACAGTCAGGCAATGGAATGAGCCATCTAGAGAACTTGTAGATTATCCATCATTGGAGGTTTTTAAGAAGTGGGTGAATGGGTATATGTCTGGGATGATCTAGGTATGAAGATCCTGAACTCACCCTTAGGGATCCCTTCCAACTCTATAATTCTATGATTTGGTATTGGGTGTTAACAGATGTGACATGGTGACCTTGGTCCCATGCTTGGGAGGAGAGGGCTTCCCCTGGCCGGGTATGGTCCAGCCATGGGAACAAATGTTTTCACAGCCATCCCTGAGTGGGGAGGGAGGCCAGGAGGTGGGAAGTGATGTGCAGTCATTAGGCCATGTTCCCGATATTGCCCTGCCCCCCACCATGACATATTACAAGCAACCATGGCAACCTCCACAATACCAGTAAGAGCTGGGCCAGGAACACACGTTGTCACCTGGCTTGCCGCTCTGTCTTGGTTGGGCAGGAGCCTGGTGTGGACTGTGGGCCTGGCTCATACCAGTCCCTAGGGATGGGCGAACAGGTCACGGTTAGGGTTCGGTCATTCGGTTCGGTTCGGTTCGGTTCAGCTGTTCGCTTCAGCCGTTCGTTTGGTCAGTTCACCGCATTCAGGTTTGGCCATTCGTTTTGGTCATGTTCTGTTCGGTTTGGGCATTCGGAAAAAGGCTCTCTGTGCAAGAAATGATGGCCCCAGACCCATGATGGTGGGTCCTGGGGATAGAGTGGCAGCTTAAAGATATTGGCCACAGCTCTCCCTGCCTGTAACTTGGTCCCAGAACCCTGGCGGTGGGTCCTGGGGCTGAAGTGGCTGTTTCTTGATGCTTTGGAAAATTGACTCTCTGTGCGAGGAATGATGGTCCTGGACCCATGATGCTGCATTCTGGGACTAGAGTGGCAGCTTCTGGGTATTGGCCACAGTCCTCCCTGCCTGTAACTTGGCCCCAGAACCCTGGTGGTGGGTTCTGGGGCTGGAGTGGCTGTGTCTTGATGCTTTGGAAAATTGGCTCTCTGTGTGAGGAATGATGACCCAGGGCCCATGATGGTGGCTACTGGGGATAGATTGGCAGCTTCTAGGTACATATTGGCTGGAGCTGGAGTGGCTGTTTCTTGGTGCGGTTGAACAAAGTCTCTCGGTGCGAGGAATGATGGCCCCAGACCCATGATGGTGAGTCCTGGGGCTAGAGTGGCAGCTTCTGGGTATTGGCCACAGTCCTCCCTGCCTGTAACTTGGCCCCAGAAGCCTGGCGGTGGGTCCTGGGGCTGGAGTGGCTGTTTCTTGATACAGTGGAATGACATTGCCTCCGTGCGAGGAATGATGGGCCCCAGAACCCGTGGCACACACAGCATGGGCAGCATTGGCACTAGCACCAGCAGACATTAGTTGCCAGGGTAGAGAACCCTTGGCAGGGACAGCATATAGGCCTGGTCTGGGGGGCATTGGCACCAGAAGACATTGGTTGCCAGGGTACAGAACGCTTCACACAGATGGCATATAGGTCTGGCCTGGGGGCCATTGCCACCAGCAGACAGTGGGCTGACAGGGTACAGAAGCCTTTGAACAGACAGAATATAAGCCTGGGGGCCACTGGCACTAGCCGCAGCTGACACTGGTTTCTGGATCAGGCAGTTAGGTGGCATGGCATGAGTGGCAGTCAGGCAGACTGAGGCAGGGTTCAAGCTTTGCAACCTGGGCAGGCAGGCAGGCAGGCAGGCTGTGTGGCATGAGAGGCAGTAGGGCAGGTGGGCTTGGTCAGGCTTTGAGCTAGGCAACCTGGGTGAACTGACAGGCACCTTGACATGGGAGGCAGGAAGGCGAACTGAGGCTTGCTTTGAGCTTTGCGGCAAGTTGGGTGGGCAGACAGGCAGCATGGCATGGGAGGCAGAAGGGCAGGCAGGCTGGGACATTGGCAACTGAGCACTCAGATAGGCTAGCAAAGAATGTGCAGTGTGACGAGAGCCAGTCAGTGTCACAGAGGCGGGCTGAGATCTTGTAGCCAAACTACCACCAAGTTCTGTCCCTCCTAGCAACACTTTCAGCAGTGCGTCACCCGGGGCAGGCTAGAAGGCAGGAGGGGGGGGGAAATCCTCTGTATGGGAACATTTTAAGCTGGTGCGGGCAGATGATCCCAGAGAGGTGCAGTGCACTTTTGTGCAATAAGCTGGTGAAGCGTGCGCAGGTGCTCACCAACGTCTGGACAATTGCAATGGCGAGGCACCTGAAATCATGCCACAGTGCTCTGCTGCTAAGCGGGAAGGCAGAGGAAGTGGATGCCAGCGGGTTCCCAACTTCAGCAGCCAGTCGCCCTACTCCTTCAGTGGGCAAGCGTCCCACACCAACTGCTGTCTCAACCAGCAGGAGCAGGGGGTCGGGGGTGGGAAACAACAGCAGGAACCTTTCCAGCAGCAGCGTCAGTCCACCATGGAGGAGTTGGGGTGGGGGCAGCTGCCAAGGCCATCAGCAGCAGAGCAGCATGGCTTTCAAGAGGAAGCCAAGTGCTTGTTGGCCAAAATGATTGCGCTGGATGGGCAGCCCTTCTCAATTGTAGAGGACAAGGGTTTCCGTTCCAGCTGCTGATTGGGTTCCTGGCCCCCGGTTTAAGCTTCCATCTCGCACCACCCTCATTTGGACTGCGCTGCCAGACCTTTACAGGGCTTTGAAGGAGCGGGTGAGGGAGCAGCTGGCAGGGGCTGGGGGGGGCATGGTCCACTTCACCATGGACCTGTGGTTGAGAAGTAACACCCAGCAGCTTTGGGAAGTGGCAGGAGGGGTCACGAAGCAGGTTATAGGTAGGCCCTGCTTCAGCCACAAGTCATGGACATCCCCCACACCTCCAGGAACGTAGAGTTATCCCTGGACGCCATGGTGAGGGAGTGGGTTATGCCAGGTGCCAAGGAGTGTGTGGTGACAGACAACGCTGTGAATGTATGAAAGGCAGTCCCTGATGGGGGGCTTCACCAGCATCCCTTGTGCCACACACACCCTTCACCTGGTGGTCAGGGACGCTCTGGGCTTGGGGGTTAAGGGGATTGGGGAAGGCACCCTTAGCTCCCTGATCAAGTGGGGTAGGAAGCTGACGGGGTTCTTCAACCAGAGCGTGAAGGGCAGTGAGCTCCTCTGGGAGATGCAGGCCGAGCAAGACTCCCCAGGGCAGCACCTGGTCCAGGATGTGTCACACGGTGGAATTCCACCTTCCTGATGCTCGAGCGGCTTGTGGAGCAAAAAGCCACTTTGCATCAGGTTCAACTGGAGATGGACTGCGGGGCACCGGAATAGTTTAATGGGGCAGAATGGGAGCTCCTGCCTCAAATGGTCTTCATCCTGAGACCGTTCCTAGCTGTAACGGAGACCGTGAGCAACTCCACTACCACCCTCAGCCAGGTGACCCCTTTGGTCCATAGACTCCACAGGAGTCTGGATGAGATTCTCAGAGGGGTGGGATTGTGGCCCTGCAGGCAGGAAGCTGGCTGATGAGGTGGTTGACCTAGTGCGAAAGCTGAAGTCAGGGCTGGAGGCACGTTTTGACATGCTCCTGCAGTGGGAGCAATATGTCCTGGAAACAATGCTGGATCCCAGGGTCAAGGGCAGCATGGCATGCCAGACAGCATTCTATGCCCTCCGGAAGAATGCTCTGGTGGAGAGGGCCTGGCAGGCAGAGCAGGCTATGCAGCAGGACACCCCTGGGGATGGTGGGAGTGGGAGAAGCCCCCCCTCTCAGCCAGGCAGGTCTTTCCCTGCCCCCGGCTCTAGCAGTAGCAGAAGCAGTGCCAGCAGAAGAAGCACCCCTGTTGCCAGCAGCAGCAGCAGCAGCAGCAGCAGCAGCAGCAGCAGCAGCAGCAGCAGCAGCAGCAGCAGCTCGGCTTACATGCAGGCCACATTGGGAAGCATGGGGTCCCTCGTTACAATAGGGCAAGCAGTGTGTCTGAAGGCAGTGGTGGAGGTGGTTCCCAGCAGAGCTATGAGAGGGAGTACGACGGCGCCTCAGCAGCCGTGGAGACCTACCTGGAGGAGGAGCCATGCATTGATCCCAGCAACGATCCCTTGGTCTACTGGGCCGGCAAGGTCAACGTGTGGCCAGTCCTGTTGAAAGTGGCCAAAGGTATCTTGTCCTGCCCACCAACCAGTGTCCCCAGCGAGCGGGTGTTCTCGATTGGGTGGGACATTTGCTCCTTGCACCGCCTGAGACTGGGGGCCAAGTTGGAGCAGCTGCTGTTCATTAACGTGAACCTTCCACTTCTGGGTTTCCCCGAGCTGCCCCTGGACAAGGATTTATGGTGCAGTGGCACATGCCAACCCACGCCAGGGGCAGTCTTGGGACGGGGATCCTCCTCCTCAATCTGGGCTAGGGCCACTGCTGCTGTGCTGCTGAGGTGCTGTCCCTGCCTCCCAATGCCTGGTGCTTGTCCTGCCCCGCCCCCCCTCATACTAGACTGCCTCGGCCACCTTATCTGACTGACCTCATGACACAGGGTGGCACTGGGAAACTGTAAGCCTGCCACCTGGCCTATGGCTAGTGTCTACACGATCTCAGCCCACCTATGTGACACTGACTGGCACTCTCTCTCTCATGCTGCACAGTCTTTGCTAGCCTATCTGAGTGCCCTGCTTCCAACCCCCCACCCTGCCTGCCCTACTGCCTCTCATGTCATGCTGCCTGTCTGCCCGCCCAGATTACCACCAAACTCAAAGCATGCCTCAGTCTGCCTTCCTGCCTCCCATGCCAAGGTGCCTGTCTGCCCACCCAGGTTGCCTGCCCAATCCCACCTGCCCTACTGCGTCTCATGCCACACTGCCTGCCTGCCCACCTGCTCAGGTTGCAAAGCTCAAACCCTCTGCAGTCTGCCTGACTGCTGCTCATGCCACGCCTCCTGCCCCTGCAACCAATCTCTGCTACTGCTAGTGCCAATGGCCCCCAGGCCTATATGCTGTCCGTGCCAAGGGTTATGTACCCCGGCAACCCACTGTCTTCTGCTGCTAGTGCCAATGGCCCCCAGGACTATATGCTGTTGGTGCCAAGGGTTCTGTACCCCAGGTTGCCACCAAGATCAAAGCCTGTCTCAGTCCGCCTTCCTGTCTCTCATGCCAAGGTGCCTGTCTCCCTGCCCAGGTCACTGCCAAGAGAGAGAGAGAGAGAGAGAGAGAGTCTCCCCACTGCTAGAACGAGAGACAGACATGATCCCACCCATGATGTCACCTGCACTATATGGCCAGAGATAGAGATAGAGGGGGGGAGGGAGGGGGAGAGAGAGAGAGGCTCCCTGCTAGACTGAGAGAGATGGAGGTGATGGGGGAGAGGTAGCTGTATACCAAGCTCAAGCTGCCACCTGACAGAACCAGGAAGAACTCCCATCTGTGCTCATCCACCCTATGTCCATCACCCACATCCAACACCAAACCTACCAAAATGAGATGGAATTTAAACAACCTATTATATGTGACTGACTGCCTGTGTGCGTTCCTGGACCTGCTATGCATGATTGATTGAATGAAGTGTGCCCAACAGTGCACTAATTCTAGGGACATCATTCAGCTCCCATAGGCTTTCGGCTGTCATTCCTGAAGCAGTCACATGCTCGCCCATCCCAGGAACCATCAATGAGATTTTTGGACCATCATTCCAGTCACAAGGGGCTGTCATTCCATTCTGGGTGCTGCCGCTGTTCGTGCCTGACTAGCCAGCAGCCACCAGCACCCACCTGAAAGCCTTCCCCCCTCACCAGTCTTCTCCTCCGCACCCACCCATGGATACCCGCTGCCAAAAGAGCCTGTCTCTCTTTCTCTCTGGCACACCCACACAGAGACAAGCCCTGACCTTCCTGGGGGACTGTCTGCAAGTTGAGACGCTGCTGCTGCCTTGCACATCTTTGGGTTAATACCTTAACTACACTACATGTGCTGCCAGGTGCTGCTGGTAGGGATCAACAAGCTGTATGAGATTCTGACACCTGCCTGCCTGAATTTCAGCACAGAGGGATAAAAGACTGGCAGGTCAAACAAAGCTCATAACAATAACAACAAATGTAACTTTTATTAACAAAACAACAACAAGAACAACAACATTATAAAACAAAAACTAATCATTTTTAACAAGAAAGGAAACTAATCTATCTATTAGTTTTGGGTCTGCCCCCCGGAAGTTGGGAGAAAGGCAAAAGGGATGCATGAGAGCTAGAGGCAGGGGGCATCACACCTGCCGACATTTCATAGCTGTGTTCGACGACATAGTTGACTGCCCTGCCACGGCTGCCTGCCAGTTGGAGACTGACTGGTGGAAGAGTTCCAGGTCAGCTATCTCGGTGGAGGCGTACTTTGAAACGTACTGAACGTATACCTCCACCTTCTATTCCCGTACCTTGACCGCCTGCAACTGTTCAAACAGTCGGTTCTCCATGGTGTCTGCTGTCTGCTGCAGGCTGGCCACAAAGTCTCAGATGGACATCTCCACCTCGGCTAAAAGGCCCTTGCCGCTGGAGATTCCCGGGGCCCAGGGGACTCCACATCGGAGCTGGAGGAGGGGGAAGGGCTTTGGTGTCGTCTCTTTTAGGTTGCCTCCCCCGTCCTTCTTATGATGCTGATCACTGTCAGGTTGTGGGCTTTCTCGGCATGCACAATTAGGCCCGATGTGGTCCTCTCTCTGGCCCTTTTGAATCTTTTTCCACAGGTCTAAAGAACATAAAATGATAGGAACATAAAAAGTGCCATGCTGCGTCTGACCAATGGTCTGTGTCAAGCCCTGCCTGCCTGCAGTGTGTCTTCACAAGTGCGGGGGGCACCAATCTCTCTCTGCAGGGGACTTCCGTTCCTAACAGGTCAGAGAGGGCGATGCATACCCTGTTGTTCCAGCCCCTGTACCTTACCTTGCAGACAGAGAATCCGTTTTCCTTATCATACCACGTCCAGACATTGGACCTTGTCCACCCACTGTCTGGGGGTGGCACTAGTGACCTCCGCCTCGATGGTGTCCTGCGTGTGGCACCAGCACCAGGGGCAACATCATCACCCTCTCTGAAACAGGAATACATGAACAATACCTAAGTAATAACATGCATTTATGATGATGCCTCTAGTCCTCCCTCCTTGGGGTGCTAGGGATGGCAAATGGAGAGACCCTGGCTGTCACATGCAAATCCTTCCCTTCTTTGGGTGCTGGGGAGGGATGGCAATGGAGACACCCTTGCTGGCATGTGCAAATCCTGCCCTTATTTGGGTGCTAGTTGGGGATGGCAACTGGAAAGACCCTGACTGACACGTGCAATTAATCCTGCTCTTCTTTGGGTGATAGGGAGGGATGGCAATGGAGACTAGACCCTAGCTGGCAGATGCAAATCCTGTCCTCTTTGGGGTGCTTGGGATGGCAACTGGAAAAACCCTGGCTGGCACGTGCAAATCCTATCTTTTAGGGATGGCAAATACAGTTCAGATGTTCAGAGTTCAGACCGAAGTTGGTCTGTTCGGACGTCCGAACCGAACATCTGAACCGAACTCTCAAACGACCAAACAGTTCGGTGGTGTTCGGATGACTTTGGATACGTTGGGGGGTGGGAAAAATGTCTTTTCAGGGCCAAAAAGTCGCTTTTGGTTTCTTTTCGGTTTCGGTATGTATAGCGCTATTTTTGAATGTTCGGCCAAGTTTGAACAAACCAAACTCGGCTGAACCGAACCATCGAACCTGAATTTGGGTTTCAAAATGAATGACCAAATGACCAAACAGTCGAACCACGCTCTGTCCGCCCATCCCTAATGCCCTTATTTGGGGGTGCATAGGGATGGCAACTGGAGAGTGGAGACCCTTGCTAGGGATGGCTGGCAGGCACATGTTTGGGTGGGTGGGGCTGTTTGTGCTTGTGCCTGACTGCTGGAAGAGCCCCCCCAAACTACAATACCCTCTCTTTCTGTGGCAGGCATCCGCTGCCACCCGATGATGCCCACAGTTTGTGCTTGACTGATGCCCATGCGCCCACCCGCACGCCAGTGAGGTTGCTCTAATGGATAGAGCCTTTCTTGTCCTCAAAGTAATTTTTTTTTTTACAAATCTGGCATCACTTCCTGTGCCCACTGCTTTCTCTTCATGAGAGGAGTCGGCCACCACCACCAAAGGTCCAGGGGCTGGGGCAGCGACCTCTTCCTGCTCCACCACCAGCTCTGGGAGCACCATCTTGGCCCCCTGGCATTTAATTATAACCGTCTTCTTCATTTTATTTTTTTTTAAGAAACAACAATACACAACCACAGTCACCCACCAACTCTCACCAACCATCCAAACCAAAACCAACAGTCAAACCAACATACCACACAGCCAAAACATATGAAACAAAACCAAACACCGAGCCAGCCACAACACATATGCTCTCACCCACACAAGCTCTGCATGAACTCAAATTTCCAGTTTCCAGCACGATCATGGGCTCTCATGATACCTTTTTATGAATGACAGAATGGAACGCGATCGAATGGAATGACCGGACCAGACTGAATCGGACTGAATCGAATGGCTGAACCTGAACCGTGATCTGTTCGCACATCCCAGTTCGGATAGACGTTTTAAATAAATAAATTAAAAAATCCCTATTCCACTTCATCCAGAAGCTGCCACTCTACTCCCAGGCCCCACCATCAGGGTTCTGGGACCGTCATTCAAATCATGGGGAGATGTCATTCCACGGCATCAAGAAACAGACAGCCACGCCAGCTCCAGGACCCACCCTCAGGGTTCTGCGGCTTATGTTCCAGGCAGGGAGGCCTGTCATTCCATTTCATCCAGAAGATGCCACTCCAGCCCCAGGACCCACCCTCAGGGTTCTGGGGCCTATGTTCCAGGCAGGGAGGGATTTCCATCCACATCATCCAGAAGCTGCCACGCCAGTCCCAGGACCCACTGTCAGGGCTCTGGGGCTGTCATTCCTCTCACAGGAAGCTGTCATCCTACTATATCAAGAAGCAGCCACTCCAGCCCCAGGACCCACCCTCAGGGTTTGGGGGACTACATTACAGACATAGGGGGCTGTCCCTCCATGTCATCTAGAAGCTGCCACTATAGTGCCAGGATGCACCGACAGGGTTCTGGGGCCGTCATTCCGCTCATGGAGAGCTGTCATTCCACAGATTAAAAAAAAAGTCAGCCACTCCAGCCCCAGGACCCACTGTCAGGGTTCTGGGGCCTATGTTTCAGGCAGGGAGGGCTGTCGTTCCACTTCATCCAGAAGCTACCACTCTACCCCCAGGACCCACTATCAGGGTTCTGGGGCCATCATTTCTACCTAAGGTAATATAAGTAAGACAGTTGTGAGAATGTTGCCCTTGTTACACGGGCCTCTTCCATCCATGAACACGCAGATTTTATCTGCATGTTCATGGGTGGGGGAGCTCCGTGTGAACAACGTTGTGCATGCACCCATGGTGAGTGGGAGTGCGTGCACGCCTACTTAACACTCAGCCTCACTCACCCACCACTTGTTCCCACGCATGGAGCAACCGGGGAAAATGGTAGTTACTCCATGGGTGTGGATGAGTGGAGGGGTGAGTGGGGAACTGTATGCGGCCATGTGCATACCCCGCCCATGCACCGGCATGCGCACGGACCCACCACCTGGTATAGCCATGTAAAAAGAGCCTGTGAGGAACCACTTGAAGAACAGAAGGTTGCTACCTTGTAAACAAAGTTCTTTGAGATGGTTCCGAACATTTTCACAACACCCACCTTTCCAGCCCCAAATGGATTTTTTTTTCTTATATGCCTAGAAAGGGTTGGATGGAACTGTCATTCTGAGGGGGAGAGTGCTTTTATACTAGAGGAGCTCAAGACTATCATGTGGTCTATTATTTGAATAGGGTGAGAATGCACAACCCGTTGTGAAAATGTTGGGTGCAGTCTCGAAGAACCTTCTTTACAAGGTAACAACCTTATGATCACTCACATGGGCAGGAGTTGTTTGTAAACAAACAGCTTTTCTCCCAGTCTGATCCACCACGGGCACCCCTGGGGGTCCCTGGAGCGCCTCAAGCCTCCCAGCGGGTCTGAACTCCAAACCCGAAGAAGGTTTTCGGGCCAAATAGTCGAACCCCATTCTGTTCTCACATCCATAATTTCCAGTGGTTCGATTAGTCCAATTGAATCCTATCATAATTCAGACCAGACAGAACTCTGGTCGGAATTCCGATTGGACTGATGGCAGCTGATTTTGGCAATTTGCACATGTGCAATTTATGTCCCTTTCCCTTCCAGCTCTGATATGCTATTGGGGTCAAGCCAAAATTCCTCCTAGACTCCGATTCCAAAGGAACTGGGCAGTTCGATTGGTCTGATTGGAATTCAAAATTGTTTTCAGAATACCAATAAAGTACCAACAGCTAATCTGATTTCACAGAATGTTTCTGTGGCTATTTCAGAATAACTATTTCGATCCATCCTTACATTCTGTGACATTCTATGATTATTTGATTATTCAGTTTATTCAATTATTTGCTTTGATTATTGTTTAATTTTCTTTATTGCACATGTGCAATAGGAGAAAGTAGTATAAGAATGAGGTAACTAAGTAATCAAACTAAATACATGCATTTCCATGTAAATATTACCCAGCTATTCATATGGCCAAAAAACAACAACACACTAATTCATTTCATCCTTACACAAAAGACGTTTCTCTCCCCACCCCCCACCTCCCCCCAGCTCCCAGGTAAACTTAAATTAACCTGTAATCCATTGCAGCATACAGCGGTAAGGTAAAGGTTGATCCAGCTCCCATTGACGTCAATGGCTAAACTCCCATTGACTTGTAAGGAGCTGGATCATGCTCTAAATCTCCACTCCCATTGCTTGGTTCTTGCTGAGGGTTCACAGCATAAGGGGGCTGGGTGGGGCCTCAGGTGAGAATATTTTGAAATGAGTCAGAAAAGAAGAAGAGAAATGGGTTTCAGTATATGGACATGTTTTGCCAGTTTTTTAGATGCCATTTCAGCTCTGTTCAAGAATAGCCAATGCTGGGTCTGAAAGATTTTGAGAACACATCCCAATTGTGTAATCTGTAC
This sequence comes from Sphenodon punctatus, assembly GCA_003113815.1. Classification (NCBI taxonomy): domain Eukaryota; kingdom Metazoa; phylum Chordata; class Lepidosauria; order Sphenodontia; family Sphenodontidae; genus Sphenodon; species Sphenodon punctatus. The sequence continues at coordinate 355,567 of QEPC01006491.1, read as the reverse complement.
TGTGCCTAGATCAGGGGTGGGAAGTTGAGATGGGGGGTGCTAAATGGTGCACACAGGGAGACAAGAGTACCCAATCCAGATCATGGATCTGTCCCCTAGGCCCTAGCCTTCTCTGTGTGCTGTCATCTCTGATATCTTACCCTGAATTCAGACTGCTTTCTCATGGGACAATGTGCATAGTATTTCGCTCCAGCAGAAACTCTAGGAGGCAAATGCTGCACAGTTACTGGCTCGTGGGAAAACAAAGCTGCGCGGCTTTGCCTTCAATCATGCAGTGGATACACCAGTGGAAAATCAAGTTCTGTATCTTCTGATACAGATGGAAAACCAGGGACCGAGTTTCAGCACTAATTCCAACCTCCCACAAGCACTGAAAGACTAAAGCTGCTTTTAGATGGAGCATTGAAAAAGAGGCTTTGAGAAAAGGCGCATGCGCTGGGGGGATGGGGCGAGGTTAGATGAGATGGAAGTCACTGGCTGTCATTGTGATCGCAGCTCGCACATTATTTTTTAAAGTGCATTTAAAAGAACTTGGTATATCCTGCCACTTGTCTAAAAGCAGCCTTAGTATTTCAGTGCTTGTGGGGTTGGAACTAGTGCTGAAACTCGGTCCTCAATTTTCCTCAGGAATCACGGAGCACCAGTGCAGTTGTCCTCTATTTCCTGAATTCAGAAGTTCCGAGGAAGGGCTCCATTACTTTGGAACTTGGCCAAACCTTAGCTGAGTGCAGGGAAGGTACAAGAAGGCAGGGAAGTGGGGGCCAAAGACCCATGCTAGGTCCCTGCTTCACCTTCCCTTGCCCCCACTGGCCAGGGAGGGAACAGGCCAGTGGGGGGCCAGGGAAGGGATGTAGTGGGTGGCCTAATGGGATGTCAGGAGTGGGCTATGTGGGGTGGGGGGAGTAGCAGAGAGGTCAGGGATGGGTTGCTTACCTGTGCTATGCATGGCCTCTTCCCGGCTTGTAAGTTTGAAAGTAACGGGGGGGAGGGGAATATGAGCATGTTCTGAAACAGCCTGAATGGCCCTTTCTAAGCATGCTTGATCCTTTTCAAAGATGGCTCTAGTAGCGGCAGTGAGAAGGGCCAAGCATGCTCAGAAAGGATCATTCAGGCCCTTTCAGACCATGCTCAGTTGTTGGGTTTTTTACTTTCAAACGTACAAGTTGGGAAGAGTCCACACATTGTGCGGGACCCGTCCAGAAGGTAAGTAACCCACCTTGACCCCTCTTTCTAGACCTACCGCTCGCTCTTAAGCATTGCACCCCATGAACCCTCCCCAGCCATCTTTCCGGCCTCAGAAATTAATGAGTATTCTCCAAGGGTTCGAGGGGTGGTCCGAACACTCAGGACCACTCCTTGGACCCTCAGAGAATACTCACAATTTTTTTTTTTTTATTTGAACAACCCTAGTAGGAACGGAATCCAGGGGACATATCCAGTAACTGGAAAAGGGTTCCATCAAAAACTAGACATGGGCAGAATTTAGCCCCTGGGTCTGAAGTCCCCAGACCCTTGGTCTAGCTCAACAAGATTCCCATCTTGGTTGGAGCTTTTGGAGTTTACTGTAAGGAACAAACCAGTGCTATTGTTCTCCTTGTGTATGCACACAGACTATGTGGAGAAAGGCAATTCCCTGGGACTGATGTTGAGGCTCATGTTTCAGTGAGATAAGAAGCAAATCGTAGAAGAGAGTGGTAAATATGGAGAGGGAGATCAAGAGCAGGAAAAAGGAAAAAGGAAGCTTCATCACAGAGACTAATTACTTTCACCTTGCAGCAAATTCTATGTAATGCCGCTATCACACTACATTAAATAATACCTGCTTACCTGCACGAGACTGTTACCAGAGTAATTTCCTATTCTGTGAAAGGACCTTTCCTAGGGATCTTTGCCCAATTCCTTTCACACAAGAGGTTTGTTCCCCTCTCCCCTAACTAAAATATTGAGTGACTCTTGATCTCTTTTGTCACATTAGGCCTGGACTACATGGTGTCCTTGAACTTCTGTAAGGCAGGTAGAGGAATCTTTCCCCTCTCATGGGCCACTTTGAACATTAGCAAAAGCTCTGTGAGCTGCTTAGATGTTGGCCGTGTCAACCTTACTACAAAGTAACCTGGGACATCTTCCCCCAATCTCGCTATTTTCTTCTCTTTGAGGGGGTGGGGGGCAGGAAGAGTTTGGTTCACTAGGAGCCCCAAATTTTACCATCACCCTGGACCCCACAAATTCAAAGGACAATTCTGGATGTTGGGGGTTGTAGTGATTAAAGGTTGAGCTCAGGATGGGGGAAGGAAGGGCAGTAAGGCTGCCAGGGCTTGCAGAAACAAGCCTGATGCTCCCATAGGCAAAATAGGAGTGTCAGTATCATTTCTGCAAGATCTGGCAACCCGAGGGGAAATTAGTATGTGCAAAAATGGGTATATCCATCTAATATCCAGTACTCCAATCAAACCGGACAGTTCAGATACTTTTCGGTACCCAAATCTGTTTTTGACTGGGTACCCAAAATACTGACAACCAGTATACCAAAACACTGACAACTGGTATACCAAAGTACCAATTTCGTTCTGGATTTCAGGAATTTTTTTGATACTCTATTGGTGTTTTGAGTAATTTTAAGTACTTGAAAATCAAGAAACCGGAATATGATTTTTTGAGTACGTGAAAAGCATCTGTGTACCACTTCGGATACCTGAAATGGTACCTGAAAATGTGGGTATTACCCTACAGGTACCAAATCAGGTACCTAATTCAGCTCTAGTGGCAAACCTAAAGGGCAACATCCATAGACCTGTGGCATGGATTCATCCAATATCCTTAAATTCATGCCCTTCTCTCAACTCCCTTCTTGTTACTCTTTTCAATTCAAGGGTAGGAACTGGATCCATGGAATCTAGGAACTGAAAAGGGGCCAAATAAAAAATAGCCATGAGCCAGATTTGAGATTTGACCCACAGACCAAAGGTTCTTCCCCCTGGTTAAAAATCTCGTACCCTCAAAACAATTTCCACTTGCAAAGTTGCCAGTCTGTTTGCCATGTCCTGTAGCAATGTATTTATGCAGATGCTGATTTTGCTGAATTTTTCTGGCCCATCCCTTGCACCTTTGACAAAGGACTAAGGTTACCTAAGAGCACAAGTAGTAAGGATTTCACACAAGACTCAAAATGTGGGTTTATGATCACTCCCATGACCCACTCTACAAGAGTAATGTGTGAATAAGTACTAACTCTGCAAGCCATTTTTTGCCTTCCTACAACCTTTCAGCTTATGGGAACCAAGGCAAGGCTGTAGAGAATTAAGCAGTTATTGCCTCTTCACATGATTGTGTGAACAAGGCATATAGCATGCAAACAACAGATTTAGTCAAGGCCTGAATATGCCCCAGTAATCCTACCTTCCATTCTGTCAGATTTTGGTGGGAGAGGTGAATGTGTTGGACAATATATTTGCATGAAAGATTGGTTTCAGCTCTAGGAGGGAGGTGCCGGAAGAGATGGGCACTGAGGGCAATCCAAAGTAGGGAGTCATAATTAGTTTCGTTTTTATTAGTTACTAAAATGAATGGAGTCCCATTTTTTTTAGTAACGAATGTTACAAAATACTAATGTTACAAAACACTAGGCCTGAAATGGCAAGCCACTGCAGTGACTTTGTCCAAAGGAAAAAGCTTTTCCGCAATGAGCAGCACTGTGCGATAGAAACTTTAATTCAGCTACTTTCATTCCTCTACTTCTGCCGTTCTGCCACTTTCATTCCGCTGCTTCCACTGGCTGGAAAAATAGCAGAACAATGTTCTGACAGTTTCATTGATTGATTGATTGATCGATATCAAATCTATTGATATACCAGTTTTTGCTGGTATTGGTTCAGCTCTAGTTAACACCCTTGGGACGGGACCCAAGTTTGATTCATTCAATGGCATTCATGGATATTCATTTCAGTTCTAATCCAAAGCCTAAAGTCTTCTCCTTTAGAGATCCCCAAAATCAGTTTCCTGTCTGAAAATTCCAGTTCTCTGTGGGTGAAAACAGACACGACGCTAACTCTACTTTAACACTATTTGAACATTTCTCATGCATGTTTCAGAGCTACATAGGGCACCAATACAGCCCTACATGCAAAATAAATGTTAAATGGGTGTTAAAGTGGAGTTAGCGTCATGTCTGGTTTCACCCTGAGTGTTTTTTTTTAATCCCTTGCATCACCATACAGAACTACTATACAGAAAACAGAAGCTCACATGTAGAGAGAATTGGCTAAAGCCAACAGTATTCAGGAGCCCACCAATGCATGGCATCACTCCAAGCAGCAATCAAGCCTCCTTATCCAGCCCTAACTGGCTGGATTAGGCACAGATGCAGACACTCCCCATGGAAAGAACCACCTGTTCAGAAGAAACTGATGTTTTATGCATGAACACAGGTAATAAATCAACGTGACAGGAGGCAAGCTAACACTGGGCCAGTCCACTCTATCACTAATTCACATTTCTGACTGTTATACAAAGGAATCCACGTATTCTTATAGGGTGAGGTGAGGGAATAAGATACCTAGGTGGTACAGCATTTAGGTGTGTCTTACAAAGAAGTGTAATTTAGCATCCATACCAAGATTTCATGGAAGAGATTTTCTTTGATAAAATCTAAGCACAACCAAATTAGTCTAAGTTGGTTCTAATAGTTCTTGGGAGAACTGGTGGAGAAGACCTGTTAGCTAAGCTATCTCTTTAAAACCAGAGTGGAATAATTTTCGGCAAAACTGTGACACTTATCAAGACTAGAAAGGAAATGAAGTTGTCAAACTGGTGAATTGAGGGAGGGAAGGGTGTTCATGTCATTTTCATTATTACAATAACAATAATGAAAATTGTTGTTTTCATTATCATTATTGCAATAATGAAAATGAAAAAATAATAACAAAAATTGAAAGAAAAATGACATTTTGTTTTTGAAATAAAGGGAAAAAACTGGAAAAAGTATATCTGGCTATAAACTTTTGGTTTCTTATTTAATTCTGATGAAACATGGAGGGATTATACCCCCAATGGAGGGCACTATGTGAAGCATATTTCAAAATGATTAGATAAAAGAACTAATGTTAGAAGCAATTGAAAGTTGTGCTTTTAAGAAAAGCTCCATAAACATTCATGGCTATAACATCTTTATTTTCCATCCAATTTGCATGACACATGTGAATATTATGTCGCCCCACCAGCTTAACACTGCTGACAATTTTCAGAAAGATTGTATAAAGGGTCCTGATGGTATAAGACATTAACTTGAAAATAAATTTCCAGCTGTAAGATTTGTATATTCTGTCTTGTTTACAAAATATTTGGCAGGAATGTATCCTACACATTCCCTGTTATCTCTGTCAAACTACAGGACACTTTGATAAAGGGACCAAATTTCAGAAGCAATTGATGTTGTCCCTCTGAAGACCATTATTCAGATAAATAGCAGCACATGCAGTGCCAGTCAGAGGCAGGCACCCTGCTGCATGGCAGGGAGGGAGAGACTGTAGGAGGGAGGATGTGGAGCAACCCAAAAGAGTAAGACTGACAAACACATTCATTGGCCAAACACATTACTGCATGCTTCTAGCTTTACAAGACCAATTGGTAGTGGCTTCGAGGAGGGCATAGTGGGGGACTCTCAGGCGGGCATAAGGGACATAACTGGGACTTTGGGAATAGCATCCCAGAAATCAGGAGACATAGTTTATACATCCGGTCTGGCCAATTATCATCACAATCACATCCTGCAGCACTGTGACAGAGAACATAAAAGAATCTCTATTAGCTCTTTCCTAAACAGATGCTTCTGACTTCCCAGTAACAAGTGGGAAGAGATATTGGGATGGTCACAGCACAGAATGAGGATATTTTGTTGACATTTCAGCTGGCCAATCGGCATCACAAATGGATCTTTTACCACAGTGACACATAAGAGAATCCCTGGCATTGGCTCCTTCTCTGCATATGCTGTGCAGGCATATACAATTGGGAACCTTTAAAAAATCTTTATGATATTTGGGAGATTATTATGAAAGTGTGATATACATCCCTGCCAAAGGTCATGTACACTGGTTGCGCTACAAAGTTGTTACAGTCATAAATATATTTATATGTTAATTGCTTTTACCACTATGACCCTTTATCCAATACTTTTGAAAGTTGTCAAAGATAGTAAATATAGGAAGGGATGTAAACTTGCCAAGTTTCATCTACATTAGATGTTAGGCACAGAAGATACAGCTAAGAATGTATATGAAGAATTTTGCAAAATAAAATAATTCAACTGATTCTAAAATTAAATTCCTTTATTCAATCTCTTTAAAATGTGGTACACCTAATTAATTCCAGTGGATGTATATTCACTCCCTGTTTAAGCCACATATAGTGAAAAACAAAGAAGGTACAGCTGAATATGTGTTTTGTATTGAAACCAATGGAAAACGAAAATGAAAGCAAAACCAAAAACAACAATTTGATATTTATGAAAACCAAAATGATGGATTTAAATAATGAAAAAAAAAATGGAAAAAAAAATGACATGGGCCCCTGGTACACACCTCTAAGGGTGGGATTCATTTTATTTGACATTGATTATGCCTGCCCTGCAGTATTGTGTTCGTTCTGGAGCACTGTACTTCAAGAAGGATGTTGATGTTGGGATAGATTCAGGGAGATCAATAAAGATGAGCACAACAAAGAATGGTCTAGAATTCAATCCTTACAAGGAAAGGGTGTAAGAATTGGGTGTGTATAGCCTAGAGGAAAGAAGACTAGGGTGGGATATGCTTATCTCAAATGCATACCTAGGTAGGAATGGTCCCTGGTTCAGAAGCTGGAATGTGTCTCCCTTCTGTGGCAATGCACTCCAGTGTGTCAATGCACTGTACATGGGTGTGGAGGCCCCCCTGCACTTGCTGAACCTGTTGTAACTGCATCCCTGATTATCCTAGAAAAAAGAAAGCTAAGTGTCAGTGTAGCCCCAGAGAGGGTTGGCGTAGAAGCCCCCTCTAGTGGTGTGAGTGGTGACTAACCACTCACAGGTTCATGAGCCTACTATTCTCAGCATGCCAGACTAGGGTCTTTTGGCTTAGAGGACAGAGGATTATGCAGATAAGAGCTGAGATCTCCAGTTCTAAACCCCACCCTGCCAGAATTGACAGGGTTATATCAGAAACACAGTCAGCAACCATAAGTGGAGGCAGGAGCAGGTCCCCCTAGGATCACTATCAGGGAGCTATAGGGAAACCAAACAGGGAAGGCAGAGCTCGGGGAGGGGGTAGGACCGACACAGACTAGGTTTCAGGATCCCAGCAGAGGGTCCCCGTTATCATTTAAAAGCCTATAATTTTAAATCAGTGCATGGTAACAAACAGCTAGCCCAGACAAAGGTGGACAAGGAGGTTCAGGAGGACAGTATCGCAAGACTCTTTGAGCTTACAGTGGCACAAAAAACAACAATCACAATATTGTTATTAGATTATTTCCTCTTTGTGGGAAGGGCAAGCACCCCTGAATGCAGTCACTTACTAGATACATTCCAGGAAGTGGCTTCCGAGCTGGGTGTCCCTTTGGCAGCAGAAAAAACCAGAAGATTCAACAACCACACTGACCTACTTGGGAGTGGATATGAATACAGAAAGATACCTCTCATGCCTCCTGGAGGACAAGCTTTATGCACTCAGGAGCAAGGTGACTGTGTGAAGGGCTGCTACCAATGTGACAGTTCAACAGGTGCAGTTGCTCCTGAGTAGCCTGAATTTTGCTAGCCGAGTTGTCGTCCATGGGAGAGCGTTCATGTCCCGCCTGTATGTCCACACAGGAGTGACCATCCCCCGTACCACCATGTCGGACAGACGCGGAAGATGCAGGAGGATTTGGCTCTTTGGAAAGTCTTCTTGGAAGGGTACAATGGTGTCAGCTTCTGGAAACAGAGGCTCCTTCTGGAAGCCGAGCTCCAGATTCAATCTGATGCTGCAGGTGGGCTAGGTTTTGGGGTGTACTTTAGGGGAAGATGGTGCACTGCCCCGTGGTCTAGAAACTGGGAGGAATTCAGGGGCGGCACCAGACAAGTAGCTCGTCCCCCCCAACTGCCCCCCCATTGCTGTGGTTACTTGAAGGAAAGACATTTTTCACATACTCATAGTGTTTTTTTAATTATTATCATGTGTGTGTGTGAGAGAGCATGCCGTTCCCCTGGACTCATTTCCCTCTGTTGGTGACAGAACAGTGTGAACACATTAGAAGTAGCAGCACGTTAGGGTTGCCACCATTTCTTCTGGACTTGTTTTGTGCCTTTAAACGCAGCCTGACACAAAGAAATTAAAGGAGTGAAATAATTCCAACTATCCACAATTACTTTGATTTTCCTAAAGTGATGGGGAAAAGCTTCACCTACTTCATTTTTTCATGCCAGCTGCAGCTACAGGCCCAGGAGCAGGGCAAGAACATGGTGGCAACCTTACATGGGCCATTTTTACATGGGCGCTTCCCACCCATGAACACCAAAAAACTGGGTGTTCACGAGTGGGGGATACCCATACATGCCTGCCACTGTGCGAATGGTGCAGCGGGTGGGTGGGGGTGCATGCGTGCTCCCGCAACCCACAAACTGTCCACTCAGTGACTCACCCCCAGGCACAGAGCAGTTAGTTAAAACAGTGATTACTTTGTGCATGGGGGTGAGTGGGGATGTGGGGGGGATTGGTGTGCACCCATGTGCACTGCCCCTTCCCACACCGGCACCTTACACCCCCCCCAACTTCTGCCCATGTAAAAAAGGCCATGGTCTATAAAAGGATTTTTAAGTAGGGATGGGCGAACAGAACGCCATTCGGATGTTCGGACATTCGGTCGTTCGGTTCGAAACTCGGCTGTTCGGTTTGGCGGAGTTTGGTTTGGCTGAACTCAGCTGAACATTCAAAAAAGTGCTATCGGTACCAAAAACGAAACTGACATTTTTCAGTATCGGTATTTTTGGCCCTGAAACCACGCCTGGTGTCCACCCCTGGTGCCAGGAAGTCTGCTCCTCAGCTGCCTCTCCCTTCCAGTCACGTTTTTTCCCACCCAAAGTCACGTTTTCCCGCTCCTAAACTCATCCGAACTCATTTGAACATTTCCAAACTGTTCGACCATTCGAATGTTCGGTTTGGAAGTTTGGTTCGATTGTCCGAACAGGCTGAGCTCGGGCCGAACTCCGAATTTCCGAACCGCGTTTGCCATTCCCTATTTTAACAGCTATTAGCAAGTAGTCTGTGACAGCACTGCTTGCTAACGCTAAGCTACTCCAAACTAACTTCTCACGCACAATATTCTACATTGTTACGGTTCAGATTTTAGGTGTTTAAGGCTGCAGTAATAAGGATATTTACATGGAAGCAAGCAAATCCCATTGAAATAAATGGGACTTTCTTCTAAGTAAAAACCTGTAGCACTCCTTCCCTCCCTCCCAACCACCTGTCTTTGGTTCTCCCCTCCTCCTCCTCCCTTTTTTGGGGAGGAGCCTTTCTAGGTAAACAGGAGGCTTCTAATATGGCCTACACTCCTCTATTGCAGGAACTACCTACCCAGCCAGCCTCTGTAAGTGTATGCCTTAAACTGTTCCCAGAGGGAGGCGTTGGGTAAGTAGGGATGACTAGATAATCGGTAAAACTGACTTCCATCCACCATGTCCCTACAATGAGGCTTCTACCATAGACAAGGTCCAAGCCGGGGTGGGGAGGGTACACTTTACTGGGGCCTGGAGATCCAGGGCAGTCTGGCTCAGGCTGCAACCCTATGGCATTATCCTGAGGATGGGATCATGGTGTGTGGGAGGGGGCTCATATTACGAGTTTGTACTGGGCCTAAATAAATGATGCTTGGGCCCTGACCACAGCCTACACTCTATTGCAGTAACTATAACCCAGCCAGCCTGTAAGCCAGTGTATGGCATGTGCTTTAACCATCTTGTAGACTTCGACTTAGTAAAATTTCAAAGGTAGAGTCATCTTCCAAGATGTGTATGGGAAAAATTCTCCTGCAATGTTGATGTCTCCAGCATGTCACTAAGGGTGATTTCAGATGTTACGAGATCACAGTGAACCACGGTGAATACCCACCTGTAGTCACTGTGCCTCGAATGTCTGTTTGGTGGCCGCCAGATGTTCGCCACGGTCAATACCCACACGGGGTCATTTTCAACTACGCTTCCCGGGCTAGCCGTGGGAATTTCCTGGGAAGCGTGGTGAAAGTGATCCTCGGCGGGAACCAAAAAAAAATCACGTCTGGTCGGGCGCCATGGCCCGGGATCACCAGCGGGATCCCGGGCCATGGTGAATTTGGCCAGACGCTGCAGCCGCATTGGCCCCGCCACCTGCCCGTCTCCCCAGAGGGCAGGTGACGGGGAACATGGAGGGGGCGGGGCCGTGCGGCTGCACGTTGCACCGCATGGCCCCGCCCCCTCCCAGATTCCCCACTGTGATCCCCGATACGTCTGATACGGCGTGATGGGGTCATCCCGGCGGGGGATGATTTGGTTGTGTTTGGTACGGGGCCAAGCAGCCTCATAACATCTGAAAACACCCAATATTTGGCCTTCATTACTTGACTTGAAATCAAGGGGCTGCCTACAGTGACTCAACACGTTCATACTGTTCCAAGGTGGCCACCCTCTTAATATTCCAGAAACTAGGGATGGGCGAACGTTGTTCGGATGTTCGGAGTTCGGACTGAACTCGGTCTGTTCGGACGTCCGAACCGAATGTTCCAACCAAACTCTCAATTGACCGAACAGTTCGGTTGAGTTTGGATGAGTTCAGGGGCAAGAAAAATGTCTTTTCAGGGCAAAAAACCCCAAGTTTCGGTTTCAGGTAAGTTTCTGTTTCGGCTAAGTTTTGATTTTGGTTTCAGTTTTGATAGTGCTATTTTTGACTCTTTGGCCAAGTTCGGCCAACCCGAACTCAGCTGAACCGAACCATTGAACCCGAACTTGGGTTTCGAACTGAATGACCGAATATCCGAACATCTGAACCGCATTCTGTTCGCCCATCCCTACAAACTAGAATCTCCTCATTAATAAATGAAATAAGACATCTACTGAATCTTGAGCATTGTTCCTTTTGACCACAAAGATCTCCCACACAGAGGTCTCATTTCCAGGCTCAGTTCTTCTTAGACTGCTTACAGAAGCTACTTTGTCATCCCATCAACCTCAATCAGCTTTCTCCAGAGTAATCGACTTCAGAATTGTGCACTTGGTGTGAGAACTAGACCTGAAATGAGTTCCTGGTTTGCAACCTATGGGCAATATCCTAAATTTTTAGTACTGTTTGGGGTGTCCGAATTGGCACTTGGACAGTTTTTCAGTACCCGAAAAAATGATATTTTGGCTTTCAAGTGCCAGAAATTACTTGAAAACTTAAAAAAACAAAACAAAAAAACCCGAACCCTGATAAATTTCAGTAAATGCACGATTGGAAGTTGAAATTCCAGGACTGGAAGTTGACATCCTGTGACTGAAAATTGAAAAATGGGGATGAAATCAGCATTTTGTTTGTTCAGGTACCCAATCAAATACCATTTTGGGCACCCAAAAGTAGCTGAGATTTTTGGGTTAAATCAAGTACTGCAAATTTGATTGATATACCGATTTTTGCAGGTACTTGTTTCATCTCTAGTGAGAACTCTTGAGATCACCACCTAGAAAGAAGGAAACTTCTCTTCTTTGGTCAGGAAAGAACAAGGTTTCTTGTGACAATTGCTATAGCAACAGACCTTTGTGTTCCAAGTTCCATGCTGAGGGGACAATTTTAGCTGGAAAGAATTGGTGATGGAAGAGTATTAATGAGAGCTCTTTGAGGTGATGTGGTGATTTTCAGTGGAAATTTTGATAATAACCTCACAAAAGGAACAAGGAATAAACAACAACAAAATGTAAAGGAATTCAGCTTACTGAAAGGGCGCATGCTGCAGAGTTTGGTTTTTTTATTATTTTTCTCCTTCCTGATTTAATATTTGTTTCCAGAAAAAGATTCATGCTCTGTCAAACATTCAAGCTCTACTGGCTACATAGGATTTGAGTATCTCTTGGCTTCTCTCCCAGTAGGTTGTTTTCACTTGTCCTTTGCAATCTCCGAGGTAGCGACTTGTTTGAGCAACTTGGGCACCTGATCATAACACACCATGTTGTCAAAGATGGGTAGGTCACAGGACTAAACAGGGAATTTCTCAGGATGCTCAGGATGTATCTAAATGTCCTTAGGTCCAATGAATTTCTGTGGAACAACAGTGCTCAGAATGTAAAAGAGTCAAACCACCAAACTCAGTCATCTGCATTGGTAATATATTAGCAATGGTGTAGAACTGAAATGATTACTTAATTTAGTACCACACTGAGTAATCAATGGGCTACCTGGATACTGATCAGGTACTCTGGTAACATATTACCAATGGTATAGAATGGAAATGGGTTCTTATTTTAGTAACCCATGGATAATACCCATATTTTTAAATACCAGCCTGAGTAATTGATGGGCTACTTGGATACTGGTCAGGTACCCTGATACCTGGAAAATCGTTAATTTCTGATACCAATGTTTCGATTTTACAATTATGTATTGGCATATCAGGACAGAAAATTAAAAAATCAGGATAGAAAAAAAAGTCATCAGGACGAGAAGATGAAAAATAATGACTAGAAACTGACTTTCCAGGACTGGAGGTCAACATTCTGGAATGGAAAACAAAACAAAAATGCGTGTCAGAAGTCCAAAAATTGGGACAGAAGTTGAAAAATTGGTACCAGAAGTCAAAATTCTGGGACATTGGGAACTGAAAGTGGATTTCAGTCAGGTACCAATCCTTCCAGATGTTGTCAGGTCAATTTAGGTACTGGAAATTCATTGGGTATACCTGTTTTTAGGGATGTGCAAACACGGTTCAGATGTTCAGAGTTCAGATCAAACTCGGTCTGTTTGGACGACCAAACTGAACTTCTGAACTGAACCCAAACCGACCGAACCAAACTTGATCTGAACTCGAAAATGACTGAAAAGTTTGGTGCCATTGGGGTGAGTTCGGATGATTTTGGGCTGGAAATATGTGACTGGAAGGCCAAGGGAGCGGGAGGCAGCTGAGGAGCAGACTTCCTGGCACCAGGGGGGGAGAGGTTTGGAGTAGCAGCCAGCCTGCCCAATCACCATCCTTTTCTCCTCAGACAACTGGCTTTGCAGTCTGCAATTGGACATGGGGGGTGGGGGGAGGGGACGGGGGGGCTAGGCTGCACAGAACCAATGGGGTTTGCGGTAAGGCGGCCACAGCAAATAACAAAAGTCATTGCCCTCCCCCCTTCCATCACCTTCTGAGCTAGCCACTGTTCCTGACAGCAGGCGTTTTCAGAAGTCTCCCTCTCCCAGCAGTTTGTGTGCCTAATCCATTGCCATCGTCCTCCTATTTCACCCATCCCACACATTTACCTCCCTAGTATCATTTATTTAGATTAGATTAGATAGATTTAGCTGTTATTTTTATTTTTTACCCATTCCTTTGTTCTTTCTCCCTACCCTCCATTGAATCCTCCCCTCCTCCCTTTATATATTCCATCCCTGATTCCCTTCCCCTGTTTTGGGATTTATTTAGAGTAGGATTAGATTGATTTAGGTTTTATTTCAGTTTTGTACCCCTCCCTGTGTTGTTTGGTGTGAGCTGTCTGTGTCCCCCACCCTGTGTTAGATAGATAGATAGATAGATAGATAGATAGATGTAGGAGTTAGCTTAGTTATAGAGATAGATAGAGATAGTGTAGTGATTCAGTTTTATAGTGTGTTTGTAGGACTAGGCCTTTGTAGGTATTAGATATTCCATTTAGTTCCATAGGTTTTAGAATAGTTAATAGCAGTTAGATTTAGTGTAGATATATATAATATAAGATAAAAACATTGAATAAACATTTTTTTAAAAGAAAATATATAAAATCTTTGTGTGAATTCTTTGGGTTGGAAGACATCAGGAAGGGTAGTAGGAGAGGCTGGTCTGCTGCCCGTAAGGCAGCACAGAGGGGTAGAAGATTGGACAGGTCAAACTCAGCTGGTAACAGATCTAACTTTTATAATAACTTTTTAAAAAACAAACATTAACAATATAACAAGACATAAAAATAACAAACATATTAGCGTCTCAGGGCCAAATGATACCGATAACAAAATCTTCAAAATCGGTATCGATATCGATACCAATTTCTGAATGTTCGGCTGAACCAAACTCCGCTAAACTGAACAACTGAACCTGAACTCAGTTCCTGAACCGAACGACCGAACCCAAACTCGGTTCCCGAACTGAACGACCGAACGGCCAAACATCCAAACCATGTTCTGTTTGCATATCCCTACCTTCATCTCTTGGGAAGGATATGCAGCCTGCTCTGACAGTGGGTATGGAGCAGGCTGAATATTTATTTATTTATTTATTCATTTATATATTTATATCCCCCTTCTTCTGCTCACAGCAGCTCAAGGCGCCAGGTACATCGCTGGCACTATAATAATAATAATAATAATAATAATAATAAAAGTCAATAAAACAAATACAACAATAAATAAATAGATTAAAGCAACACACCACAAATTGAAATTAAACTAAAACTAGGGAAAAATAATCAAAACTTCTATCATCTTAACCCACCACCAACCCAGCACTCATCACCCATCTCCCTCACCAAATGCCTGGTGAATCAGCCAGGTCTTGCATTTTTATTGAAAGGATGGCAAGCCCAGAGCCAACCGGGGCTCCCCCAGAAGGGAGTTCCACACCAGGAAGGTGCCCCCAACCAACCAGAGGGGCAGCTCCAGGGGCCAGGGAGTGAGGCGGTCCTGCAGGTAGGTGGGCCTCAGGCCATTTAGGGCTTTATAGTAGGGGTGGGACTTAGGGCAAAAAACCAGATACCGGTTTTACCGGTTACCAGTTTGCAAAAAATCAGTTTACTGGATTAAATCCAGTATACTGGTACCGTTTTTTCCCCATTGATTTCAATGGGGAACTGTCCACATTGAAATCAATGGAGAAAAAACACAATACCTCCCCCCTCCTCCTCCCAGGCTGTGTGGGAGGAAGGGGGGACACATCCCACCCACCCTGCCCAGCCTGGATTTAAAAATTTATTTATTTTTTACCCAAACTCCCTGCTGGCTCTGGGCCACCGCCACGCCAGCAGCAGTGACCCAGAGCCCGCACCAGCAGGTATTAGGGTGATCCCTAGGGTGGGGGGTGGTTTAACACCTCCCAGGGATTGCTCTATCCCCCCCCCCAGGGATTGCCTTACTTGCCCTCTGGGCAGCAGCGGTGGTGGTGGCGGTGGTGGCAAAAGCACGGTGCATAGAGATGGGTGAACGTGGTTCGGAAGTTCAGAGTTCGGACCAAACTTGGTCTGTTCGGTTGACCAAACCGAACTTGTGAACCGAACTCGAATTTCAAACCAAACCAAACTGAATTTCAAAACTCCGTTCTGTTCACCCATCCCTAGTGGCAACACACACCCAAAAACCTGGCAAACCGAGCTTTTGAACTAAACTCGAATTTCAAACCGAACTGAACCGAACTGAATTTCTGAACTCGAATGTCAAACTGAACCAAACCGAACCGAATTTCCAAACTCCGTTCTGTTCGCCCATTCCTAACAGTGCATGTCCGGTTTCAGTGCTAGGGCTTCAGCGCTTCACTAGGCCTTCCAGGGAACTTCCGGGTTTCCCCAGAAGGCCTAGTGAAGCGCTGAAGCCACTGCCGGTGCTGAAGCCAGACTCACGCCATGCGGCTGCCATCGCCGCCGCCACCTGAAGGGCAAGTAAGGCGATCCCTGGGGGGGTAGGGAGATCCCTGGGGTGGGAGTTGTTAAACCACCCCAGGGATTGCCCTAGTACCTGTTGGTGTGGGCTCTGGGTTGCCGCCGCTGGTGCGGCGGAGGAGCCAGCACTAGCAGGGACTTTGGGTAAAAAAAATCCAGGCTGGGCAGGGTGGGTGGGGGGTTCCCCCCTTCCACCCGCGCAGCCTGGACTGGGGAAGGAAAGTGGGGTTTTTTGTTTCTTTTTTACATCACGGGCATTCGTTTCAAATGGCCTCAATGTAAAAAAATCCAGCACGGGGAACTGGTACCGGTACCCCAGATTATCGGGTTAATCCAATATCGTCGGTACAGCAAAATACTAGCAGTATCAGATATCGGGAGAACTGAAATTCCCACCTCTACTTTATAGATCAAACCAACACCTTGAATAGGGCCTGTAAAACTATAGGCAGCTAGTGCAGAGAAAGAACAGAGTACTGGTGTAATGTTCTTATGGCAACCCATCCCCGTAAGGTGCATTCTGCACCAGCTGCAACTTCTGGACCATCACCATTGGTAGCCCTACATAGAGTGTGTTACAATAGTCCAGTCTTGAGGTAATGAAAGCATGGATGATAGTAGCCAGGTCAGAATATGAGATATATGGTAGAAGCTGCCACACCATATGCATTTGACAAAATGTGCTCCTCGCCACAGCATCCACCTGGACATCCAGGTGGAGCTAGGCATTGAGGAGCACTCCCAGACTGTGAACCTGGGGAACCAATGTCGGACGAACCACATCAGTAACAGGGAACATCACACCCATTGTCTTATCCACTAGCATCACCTCTGTCTTGTCAGAATTCAGTTGCCTTGCCCTCATCCAGTCCCCCACAGCCACCAAGCATCAGGTAAGCACTGACACTGCAGGGTTTGGGTCAGATGAAAATTAAAGGTAGAGTTGGGTGTCATCAACATCAACATCAACATTTTGATGACACTGAACATCAAAACTTCTCATGACCTCACCAGTGGCTGCACATACACGTTGAAGTGGAGATGGGACAAGATGGAACCTTGTGGAACTCCACACGTGAGGTCCCGGAGGGATTAAGAACAATCTCCTAGCAGCACCCGCTGAGTTCTTCCGGCCAGGAATGAGCAGAACCTGTCAAGAACAATTCCTCCCACCCCGACTTGGTCCTGCAGGGGAGTCACCAACATCTTTTGGTCAAAGGTGTCAAAAGCAGCTGACAGATCTAATAGAATCAGAAGGGTCGATCAACATTGGTTCAATTCTTGGCGGAAGTCATCAACCAAAGCCACAAGTGCAGTCTCAGTACCAAAACCTGGATGAAAGCCGGACTGTGCGGGATCCAGGAAACTAATGACATTAAGATGCTCCTACTACTGCCAAGCCACAACCCAAATAATCGTCCCTAAAGGGAAGATTAGAGACGTCAATGTTGAGCAATTGTTTCTTGAGCAGAGACCACCACCGCCTTCTTGAGACAGCTCGACACTTTGCCCTCCCGAAGGGAGGCATTGACCACCAATGCCAGCAATGGCGCTAACGTCTCCTGGCTGGCCTTAACCAGCCAGAACAGAAATGGATCCAGTTTGCAAAAAATGGCTATGACCGCCCCAAGAACATCCTCAGCATCAGTGGGCAACACCTACTGAAACTCAGTAATTCCATGAAACCAGACAAGGCAGGGCTTCCACAGCCTCTGTTTCTCCCATTATATGAAGCACGGCATCAATGTTGGTGTGAATCGGGGCAACTTTATCCATGAAATAGTCAACAAACAGGTCACCACTGGCATCTGATGGTTCAGGTTCCAGGCAGAGGGAGGCTGTACTGACCAACTCCCTTACCAAACTGAAAAGCTCCATTGGACAGGACTTTGCTGATGCTATAAGGGTAGCAAAGAATATCCAACCCAACTGTCTGCCCCTGCTACCTGAATCAAACTCCCATTTGACACATAATCCTGAACTGGACAGAATCCCCCACATGCATACACTGTCACAGAGGAACATAGGGTCACACACATGTGATACTGGCCTACATGTAGACCACAAGTCTAGTAAATATGTAAAGCAAAAGGTGCAACATGTATGTAATGTTACAACTGAGAACTGTAAAACCCAAATCAGAACTGTGACACTGACGAAACTCCAGGAAATGCAAAGAGATAAAAATAATGTGTATTTGGGAACCCTCACCAGACAGAACCCTATGGAGATGCAAATGGATCTTCCAGGTTACCTTCTGTGTATGTGACAGGCCGCAGGTTCGTCCAAGGCGGGAACGAGAAACAAAGGACTCAGAATTGTTATTTAAGGAGGCCATTAAGCTATCTTCAGAATCTCTCTCTCGCTTGGCCAGAGCCATCTTGAGCAACTGCATCTGCATCCTAAAACCTGCCAGCAAGCAAGGCTGGAAACTATGGACTGAGAGGAATGATTTTGCTTTCTACCAACTAAGAGACCAGTGCCCAGTCATTCTACACCTATGACTGAGGAACCAGAACTTATGGACCTTGTAGGGTAAGATGCTTATTTAGGAACCCAACCAGTATAAATTAGGAATGCGTTATATTTACCTTTGATTTCTAGTAACCACTCTGTATCAACAATCTTGTTTATGTAAATAAATAAACTGACTTCTTATCTTTATGAAGACGTATCCATGTCTAACATTGGAGCACAAGTGAGCAACAAGGGCTTTCAAGCTCTTGTGAACCCGGAGATTAAAGAGTCTGTAAACGGGAAGGATCGGGCCCTTGGGTGACAAAGGAGTTGTCTCTGCTGCAGGATTGAATCAGCCAGAAAGAAAACTGATTCAAGTGGGCTGTGAGCGAGGGAAACTGAGTCACTCAAACCCGGCAAAGTAGGGGTGCAGACCTCCAACCCGTGACATACACCCAGACCAAATCAAGCAACAATTCCCAAACTGAACTGAGCACTGATGACCGAACCTCACTGGAACTCCACATCAGAACTCCTTCTGATTCAGTTGAGAGGATAATAACCACAAATAACAGTTTCATCTCTAGGCATTTCATCTCTATCTCCAACCCTGTGGAAATAGGGACAGGTAATGAAGTAATCTTTGCACTGAGTTATGTGTTAGTATTAGCAGAGGCAAGGATGAAGAACTAAAACTTGTATTTGAAACAGAAAGTGGTGAAATTACTGGTGGTTAACTCTATGTATGAGATTTCATGTATCTGTCTAGGACCAAGGCCTCAAAAGTCCCTCTCTCCTGTACAGACAGGATTTACTAGAGATGCAATGGGTAGCAGGATAAATGTTTTCAGGTTTTTTTTGGCAATGATGGGTAGTCTGTAGATAACCTGAATGACATGCATCATGGTGTCTGAGTAACTGAATGTTCATAATATCATAGACATTTCTCATTTTCATTAATTTCTGTTTAGCTTTAGTGATTTTGTTCATTTCTGGGTTTTGGTTGTTTCTGCCAATACAAATTATTATTATGATTATTATTATTAGCTTTTATGTAGCGCCAGAGATGTACCTGGCGCTTTACAGAGAATAAAATAGACACGTTCTTTGCCCGAGAGCTAACAACCTAAAGAACAGACTAAGTGAAAAGAATGAACAAAATGAATGAACATCATGATAAAACAAAAATGGGGAATTGAATGAAGATCGGTCAGATGCTGTTCAACACAGTTTCCTCATTACTAAGAAGCCTATGTGGGGTCTGAGCAGGTAAGATGGGGACACTATTTTTAATGAAAATGAGTTGCAATTTAGCATATTGTATCACCAAGGAAAATGCAGGAAGAAACAAAGCTTCAAAAAAACCAACAACAACCCTACACCATAGATTAATTTTGTTGGATGTTGTGAATTATCTTTTAAAAATCCTCTACATGAGGAAAGGTGGACTGAGTGAGAATTTCAGCACTTTGTAGGTTTTGCTGGCATGGGACCAGTTCCTTTCCATGGTAGTTGGGAAGATGATTCTATCTCAACTGGACATGACTGCAAGATTGTAGGAAGTAACTGAGCCAAAGCAGCCGTTGCAAAGTGTTAAGACTAGAGCTAGAAGGATAACCTGCAAAAACAATTATACTCGTCGAATTTCTGGTGCCCAAATTGACCTGCAATGTTCAGGTATTAAACAATAACAGATTAGTGCCCAATGACCCAGATTATTGACTTCTAGTCCTAATTTTTTTAGTTTCTATTACAATATTTCAGTTTTCTAGCCTGATTTACCTATTGGTAACCAGTAACCGGGCCTAAACCATAGCTGTCAGGGAAGTAAAGAAGGAGTTCTTTGCTACCCTGATAGCATGTGTGAAGTCTCGTCCAGCGGAGTTTTTCTGGGTGGCGAGGAGGTTTGTCAGTCCGGCCTCCCTTCACCTGGAAATGGAATCTTCCAGTGCCCACTGTGACATATTTGTTGAGTACTAGGGATGTGCGAACGCAGTTCGAGGGTTCAGCGTTCAACCCAAACTTGGGGTGTTCGGCCTGTTCGAGAACACCCCAACCCTGAACTGCTCCCCGCCTGAACTGGCCGAACAAAGCTTGGGTTCCGAACCATTCAGGCGGGGGGCGGGGGACCGGGGGGAACCCGGTTTTCCCTCCCCCCTCCAGGCTGCATGGGAGGAAGGGGCACAGGGGCTCTCCTCCACCCCTCCACCTTGCCCACCTCGTAATTTTGTGGGTTTTTTTAACACCCCCACCCAAGGGTTCATTCTACCTGGTGGTGCTGGAGCTCCGGCCTGGGTCTGGTGGCATCAGCGGTAGTGGCAACAGTAGGTCTGGTGGTGCTCCAGACCACTTCAGGACTCTACTAGACCTTCGGGGTCACATGACCCAGAAGGCCTAGTAGAGGCCTGAAGTGCTCGGGAGCGCCACTGGACCTGCTGCCACCACCGCTGCCGCTACCACTGCCACCGCCATACCCAGGGCCGGTGTCTGACTTACCTGGTGGTTCCGGGGCTCCGGCTCTGGGTATGGTGGTGGCAGCGGGTCTGGTGGTGCACCAGAGTGCTTCATGCCTCTACTAAGCCGTCTGGTTTGACCTGGAAGGCCTAGTAGTGGCATGAAGCATTCCAGAGTGCCGCCGCCACTGGAACCACCGCTGGATCTGCCGCCACCAGATCCTCTGCCTCCAGATACTCCACTGCTGGATCAGGGGCCGGAGCCCTGGCACCACCAGGTGGGGGAGTTAAAAAAAATTAGGAGGCTGGGCAGGGCAGGGGGGGGGAGGTACTCCCCTTCCACCTGCACAGCCTGGAGGGGGGAGGGAAAACTGGGTACCTCCCTGGCCCCTGACCCGGCCCACACGGGTTCGGAACCCAAAATTTGTTCAGCTGGTTTGGGCGGCAGGCAGTTCAGATTCAGGGTGTTCGCGAAAAGGCCGAATACCCCGAGTTCAGGCCGAACCCTGAACTTCCAAACTGCGTTCGCACATCTCTACAGATGACTCATAGGCATCCGCTCCCTCAGCATCCTTCCCACAGGCCGCCGTGGTTTGTGAGGAGCCTCAAGCAGCTGAAGCAGGAAGGACTGTGGTTGGAGCGACAGGGGCGTCGATCTCTTGCTGAAGCTGACTGAATGCAGCATAGATCCAGTTTACAGGCTTATACCATGGCTGTCAGGGCAGCAAAGGATTTCTTTGCTACCCTGATAGCATCTGCGAAGTCTAGTCCAGTGGAGCTTTTCCAGATGGTGAAGGGGTTAGTCAATCTGGCCTCCCTCCACCTGGAACTGGAATCTTCTAGTGCCTGCTGTGACATTTTTGTTGAGTAATTTGAGAATAAAATCAATTGGATTCACCATGACTTCGACTCCGCACTTATGACAATAGAACGAGAGGTTATGGAAGTACAGTCTTGGCTGGTTTTGTGGAATCTGTCTCAGTGGGTGATGCCTGCCACTGAAGCGGATGTTCTGGGGGCTAGTTAAGGCCTGCCAGGATATGGTGGGGCTGTTGCTGGTGGGTATTGTTAATGACTCCCTTCGGGAGGTCAGGGTGGCGGAATTCTTCAAAGAGGTAGTGATGTGGCCCCTGCTTAAAAAACCATCACCTGACATTGACTCTCCCACCAGTTATCAGCCAGTCTCTAAACTTCCCTTTTTAGGGAAATTTATTGAGCAGGTTGTGGCTCTGCAGCTACAGGAGCATCTGGACCGCACCAGTTTTCTCAATCCCTTGCAGTCCAGCTTTCATCCGGGCTATGGCACTGAGACTGCATTCCCTTCACTGGGCATTGGATCAGGGCCATTCTGTGCTGTTAATCCTACTAGATCTGTCAGCTGCCTTTGATACCGTTGATCATGAGATGTTGGCGACTCATCTTCAGGACTATGCTGGGGTGGGCGGAACTGTTCTTGATTGGTTCTGCTCTTTCCTGGCTGGAAGAACTCAGCAGGTGGTGCTCGGGAATTATTCTTCATTTCACTGGGACCTCTCATGTGGCGTCCCACTGGGTTCCATTCTTTTTTTTTTTCAATTCAAATTTAATTTATACCCCGCCTCTCTCCCATAGGACTCGAGGCGTCTTAAAAAATATACAGATATATGTGTCATGGGCTATCCACGCAGGGACCCCAAAAACAACTGTCACATCAACTAACATAATATACAATTTACGCAATAAGGAAAAAGAGCAAAAACAATATCCCTCCACGATCACATTCTCTTACACTTAGCCTATATCCCATTCTATAACCTCCCTTACAGAAACAGGGAAGGTCCCACCAACAACCAACTCCTCCCCTGCTATCACCAGGGAAGACCTGACCACCTCCACCCCCCTCTCACCAGGGGGAGGTGGCCCCACCAACCCTACATCGGCAATACTAAATAACTCCCCCTCT
>QEPC01006491.1:290883-308215 GCA_003113815.1 Sphenodon punctatus | reverse complement strand
TTAGATTGCTTTAAGTTTCATTTCAGTTTTGTACTGAAATGAAACTTAAACCTTAAACTGAAACCTTGTGTTATGCATTTCACTGTACAGACTCATTGAGTAATGAGTATGTATGTATTTCACTACAGACTCCTCTTCTGTTTGTGATTTCCCCCCATCCCATATATATGGGATGTATATATATCCATATATATATATACATATATATGGATATGGGAGAGAGAGAGAGAGAGAGAGATGTAGAGAGTTGTAGAAGTTAGCTTAGTGATAGAGATAGCATTAGTGATTTAGTTTTAGTGTTTGTAGTAGTAGGCCTGTGTACTTATTAGATAATTCATTTAGTTCATAGCATTTAGAATAGTTAATAGCAGTTAGATTTAGTGTAGATATATATATATATTAGATAAAAAATAAATAAATAAATAAATAAATAAACCCCATATAAAAACAAAAAACAAATAAAAAACAAAAGAAAACCATATAAAATCCAATAAAAACCCAAAAAAACATATAAAAAACAAAAAAAATACCCATAACAACATTTCCCGAATGACCGAACGGCCAAACCGAACCGAACAGCCGAACGGCCTAACCGAACGGCCTGTTCGGATGACTGAACTGAACAGCCGAGCCCAAACTCGGCGAACTAACCGAACTGCCGAACCGAACAGACGAACTGAATGCAGCCGAACCAAACGGACGAACTGAACGGACAAAATGAACGCAGCTGAACCAAACAGCCGATCCCGAACCGCGGTCTGTTCACCCATCCCTACTGGCTGGTTTCTTTAACTGGAGCGTGAAGGGCAGCGAACTTCTCTGGGCAAAGCAGCCAGATCAAGGCTCCCCAGTGCATCATTGGTGCTGTATGTGTCCACCCGGTGGAATTCGATCTTCCTGATGCTCAAGCGGCTTCTAGAGCAGAAAGCTGCCTTGCATCAGGTGCAACTAGTCACAGACAGCAGGGCCCCTCCAGGGTACAATGGGGTAGAATGGGAGATCCTGGCGCACAGGGTCTAAATTTTGAGACCATTCCTGGCCATGATGGAGACCATCAGCTACTCCACGGCCACCATCAGCCATGTGACCCGTCTCGTCCAGAGTCTCCTAAGGAGGCTGGAGGAAATTCTCTAGGAGCGGAATTGTGACTCTCAGGGCAGGAAGCAGGTGGATGAGGCAGTTGCCCTGGTGCAGAAGCTGAAGTCAGGGCTAAAGGCACGTTTTGATGAGCTCCTGAAGTGGGCAGAATACTTTTTGGAAACAATGCTGGACCCCAGGGTCAAGGGCAGCGTAGCACGCCAGACAGCGCTCTGTGGAAACTGGAAGGGTGACCTGGTGGAGAGGGTCTAGTAGGCAGAGTGGGCTCTGGAGAGTGCATGGCAGCAGCAGCAGGACACCCCTGGGGATGGTAGGAGTGGAAGCAGCCACCCCTTTCATCCGGTGGGGTCTATCCCTGCCCCGAGCCCTAGCAGTAGCAGCACCAGCAATAGGCTGAGCAGCAGCAGTACCCATATTGTGAACAGCAGCTCATATGTTCAGGGCACTCTGGCGAACATGGGTTTGGACACAGCAGGGCAGGCAGCGTGGCTCAGGGCAGTGGTGGAGGTGGTGGCCAGGCAGAGTTACGTGAGGGAGTATGACAGCACCTCAGTAGCAGTGGAGAGCTACCTGAAGGAGGAGCCATGCATTGAACCCAGCAGTCATCCCTTGGCCTACTGGGCCGGCAAGACCAATGTGTGGCCGGCCCTGTCCAAAGTGGCCAAGGGTCTGTTGTCCTGCCCACCAACTAGTGTCCCCAGCGAGCGAGTGTTCTCCATGTTGGGGGACATTTGCTCACCGCACTGCCTGAGACTGGGGGCCAAGTTGGTGGAGCCGTTGCTTTTTACAAAGGTGAAACTTCTGCTGCTGGAATTCCTCGAGCTGCCCCTGGACATGGATTGACGGTGCATTGGCACACGCCATCCCATGCTAGTGGCAGTCTTCAGACGGGGCTCCTCCTCAATCTGGGCTGCTGCTGCTAAGGTGTTGTCCCTTCTTCCCAATGCCTGGCACCCAGCCTGCCTCTCTCTCTCTCTCTCTCTCTCTCTGACTAGATGGCATCTGCTGGCCTATCTGACTGACCTCATGACACAGAGTGGAATTGGGAAGCTGAAAGCCTGCCAGCCAGCGTCTGGCTAGTGGATCTTGGCGCGTCTATCTGACTGGCTCTCTCTCATGCGCGCTGCACAGTCTTTGCCAGCCTATCAGAGTGTCCTGCCAAGGTCACATCCTGACTTCCCTACTGCCTCTCATGCCATTCTGCCTGTTTGCCCACCTGCCCAGGTTGCCAAGATCAAACCCTGATTCAGCCTGCCTTCCGATGCTTGTGCTATGCTGCCTGTCTGCCTGCCCCAGTTGCCAACCTCAAACTGCCTCAGCCTGCCTTCAGATGCTCATGTCACATGCCTGTCTGCCTGCCCGCCCAGGTTGCCAAGATCAAGCCCTGCCTCAGTGTGCCTTCTGATGCTCATGCCATGCTGCCTGTCTGCCCACCCGCACAGGTTGCCAAGATCAAAGCCTGCTTCAGTCAACCTTCTGATCATGCCAAAGTGCCTGTCTGCCCACCCTGTAGACAAAGCTGAAGCCGTGCCCCAGCCTGCCTTCCTCTCATTCCAAGGTGCCTGTCTGACTGCCCTGGCAACCTTGGGTGATGTGCCCCACTGGCCTGGTAATCCCGCTGCTGCTGTCTGCTGGTCCATGGGTGTTCTGCCTTAGTAAATCTAAATGTGCCCATGAAAACCTGCTACTGCTGTCTGCTGCTGTATGGAAGCTCTTCCCTGGCAAATCCTACCATCCTGGCTCCATGGGCGCTAGACACAGGAAAATTCTGATGCTGATGTCTCTGCTGTTTCATGGGTTCTGTGCCCTGGCAATCCAATATCTGCTGCTTCTGCTGCCTCAGCAGTGCCACAGGCTCTGTACCTTGGCCATCCAATCTATACTGCTGCTGATTATGCCACCTCAGCTGTGCCATGGGTTCTGTGTCCCGGCAATCCAATGTCTGCCGCTTCTGCCAATGCTGCCTCTGCTGTCTGTGCCATGGGTTCTGTGCCTTGGCAATCCAATGTCTACTGTTGCTGCAAATGCTGCCTCTGCTGTCTGTGCCATGGGTTCTGTGCCCCGGAAATTCAATGTCTGCTACTGGGTGGCCACGTGATTCACCACCGGGCAAGGCTTGACAAATTTGCAGAAGAGCTTGTTCAGATCCGGAGAGTAGGATGCAAGCCTGCAATGCCCGGGCTAGTAGGGGTGCCAGCCACCAAGCCCTGGCTGGACCTCTGCTGCTGCTCCACTGATGCCTGGCAGCCTGAAATCCCTGGCCAAGGATGGGTGCCAACCGCAGTTACTGTGCCCTGGCAATCCAATGTTCACTGCTGCTGCCGCTCCTGGGCCATGGGTTCTGTGCCCTGGCAATCCAATGTCTGTTGCTGCTGCCAATGCTGCCGCTGCTGTGCTATGGGTACTGTGGCCCTGAGATGTAAGTTCTGATGATTCTGAGGCTTCCAGTGCTGTGTCACAGGTACTGTCTCCTGGCAATTGAGTTTCTGCTGCTCCTGCCTCTACTGATGCCACCTGTGCTGTGCAACAGGCTCTGTGCCCTGGCAATCCAATATCTGCTGCTGCTTCTGATGCTGATGCTGCTGCTTCTGCTCCTGCTGGTGCTGGTGGTGGTACTGCATGTCAGTCATTTGCTCCTCACTCTTGTAGATGTGCGTAGCTTGGATGAGTGGACTGGCGGGCGGGCGTGGGGTGTCCACGAGATTCACCACCGAGCAAGGCTTGCCCAATTTGCAGTAGAGCTTCTTGAGCTCTGTTGAGTATGATGCCAGCCAGCAATGCACAGCTGAGTTGGGGTGCCAACCACCAAGCCCTGGCTGGGCCTCTGCCGCTGCTCCACTGATGCCTGGCAGCCTGTAACACCAAGTTGAATAGGGGTGCCAGCCACCAAGTCCTGGTCAGGCTTTTACCACTGCTCTGCTGATGCCAGCCTGCAATGCCTGGCCAAGTAGGGGTGCCATACTGGTCATACCGCAAAACGCATAGGTGCCATACCGCAGCACACCCACTCATGGCCATGCACAAAGCAGTTGCCAAAAATCCAGAGTGCTTTGTGTGAGGGAAGCCAAATAGTAGGGATGCGTGAACAGAACGCGGCTCGGATGTTCGGCCATTCAGTCGTTCGGTTCGGAAACCGAGTTCGCGTTCAGTTGTTTGGTTCGGCGGAGTTCAGTTCGGCTGAACATTCAGAAAATCGGTATTGATATTGGTATCAGTACCGATATGGATACTGATTTTGAAGATTTTATTATTGGTATAGCTTGGACCTGAGACACTTAAGTTTGCTATTTTTATGTCTTCATTTATTATATTGTTAATGTTTGTTTTTAAAAAAGTTATTAAAGAGTTATATCTGTTAGCAGCTGAGTTTGACATGTCCAGCCTTTTACCCTGAATACAGCCAAACTCATCCAAACGGTACCGAACTGTTCGGACATTTCAAGTTCAGATCGAGGTCAGTTCAGTCGATTCGAGTTCAGTTCTGAAGTTCGGTTCAGTCGTCCGAACAGAATGAGTTCGGTCTGAACTCCAAACTTCCGAACTGCATTCGCACATCCCTACTGAATAGCTCCACTGATGCCTGGCAGCCTGAAATGCCCAGCCAAATAGAGGCGCCAGCCACTCCAGCCCCAGGACCCACCATCAGGATTCTGGGGCCTATATTCCAGGCAGGGAGGGCTGTCCATCCACGTCATCCAGAAGCTGCCACTCTAGTCTCAGGACCTACAATCTGGGTTCTGGTGCCTATGTTCCTGGCAGGGAGGGCTGTCCATCCACATCATCCAGAAGCTGCCACTCTAGTCCCAGGACCCACCTTCAGGGTTCTGGGGCTGTTATTCTGCTCACAGGGGGATGTCATTCCACCACATCAAGAAACAGCCAGCCACTCCAGCCCCAGGACCCACCATCAGGGTTCTTGGGCCTACATTATAGGCAGGTAGGGCTGTCCATCCACATTATCCAGAAGCAATAGGGGTGCTGCTGGTACTGCTACTGCTAGGGTTGGGGGCAGGGATAGACCCGACTGGCTGAAAGGGGTGGCTGCTCCCACTCCCACCATTCTCAGAGGCATCCTGCTGCTGACACGCACTCTCCAGAGCCCTCTCTCTTTCCTGTCAGACCCACTGGAGGGTCAGCTCACTGTTCCAGTGGACATGGAGTAGTTTCTGGTGTGCCACACTGCCCTTGACCCTGGGTCCAGCATGGTTGCCAAGACGTATTCTGCCTGCTGCAGGAGCTAATCAAACTGCACCTTC
The DNA here is from genome assembly GCA_003113815.1 of Sphenodon punctatus. Taxonomy (NCBI): domain Eukaryota; kingdom Metazoa; phylum Chordata; class Lepidosauria; order Sphenodontia; family Sphenodontidae; genus Sphenodon; species Sphenodon punctatus. Next base: position 302,861 of record QEPC01006491.1, on the reverse strand, counting down.
AGTCCTGAAGGGCAATCTCCTCAACCACCAGCTTCTTGCCCTGAGGGCCACAATTCCAACCCTGGATAATCTCATCAAGCCTCCTGAGGAGACTCTGGATGAGAGGGCTCACCTGGATGATGGTGACCGTGAAGGAACTGATGGTCTCCATCATGGCCAGGAACAGTCTCAAAATGAAGACCGTGTGCACCAGGATCTCCCATTCCACCCCATTGTACTCTAGAGCTGAGATAGTAATAATATCTCCTACTAATGTTTGTGATTCAGAGGGAAACCTGGAATGTATTCAGGCAGTGCGTTTAATTTCCAGCCTTTTATAAAATATTCAGCCCCAGCTGCCTGCTTTACCTGGGAATAACTTATATTATGATGATGATTTCTTTCAAAGGCGGTAGGAGAGAAGTGAAGTGATTAATATGCTCTTGGGTGTGTGAGCAGTTCACCCTGGGGAACAACAGTTTCCAACACACAGCATAAAATTAGAGCCTCCAGAGAGCTCTGTCACCCACTATTAAACCACTTCGACTGATTAAAACCTATCTGACTCCACCACATTTGTATAAATTGGAGAGCAGATAATTGAGTTCTCATGCGGAGGGAGGACTAATTGCTCTCCCTGGGTGTTTCAATTCTGACCTGCAGTGCCTCCGATTTAGAGGTGAAACAGGTAGCAATTTTGTTATTCGGTAACATCTGACTCATGTGGGAGGTGGGTTCTGCCATAGTCCCCCAATGAGAGGGGGTATGGGCATGAGAGATTGGAACTAAGGAATGGTGCAACACCACCACGCCTGCCCTCTGGTAGGAGGGCAGTATGAACAGGGATAGGGTAGATGTGGCTTATACCATGGCCCCCCGTGAAAGGGGGGTAAGGTAATGGGAGGTTGTGAGTGTAGAATGTTGTCACTGCCCCTGGGGAGAGGGGGGTATGAGCAGAGGTGGGGAAAGAATTGTGTGGGATGGGGTGGAAGAATTAGGGAGAGGTTTTGTGGGTGGGGTTTTGTTTTTTAAAACAAATTGCTGTATTTATTTGATAAATATATATAAACATGATACACACACACTATCTATTTCTAGATCGATATATAGATCGATCAATAGATCGATCGATAGATAGATAATTGGGTGTTTTTACACGCACATTTCTCCTGGATGTTTGCTGTTACATCCTGAAATTTGTGCCTAAATCACTCACCCAGATAAACATCCAGATTTTTGAACTTCTGCGTAGAACTTCTCCCAGACCTTTTGTGGGTAAAAGGTTCTCCTGATAAACTGCTTTGCTCCAGGAAGCTGTGGTCACTTGTTTCCATGGCAGCCCCTCACGTCTACAGCTGTGGTTACTTTAGGCTGCCTCAGGGCAGTGTTTGTGTGAAGAATTCAAGGCGGAACTGCCTCAGGGCAGTGTGTGTGTGAAAAATGAATCCAGAACTAACTTGTAGACTTGTAAACCCAGAAGATTGAAAAATCCGGAACTTTAATGTGTGTGTAAAAATGCCCATAGTGTGTGTATGTATTCTGTTTATATATCTTATTTTGTACACCACTGTGAGCCTTTGACAGAAGTGTGGGATTGAAATTGAAATAACTAAATAAACAAGCAAACAGACAAATAAATAAATAAATAAATCCACCATTAGTATCTATGGGTGAAAAAAAGACATGATGCTANGTACCCCCACCCCCAGGAGTGCCAGGGTGGACACTGCATAAGGCACCAATACAGTCCTGCAACATGCATAAATAACCACCAAGGGTGGTTAAAGGGTGGTTAGCATCATGTCTGTTTTCACCCTATATCTAGTATTCTGGGTAGTTTGATGGTAGCTATTCAGTTACTGCAGGTTAATCGCCAAGCCGGAATACCAGATATTACCATTTCCAATTTCCATTTATTGAAATAGAATTTACCACATTACCATTTACTGGGGCTGAATCGAATTTTTTATGTGGTTTCCAATTCCAGTAGAACCGGGCATTTCAAAATTTCCAATTGAAATGGTCAAAAATGGTTTGGGGGCCATTTGTTCTCTCAGAGTGGCCAGTGGCCAATTTGCACATGAGCAGGTCAGAATACAAACAGCTATTCTGATTTTGCTAATTTTTTTTTTTTATATTAAAAAATTGGAATGGCTGTTTCTAAACGGCACTACTCTTTACTGCATTACTGTAGGGTGAACTAGATCTGGAGTGAGTGAGTAAAAATACTAATGGGTAAATGATAGGGCTGAATGAGAAGAGGATGCTTGCTGTTGTGTGTCTTCCTGGGGCTCTCACACATACGCAGAAGCTCTGTGCACTTGTCAGGGCTTTTTGTATCAGCACCAGCCTAGATGATGAATGCACAGTTATCTGAGGAGCAGAGCCACCCAACGAACAAGGTCTGTAGGAGCCAGATCATGCCAGGTTGACACAGGGAAAGAAAACTCCTTCCCCACCAAACCCGTACCCCTCGCCAAAGGACTTGAGGAACAGCCAGGTCTTACATAAACATTGAAATAACAGGAGAGTGGGGGTCAACCAAGCCTCCTCCAGGAGCGAATTCCACAGCACAGGGGCAGCCACCGAAAAAGATCTAACATCGATGGCCACATGCCTCACCCCGGGATGCCACCTGGGAACCACTCCGTCAGTGGTCTCGGCCAACATGGCATTCCAGAAGGTTACGAGATCATCGACAGAGCGGGTGTCAAGGTCCAGGGGAAACTCCCCCAGAGCATTCCGGAACTGATCCAGGTCCATAAGTCTGCGGGGGTGGACCGATCTAATAGGTCCTTCACTCTGTTGGGGGCTGACATATGCCAGGATGCACGCCTCAAGGAGGTAATGGTCAGACTATGACAAAGGCTCCACCCCCCTAACTCCTAGTAACTGACCCCCCGCCTCAAGGCCAGTGCGGAAAACCAAATCCAGTGTATGTCTCTCCTCATGTGTGGGGCCACAGATGACTTGGGAGAGGCCCATGGTTATCATGGAGGCCATGAACTCTCGCCTTGCTCCTCCAAGATCGGCGTCAGCGTGGATGTTAAAATCCCCCAGCACCACTAATCTCCGGAGGATCACGTCTGACACCAGCAAGAGCATGTAGGGATGCCACCAGACAATTGGGTGCATGGTACACCAGCAGCACCCCTAATCTGTCCCCGGCCAAATCCAACACAAGATGGAGATACTCAACACCTGGTGGAGCCTGCACCAGATACCTCCTAAAAGACAATGCATCCTTGATAACAATGGCCACACCACTCACCTCACCATGTCCCTCCAGCCAAGACTGATGCTGCACAGAGAACCCAGCTGGAACAAGGTCGGCCAGAATAGGGCCCAATTCATTGTCCAGCCAGGTCTCTGAAATACACAGGAGGTCAGCGTCCCACTCTGGGATTAACTCCCGGATGGTAGATAATTTATTGACAACTGACCTTGTGTTTAGCAGCACTAAACCAAGGCCTGGGGCCTCCTGAGCCTCGGAGAAGTGTGTGTGTAAAAATGTCTATTATTAAAAATTAAAACCGTGCATACACAAAATGGTCACTGGTGGCGTTCTGAGCATGGATGTTCACAAATGTGATGCTGGACCAGCAGGGCCTGCTTTAGCCTGACTGGGCCAGTTTCACGGTGGTATGTTTGTTTGGGGCCCAGGCACAGACCTAGCCCTAGGTGGCAGCCAGACCAGAAATGTGGGCTCAGATCAGAGCAAGCTCATAGTCTGCATCCAGGTGCTACCCAGCAGGGCAAGAGCAGGTGAACCAGGTGGGAACGTTTGTTCCTGGCACTGACTTCTCCCGGCTTGATGGGTTGCCATGGCGCCTAGTCATGGCTGCCTATAACAGGCAGCCATAGCTGTCTGTCATAGCAGGCGGGGTGACTGCAGCAGCTTGGGGGCATGGCAAGGCAACCGGAAGTCACTCCCCTTCCGGGGCATGCTGCAGGGATGTGCGTTCCTCTGGCCAGAGCACACGCGGTTGGGGGAAGCCTCCCCCCCGTCCCAGGTAGGGTTAACTGACATCTGTCACATTAGTTAACAACACCCCGTGAGTGCCCTGCAATTTTGGGAAAGGTAAGTGCATGCACAGAATGGTCCAGCAGCCATTTGTGCACGTTCATGATTTTTTAAAATTATTTTTTACTAAAATGAATTGAAAAAATAATTAATAAATAGCAATAACAATAAAATAGTAGGGTCATTTACAAAAAAAAACCCAACCCAAACCCCAACCACCTGAAAAATGAAGGCTTTTTTTTTTTTTTTTGTATACTAAAACTAAAACAGATGGGGTGCCTTTTGCAGACCCCTAGAAATAATGAGACATTTGAACAACAGCAGTGGTGACCTCTAATTCCCCTAGTGTTCATTCTCTCTCCATCTGCTGAGCCATGTGGTAAACTCTTCTTCCATATCCTTGTCACTTCTCAAAAGTTTCATTTGTTTGAGAGTGACACATGGAACTTTCAAAGACCAACTTGCTGATCCAAGAAAACAGGCTTAATTTCCCGGCTCGGAGCTCGCTATTTTGGAGTTTTAAGGTGTGATCCTGTGAGGTGATAGCAAAAAAACACAGTGCAAGCATGAAGTGGATTTGTGCATTGAAGTGAAAGGAGATTCACACCCGCTCTATGTGATAGCATTATCGCTATCCATTTGGAGAATTGCGGTGCCCAAGAGAGAAATTCAGCTACTCCTCAACTTTGTTAACAGTTATGACCTGATATTTCCTGCCTCTGTTCTCTTGCCTCAGGGAAAAATACAATCATCATCCACATGCTTACGGGGCATGAAATAACAACTTGGCCGTGACATTTTCAGGTCAAAAATGTTTCATTGTTTATATTTAAGAAGTTAAGGAGAAAGGCGTCATGTGAGTGTATGTTGTTTTCCTCCCATGTTAGGATTGATATAACTTCATTGTCACCCGCTAATGGAGTGCTTCGATCCTTTGAATGAAAAAGCTGCCAAAGTGGTGATGAGTATTTCTTTCAAGGCTGATAAAATAGGCTCTCAATATCTGCTACCATCAAATTGCTGGGAAACTTTTGAATGCAGTTTGCACTGACTAGAGTTTTATTTATTTCAATTTTAAATGAATCAAGGATTTTCTTTCCTCCCCCCTGATGGAAAATGAAAAGCTAGAATTGCTTCAGGATGAATCTGTCGCATAAGAGAGAGAGAGGAGAGAGAGAAAGAGGTCCAGCCTGTGGTGATGTGATTGGTTCTACATAGGGCCGAAACAAGTACCCATAAAAACAGGTATATCTGTTGAATTTCCAGTACCTGAATTGACTCAAAAATACTGGTATCCAATTTTGACTCAACATGAGGACCTGATCTCCTGAAATGTCCTGGAATGTCCAATTCCGGTCCCAATTTTTCAACTTCCGGTCCCAATGTTTTAGTTTCCCATCCCAATTTACCGATAGGTAACTGGAAAATTGAAAACTTGTTACCAGAAATTACCGATTTCTTGTTTTTCCAAGTACCCAATTGGTAATCGGGTAGCACGCCGTGTACCCATTGCAGTAACCAAAAATTAGGATATTATGCAGAGGGAGCAAATAATCTACCAATTTCATTTCTGGTTCTATAGTTTCATACCAGTCTGTACATGGGGGTCAGGTGAATCATGGTGGTTGTGGTGGTGGGAGAACGAAAAGGGGACAGCCAATTTCTCCCATGTAAGGCAGGGAGGCATGTTCCAAACTAGGGCTGTACCGAATAGTACTTCCAAGTACTCGGGCTGAATACCGAAGTTCCGAGAAATGGACCTCAGTACTCAGTGGCCCTTCGGTAGTGTTTCCAAAGTTTCAGAATTCGGACTTGGAATTCCGCACCTCAGAAAACTTTGGAAACCTTCAGAAACTTTGGAAACTTGTTGCAAAGTTCTTGAACCCACAGCCAAAGCACTACCCAAAAAAGCACTACCCAGAAAAGCAGGCAAGCAAGAGTGGGAATATTACTTCAGAAAACAACCCCAGAAAAGTGCAACTGCGTTCAGAAGTTTTAAAAAAGTTTTCCCACAGTAGGGGTGTGCACTTTGTTTTCACTATATTGATAACTATAACAACATTCTCATTTTTGTTATCATTATTGCAATAATGATACCAAAGATAAACAATAACAAAAGCAATAGCAATAATGATAATTTTTTATTTATTTTGTTATTGCCTGGCAGGTGTTTGTTTTGAGGGAAATGTGGAGAGGGAGGAGGGAGCAGACATCTCAAAACCAGAAATAGTGTTGAACTCTTGAACTGGGCCTGTGATGGGAGGGGAAGGACCTGATGGATGTAATTGCTGGCCAATGAGCAGCGCAAGCAAGTTGCAGGCAGTTGAATGGCACCCTGTGATTGCTTAATGCCTCCTGCCTCCTAGACCCAATCATGGGGGCTCTGGGGAGGGCCTTGCAACCCTTTATGTTGCAGGCCAGGCTGTCTGACTCTTGTTCTGTGTTAGCTCTTGCCATGCCAGGTTGCATTTACAGAATTCTGGTACTCACACTAAAATCTTCCCCAGCCCTCATTGTTATACCTTACCTTTCCTTATACCCTTTATTTTACATTTCCCCTTCCTCTGTCTGTCTCCCCCTGTACAGATTAGATAGATAGATAGATACTGCATATAATAACGGTTATTAGGCGTAAGTTTAGGTTTGACATACATATTAGTAATTGTTCATATTGTTGTTGTACACCTATTACTAATGCATTAAAATGAGAAAGGAGGAAGGAGTTCAACTTCTGAGAAGTCTGGGGCAGGTGTCTGCTGGCACTTCTACCACTGGTGGGAGCCCACAATGGAAATAATATCAAAATCAATTTTTTTTTAATCGCTTAAAATTGATACAGATAATGACACTGATAACAAATAACATTTTGTTATTAACGAAAATGACAGTTTTTAATAAAAAACAAAAACTAAACCAAAAAACAACATGGGTCCCTGGTGCATACCCCTAACCCACAGCATGGTTCACCATCAGCTGTGAATGCACCCACTTTAATCATTATTCCAAACAAGCAGTGCACAAAAATGCAGGCTAGCAAGAATGGGACATTCACTCAAGAAGAATACAATAACCGTGCATAACAGTCTGAAACTGCATGGAGAAATAAATCCAACCAAAAGCCAGCAAGCAAAGGCCACAGCAGTCATAAAATTAAGAAACCAGACATTGACAAGCGTGCTCACACACACACACACACACACACACACACACACACACACACACACACACACACTTGGCATGGCATTAGTACTGTATTAGTATTAGTAACTTGAACAGACCAGGCAAAGGGAAGTGGAGTCAGGCAGAGAGATTCCTCTGCCCTCACGGTGCTAAGTGGCAACCAAGCAGCAGGCTCAAAATTTTTCCAAAAAACTGCATTGCACGGTAAAGGTAAACACAACCCCCAGCCCCGAGCATTGGCCCTATGGACAGGACAGGCCAAACCATACCAGGCTAGGCCAGGCCAGGCACCTCTCATTTCCAAGATCCTTCAAGCAGCAGCACACAGCCAAATTCACCAAAGAGAATGGACAAAAGGGCTACAGCTTTTATTTTGCTTCGCTGGCCAAGCAAAACCTTGCCATCTGGCTTGGCTGGCCAATCAAAACCTTGCCATCTGGCTTACAATCACTCAACTGTCCCCTCCCATACCCCCTCCTACCAAATATGGCACAAAGTTTCATTTCTGGAAGAAGCTCAACTGTCCACCAGCCTCCCACGTATGCAGCTTTTTTCAAAATTTCTGACATTTTCTGAATAACAGTCTTGGCTCTCGGAACGTCAGAATTCGGCTTTTCAGAACCGAATACCATAATCTTCACTGAATCACGAAGTTTTCAGAAGACTGAGATTCAGCCCTACTCCAAACCATTTGTATCAAATTTAACGCAAATGAGGCTAGCTCTTCAGCTAATATAAGTCAAGAGATTTCTATTATGGGTGTGCACCAGCCACTGGTAGCCATGTTGTTTTTTGTTTTAGTTATTCAAAAATGTCATTTTCATTATTGTTATTAATGACAATGTCATTTTCATTAAAGTTATTGTTGTCGTTGTTGTTATCGGTACCGTTTCAAATGAAGATTTTTGCACAGCTAATATCTATCTAAATCTAAGGGTGATGGGAAGGGAAAAGGAAAACTATTATCTAATCAATTATCTATATAACTATTCTAATCTAAGCTATATGTCTATAATATATCTATATCTAATCTGTACTACCTATCTATATATAATGTACAGGGGGAGAAGGGCAGGGAAAGGGAGAAGGTAAAATGTAGGGTATGATAAAGGAAAGGTATTGGTTATACAATGAGGGCTAGGATGGATATTTTGTGTGCAAGCACCATAGTTCTGAAAACGTAACCTACAAGCAGAGCTTTCACAGAATGGAGAGAAAAAGCCTGGCCCTCCCATTATAAAGGGTTGCAGTGCCCTCCCCTCAAACCCCCTGATTGGTTTTGGGAGGCAGCAGGCATTGAGTAATCGCAGAGTGCCACTAGACTGCTGGGGCCTGCTGGCGCTGCTCATTGGTCATGGATACATCCATCAGATACTGCTGAGCTGCTCGCCCCTCCCAACACAGGCACAGTTCAAGAGTTCAACCCTGTTTAGGGCTCCGAGATGTCTGCTCTCTCCTCACCTCCCAACATTTTCCCTCCAAAAACCAACACCACAGCACTAATAATGCCAAAGATAATGACATTGTTGTTTTCATTATCGGCATCGTTATTCTCAGATGTCGTTCTCGTTATTGTTATTCTTGGGTTGTCATTTTTGTTATTAAAATAACGAAGATGAAAACCACATTTGTTGTTATTGTTATAGTAATAATGAAAACAACATGCACACTGTAGCATGGAGTCTTCCCAGGGCCACCCGGGGGCGCTAGGATGTCTCTGGGGAATTAGTTCTACCCCTCTGCCACGCCTATTCAGCCTTGGTTTCAGATGATTCCCCCTCTAATGAAGGGGGTACCCTCCTATAGGACCCAACACTCCGCAGTCCTGAGGACATCAACTACACAGTCTGTATTGGACACAGCGTCCACAATCCCTGGGGTTGCCGGCTCATCCACCTTCACCCTGCAGGTCCAGGTTTGTCTCAGGCACAAGAGCACCACAATATCAACCCCCAAAGTCCATAGAAGTCAGGTCCTTAGGCTGCTGGCTCACTGTAAGCCTTATCCAGGCACAAGGCTCCCTCCCAGGCACAGCCTCTCCCCTTTCGCCTTGGTCCACTCTGATTCTCAAGCCTTCAGTACCCTGGAGAGCATAGAGTGGGAGCTAGGCTTTTTCTTGGGAGGTGTTTATTTATATTTATTTATTTATTTCTAGATTTACACCCCGCCCCTCCTGAGAACAGCTCGGGGCGGCTTCCAACAAAAAATATATATATAATACATATAAAACCATTTAAAACACATCAAAAATACATAAAGTATTTTAAAAAGACCTGGGAGATATTTAAAACAATAAAATAGGGTAGGGGAGATAAATCCTCATTAACCCACTTTCCCACCTTCCCCAAAGGCCTGGGCGAACAGCCAGGTTCTACATCTTCACCAGGATATCAAAAGGCTTGGGGCCAGGTGAGTTTCCTCCAGAAGGGAGTTCCAAAGGTGTGGCCCGGCCACAGAGAATGCCCTCTCCATTGTGGTTTGCTGTTTAACACGGGGGACCTCCAAGAAGGCACCCCCGGTCGACCGAAGGAGCCGCTCGGGGACGCGGAGGGCGAGGCAGTTCCTGAGGTATGGGGGGCCCAGACCATGAAGGACCTTGTAGATCAAAGTCAAAACCTTGAACCTGGCTCGGCACGCTATCAGCAACCAGTGCAGAATTGGGAGCACAGGTGTTATGTGCTCCCGACGACCCGTCCCCAAAAGGAGGCGGGTCGGCGCATTCTGCACTAGCTGCAGCCTCCGAACCAGGCACAAGGGAAGCCCACGTAGAGCGCGTTGCAGTAGTCCAGCCTCAAGGTGACGAAGGCATGAATGAGGAAGGCCAGGTCCGGGCCGGAGATGAACATATGCAGCCTCCATACCAGATGCAGCTGGCGAAAAGCAGCCTTTGCAACTGCCTCCACCTGCTGCTCCAGGCGGAGATCCGCATCCAATATCACCCCCAGACTCCAGACCTGCTGAGCTATAGGAGGGTGAACCCTCCAATCAGGGGGGCCACTACCTCCCTCACTCTCCCCACCATCATCACCTCCATCTTATCGGGGTTGAGCTTCAGTCTGCTCTGCCACATCCATTCAATCATGGCCTCCAAACACTGGGATAGCACCTTCGCCTTCCAGACAGAGAATGCCTCCTCTCTGGCTTGTCTCTCCTTATATACAGGCAGAGTGGGTGTGGCCAGGCTTCCTTACCTGAGCCTTAAAGGGCCCGTATCCTTCCCACTATGTCCCTGGTGTTATCAGCCAGTTCTCCACACAGACTGATCTTTAGCTATGGGCTAGCTCTCCCAGGCCCATGTGCATGTGCTCAGCCCTCCAGCTGGCCTACTTAGTCACCTCTTAAAGGAGCAGCAGCCTTGCAGGACTGCTCCCTGCTACACACACCCCTAATTTTTATGGAAGGATAACAGAAGAGGCCACATCCCCTTAAAGGCTAGTCTGTCCCTCACTGGGTGCTTTTAAATGGACACAGAGACTGCCTGCCCCTGGCACTGCCCACTTCCAGTCCCACCTGAGTCCACTTTAGACAGACCCAGTGTGTTCTCCGTCTCACATTCTGCCTGTGCACCCTGCACCATAGAGTTGTGGGCAGTTGTCCGATGCTCTATGCTTGCACCTGCAATTCTGTAGGATGAATGGCATTGTCCTGATACAGTATCAGGTAAGCATTAACCAATTGAGTAGTTACTGAGTACCAAATACTGTGCCCATTTCTCGGGTTTGAACACTTACTCAGTAAAACTGAGTCAAATACTGTGACCCTTGGCTAAAACTGAGTAAAACCAAATGCCGAGTTTCAGCCGTACTCCAAAACATGGCCTAGTAAAACTGTGAGCAAACACACATCTCCTTCACACTCTGCCTTAAGAGTCTGATTTGAAAACCCATCAAACACCACAGGGGCTGCCTTTCCCTAGATTTCTTTCAAGCACCGCAGCAGAGAATGTTTTCTTTAAACATTTCTGATGGCAGGACTTTGACTTTTACAGATTGCAAACCATTATTTCCTGAACAGCCAAACTGTATCGTCAAAGGATTTAGCATCATTTGGGTCATTATGTATGAATTTGCTGTGGAGCTCAGTTATACAGCTTACTACCTAGACCTATCCACTTAGTATTATTCTTTCCCTCTTCCTCTTAAATTTTGTCTTATTATTATTATTTTTATATATATATATATATTTATATCCCACGTCGAAGTGGCTAACAATTTAAAAAATAAAAAATATTCAGTACAAAACTTAGAATACAATAATAAAAATCAAATATCAAGAATAAAATGGGGAAGTTCAAGAAAATACATTTAAAACCCTTACTACCCTATCCCCCCTCCCTTCACCCATCTCCCTCACCAAAAACCTGGAGGAACAGCCAGGTCTTGCATTGTTGTCGAAAAGAGGAGAGGTTTGGGGTCATCCGGGTCTCTGCTGGAAGGGAGTTCCACTGCCCAGGTGCAGCCACCAAGGATGCCCTCTCCATAGTTGTCCTCTGAAAAACCCGGGGGACCTCAAGAAGGGCACTCCTGGATGACCGCAGGGGCCAATCCAGAGCCCGGTGGGTGAGGGGAGAAAGGATCTTATTTCCTCCTTTCTTCACTCTTGTCGACGCACCCCCTCCCCCCAAAGAAGAATAGGACACAGTATATGGGTTTGAACGGCCGCACTCTTTATTATTTAGCCAAAAGGGGGAAGAGGTAACCCTCCCACTTCCCCCTTTGAACTGGGGTCCTATCAATCTCTTATCCCTAACTGTTAACCTTCCCAACAGGAGGTTCCCCTATTGTGCCAGGCGTTG
>QEPC01006491.1:249686-275759 GCA_003113815.1 Sphenodon punctatus | reverse complement strand
GCCTGATATTTGAAATACCCATACACAGAAAAAATTATAAGCAGACTTTTTTATTCATTGGTACAAGGAAATGGATCGCCATCTGATAGTTTTAATTTTACTAGACTTGTTTTGTAACTTTGTTGGGTCGCAGAATTTTCAATTTAAGGTCGCAGAATTTTGGGGGAAAAATTGCAGAAGAATCAGGGCCCTGAATATATCTCCCCTGTGCCCCACTGGTCATCTTGGCAAAGTTGAAAAGTTGAACCCACAGACAAAGTACAGTCACAGTGCCCACAAAAACCACAGCAAAAGTAATCTCTCTCTGACCTCTAGGGTGCTGCCAACTTGCCAGCAGACAGTGCAAGCAGCAGAAGCACCCAAACTTTAAATATATTTGGCACTGGTGGCAACACGCATCATTGCCCCTAGTGTATGTGTCATGGAGGAACATAGGGTCACACACGTGTGATACTGGTCTACAGGTAGGCCACAAACCTAGTAAATATGTAAAGCAAAAGGTTCAACATGTGTGTAATGTTACAATTGAGGCATGTAAAACCTGATTCATGACAAAGCTCCAGGAAATGGAAAGACAGTTTGTGGATTCGCCCCAGACAGATGGCCAGAGACATTTAAAATGCTAATGCAGGCAGCCATTGCCTACGTGCAAGAGACACAGGGTGATTTCAGACATTACGCGGTCCCAATTCACCACAGTGGATTCCCAGCGGGGGTGAACAGATCAACCACCCCCCGTGGTCAAAGAAAGCCCCAAACAGACATGATGGGACCGGGACCACGTCAGGGAGTCAGACCACCAGACCACGGCCTGGGGCAACAAAACAGACATTACGCCGATCCCGGGCCGGGCTGTGGTCAAAGTACTTGGAAGGCGCCGGCGCGGCTCGTCCCGGCTGCTGTCATGTACCCTTTAAATCTCCCTCTCCGGTCTGTGTTGTTGCTGGTTGCCTGGCAGCGACGCTGCATGCTTTGTCCCCAGCTGGGAATCATTTTCTTTGGTTCCGGACAGTGGTTGCCGTTCAGACATTACTTTTTTTGTTTCCCGTTGGGAATCTCTTTGACCACGCTTTCGGAGATGGTCCGGGCCAGAGCTCCGGAAGCGTGGTTGATTTTGACCCCATGTGGATATTGACTGTGGTGAACATCTGGCGGCCACTGAACAGACATGCAGGGCGCTTTGGCCCCGCCGCGGAATTGACCGTGGTTGAATCTGAACCAGTTCAGAAGGCCAAAAAAAACAAATTTGAATGTATGAACTCGATTCGGAAGTTCGGAATTCGACTGAACTCGAATAGTTCTGTCGACTGAACCGAACTTTCGAACCGAACTCGAATTTCGAACCGAACTGAATTTCCAAACTTAATTCTGTTCGCACATCCCTAATGTTTGTTCTCCTTGAATTTGAGCGGAAATAGGTATATAATTTGGGAAATACCAAATGGGAAGTTCCATGTTGGGTATTGAATGGGCTACCAATTCACCAGTCAGGTGCCTGGATAACTGAAAAATTGGCAATTTCCAATTCCAATGTACTGATTTCCCCTTTGTTAATAATGGGTGAAAACAGACATGATGCTAACCACCCTTTAACCACCCTTGGAATATTTATGCATGTTGCAGGGCTGTATTGGTGCCTTATGCAGCCCTGCAACATGCATAAATGACCACCAAAGGTGGTTAAAGGGTGGTTAGCGTCATGTCTGTTTTCACCCAATAATAATAATAATAATAATAATAAAATAAAAAATAAACAGGAAGCAAAAACAAAATTCCAGGACTGAAAGTTGAAATTCCTGAACCAGAAGTCAAAATTTCCTGACTGAAAGTTGACATTTCAGGACATTCCAGAATATCAGGTACTCAAATTAGATCGAAATCAGGTTCCAATTTGTTCCCAATATTAGATGATTCAGGTAGTGAAAATTCAACAGGTGTATCCGTTTTTGCAGTAATGATTTCAGGTCTATTTCCTCTACACGTTATTTTAACTAGAGGGGAGATAAACTTTGTGACACTTACCGTAACATTATCCCATGGGTGATCAGCACAACCAAATATTCATACCGATCTGTGGACATGGTGCCAACCTGTGGGCTTTGCCCAACAGGGGGAAGCCATCAGGTAGCAGTTATGAATGGAAATTTCAACAACGTTGAACACTCAGGTGATTGCTGAACTGGAGGACTCGGACCAAATCTGGAGTGGGTTGCTGGCTCCATTCCCCACCCCACCCCCGGTGCCTTTGGGACTCAGGTGAGGTTTTTTTTCCTTTTTGTTTTTTTTCCCTTTCTTTTTAAAAGCATGAAGAGCATTCGGCAGGGAATCAGACCAGGAGGGGCAATGCCCTTGGTGCCTTGCAATGCGCACCGCCTGTGTAGATATGTTCCAAGTAATAACCCCCACAAACCTTTGTTCACTCTCTGGCTAGTTCACGGTTTTGAGTGAACAAGTGTAATATTTGCTCCTGTGTTATGCAGATGGAATGATGACCAGCATTTATGTGTAGAGACACCCAGTGAGAACAATACTAAAAAAAATGCATGTATTATCTGTGGATACCAAATTAGGTACTCATTTCAGCTCTGCTTGTCAGATATGAGGATAGGGTATCTTCACTGGTTGTTTTTACACACCTATTTCTCCTGCATGTTTACTGTAACATCCTAAATGTTCTGTGGGTGATTTCAGATGCTACGGTCGGCAGCATTAACCCCGAGCCGTGGAGTGGTTTGGACCATGGGTGAGGGTGTAGGAGTGCGCCAACAGACATTTGCCCCTTTGGCCTCGGCCACGGGGACTGCTGAACCACGGCCCAGGGTCAGTGCTGCCGGCCGTAAAGTCTGTCAGGCAAACCGCCCCCCCCCCCCGGACAGGGCAGGACTGCGCAACACAGCGTGCAGCCACACAGCCCCGCCCCCTGTGCTCCCCGGCTGCCTGCCCTCCCCGAGATAGGCAGGTGCAGTGGCCTATCTGGCCGCTGCCACCGCCCACCACCAGAACTCTGGAATGTGGTGATGGTAAGGTAACAGATGTTCCTTTTCCTTCACCGCGTTCCTGATTCCCCCTAACCACACTTCGTTCGCCACCATAGTGAGAACAAAGCGTGGTTAGGTTCACCGTGGGGGGTGGTTGACTGAGGTGTCCCCGTGGGGGGTGGTTGACTGAGGTGAACATCTGGATGCGCGCAAACAGACGTTCACCTCCGTTCACACACACACACACACACACCCGTGGTTGACTGAGGTGATTTCAGACAACATAACATCTGAAATCACCCTGTGTGTCTAAACCACTCACCCAGATCTTAAACATCTGTCTCTTTGAACTTCTGCATATTCACACAGATTTAAGAAGTCCTTGAACTCTGTGGTTTTACAAATATGGATCCAGTAACATCTGGGTGTCTCCCAGAACTTGTGTGTGTAATATGTTCTCCTGGTAAATTTGCTTTGCTCCAGGCAGCTGTGGTCACTTGGTTTCCATGTCAGCCCCTCAAGTCTACAGCTGTGTCTACTTTAGGCTGCCTCAGGGAAGTGTTTGTGTGAAGAATGCATTCAGGAACTTACTTGTGGACTTGTAAACCCAGAAGATTGAAAGACCAACACTTTAAAGTGTCTGTAAAAATGCCCACTGATTTGTACATTTGCACTGAACTAAACTGACTTATTACTGAGGAAAGACAGAAGGCAGTGGGGATCTGGACCCTTTAAAGACTTTAAAGTACCCAAGCTCTAAGCCAAGTCTGCTGTAAGGATCTGAGGTTTCTGACTACTCACTTGATGTTGGGTATTTTCAGATGTTACGTGGTCAATGTCCACCACTGTCAATTCCCTGTGGTTGCTTGGAACACGTAAAGTCTGTTGGGGGGAACGAATGTTCCCCCCCAGATGTTACCACGGTGTGGGATCAGATTCACCACGCGAGCAGCTGAAGCGGCGGGACCGGAGGCCGTCGCATGTTGAATCTGATTCCAGGCCGTGGTGACCCCTGCCATCACATCTGGATGGCGGACATGGGCCCACAGGGATTCCGGCCCGTGGCCATAGCGGACGGGCGCTGCGACGGCATTGGCCACGGCGGCCGTCCGTCTCCCCAGAGGATGGGCGGCAGGGGGCGTGGAGGGGGCGGAGCCGTGCAGCCACACGTTGCGCCACGCGGCCCCGCCCACTCCCCGATTCCCTGCCGGCATCCCTGGAACGTCTATTAGGGCGTTATGGGTCATCCCGGCGGGGGATCATTTCATTGATTTCGTGACGGGGCCAACCGGCCCCGTCACGTCTGAAAACACCCGTTGGCTCCAGATCTTTCCCTGTATTTATGCACTCTAAGTATTGTATTTTTCTCAGTTTCTTTTTCCCAGGTTTATATAGAACAGCTTAACAGATGCTACTGGCCACAGTTTGCTCAATGTTGAATTCTCACAGGGTTTTATCTAATTGTTATCAACACTTGCTTTTCTTAGTCACAAAGAGGGGATGTAAAGGCCTGATTTTGCTGCTACTCATGCGTGAGGAGCTGAACTGTGTTAATACACTGGAGAGAGGTGGGTGATTTACAGAGTTACTACGAGACTAAGCAAGTCTTATTTCAACAATTCCAATCTATAAAGTAACCACCTGGTGACTCCATTCAAAATAATGGATATTCTCAGAGCACCTTTTATTTCACAAACAAACAAACAAAAGTATCCAAATTCTGCATTGCGGAAACACAAAAATTCCCCAAATAGAAAATCCACATTCTTCAAGTGGAATAAATTACGACAATTAACTAAATTGTGCACATTATGCAAGTGAGTTTTACAGGTGGTGTTACTTTGATGCTGCCACTAAAGTTTTCCCTACTCTGCTAGGTGCTGTATGTACACATAATCAAAAAATAGACCCTCCCTGAAGAAAACATGATTCAAATAAGCAAGTTTGTTTGTTCCTTGGTTCATTCATTTTGGATTGGTTTTGGATTGGATTTCGTTCCTTTGGGGATGGATTGGGTTGAAATAGGCATGATTGAATAAGCTCAATAGTTTGTTACTTGGTTGATTTGTTTTGGGTTGAATCAATCAGATTTGATGGGTTTACTCAAGAGCTGAAACAGGTACATGCAAAAACATGAATGCCTGTTGAATTGTGGTGCCCTGTTTGACTCGAAAATTTCAGGTACTTTTTAGTACCCCCAAATTATTTCCAATCAGGTACCTGAATTAATGACAACTGAAATACCATTTTCAACTTCCAGTTCCAGAATTCAGAAAATGTGGGGAGGTTTTATTTATTTATTTATTTATTTATTTATTTTTTGGGGGGGGAGGTTCAAGTAATTTCAAGTACTCAAAGACCAGAATGTTGTTTTGTTTTTTTCATATTCCTGAAGTATTTACATGCTGATTTGGTGCCCCAAATGGTACATGGAAATACGGGTATTATCTGTGGATACCAAATTGGAGTATTCATTTCAGCTCTAGTTTACTCTTCTTGGTGTGGACCTATTTCAGCTCTTATTCCCTGCTATGTACTCCCATCAGTCGGAAGAGACATCCTCCAATTAAATAATAAAACATTAAGAGCATAAATAACTGAAATAAATGAAATATCTGAATGCCATATCCAAAGCAAATCTATAAAGCAGAAACATAGAAACATAGAAGCAGAAATATAGAAAAATCTATGAAGCAGAAACAAATCATGATTAGTTACATCTCAAGCATATGTTTAAAGAAATTAAAGTGGGGGCGATCCCATGCCCTGCGCATCTTGCGCGTGCACACATGTGTGCAAACTAGGGATGTGTGAACGTGGTTCAGACGTTTGGGGTTCGGCACGAACCCAGCCAGTTTGGATGGCCGAACCGAACACCAAAATCCAAGGAACAGTTCGGGTGCGTTCGGATGAGTTCGGGTGCATTTGGGTTGGAAAAACATGACTGGCAGGCCCAGGGAAGTGTGGGGTCAGCTGAGGAGGGGTGGAGAGACTTGGACTAGCAGCCAGCCTGCCCAATCACCATTCCTCTGTTTCTCAGACCACTGGCTTGGCAGTCTGTGATTGGCCACAGGCTAGACTGCACAGAGCCAATGGGGCTTGTGGTAAGGTGGGCGCAGCAAGTAACAAAAGTAATTGCCCTCCCCCAATTCCATATTCTTCTGAGATAGCCAGAGATCCTGTCAGCAGGCGTTTTCAGAACTCTCCCTCCCAGCTGTTTGTGTTCCTCCCAATCCATTGCCATCCTCCTCCTATTTCACCAATTTCCACACATTTATCTCCATAGTTTCATTTATTTAGATTAGATTAGATAGATTTAGGTGTTATAGTCAGCATCAAGAAGCATCCACTCCAGCCCCAGGACCCACCATCAGGGTTCTGCAGCCTACATTACAGGCAGGGAGGGCTGTTGTTCCACTTCATCCAGAAGCTGCCACTCTAGTCCCAAGACCCACCTCAGGGTTCTGGGGCTGTCATTCTGCCCAGAGGGAACCGTCATTCCACCGCCTCAAGAAACAGTCAACCACTCAAGCCCCAGGACCTACCATCAGGGTTCTGGGGCCTACGTTACCGGCAGGGAGGGCTGTTGTTCCACTTCATCCAGAAGCTGCCACTCTAGTCCCAAGACACACCGTCAGGGTTCTGGGGTCGTCATTCATACCTACGGTAATATAAGTAAGACAGTTGTGAGAATGTGGCCATTTCCCTTTAACCATTTTCTGATCCATATTAAGACACTGTCTCCTATCCTATGACTTTTTAATTGTCTCAAGAGTCTTTTATGTGGGACCTTATAAAATGCGTTCTGGAAATCCAGGTACACTATATTTACCGGCGGGTCTCCCTTGTCCACATGCTTATTTACACCCTCAAAGAATTCCAATAGATTAGTGAGGCATGACTTACCTTTTCTAAATCCATGTTGACTCTTCCTCATTAAGTCATTTTTATTAACATGACCAGTGATTCTGTTCTCAATAATAGTTTCCACCATTTTATTTATTTATTTATTTATTTATTATACACATTTATTAGCCTCCCCCTCATGCCCATGGCATCTTGAGGCAGCTTATAACATAAAATACACAAATAAAATCAATTTAGAAAACACAACCCCATTCATCAAAATTTAAAATAAAATCTTTAAAATACCCCCCAACTACCCCACCCTCCCCTCCTCCCCTCCGAAGGCCTGGGCAAATAGCCAGGTCTTACAGGCTCGACGAAATGCCAAAAACCTGGGGGCCAGGTGAGCTTCCTCCGGGAGGGAGTTCCAAAGCTGTGGCCTGGCCACCGAGAATGCCTTCTCTATTGTGGGCCCCCGTTTTATACGTGAGACCTCCAGAAAATGCCCCCAGTGGACCGAAGTGATTTCTCTGAGGCATGGAGGGTGAGGCTGTCCCTGAGGTATGAGGGGCCCAGACCGTGCAGGGCTTTATAGATCAACACTAACACCTTGAATCTGGCTCAGTACGCTATAGGCAGCCAGTGCAGAGTATGGAGCATAGGTGTTATGTGCTCCCGCCACCCTGTCCCTGTAAGGAGACGGGCCACTGCATTCTGCACCAGCTGCAGTCTCCAAACCAGAAACAAGGAAGCCCCATGTAAAGTGCATTGTAGTAGTCTAGCCTTGAGGTGTTGAAGGTGTGAATGAGAGTGGCCAGGTCAGGCCCGGAGATGTATGGACACAGCCTCTGTACCAGATACAACTGGTGGAAGGCAACCTTAGCCACCAACTCAACCTGCTGATCCAGACGGAGACCTGAGTCCAACACCACCCCCAGACTCCGAACTTGCTGGGCTACAGAAGGATGGAAGCCCCCTACAAGGGGAGCCAGTGTCTCCCTCGCCCTTCCCACCACCATCACCTCTGTCTTATCGGGATTAAGCTTCAGTCTGCTCTGCCACATCCAATCTGCCACGGCCTCCAAACAATGGGAAAGTAATGAGACAGCAGGACCTGGGTCAGTTGAAAACGAGAGGTACAGCTCAGTATCATCAGCATATTCTGATTCCGATCGTCTTCTCCATAGGGCCCATTTGCGGTCCTATGTTGAGGCTGTGAGGGCGGCGAGGAAGAATTTCCTCGCGGCCCTCATAGCGTCTGCGAAGTCGCGTCCAGCGGAGCTGTTTCGGGTGGTGCGGGGGCTGGTTAGTCCGGCCTCCCTCCGCCTGGATGGGGACTTGTCCCGGGCCCGCTGTGAGGAGTTTGTCATCTACTTCGCAGACAAGATCGCTCGGATTCAGGCCGATTTCGACGCTGGGTTGATAGCAGTAGGGGAAGAGCGCGGGGGGGCGGAGGGTCCGTCTGGTCCATCTTTATGGGGTGAGTTTCAGGAAGTGACGCCAGCCGATGTGGTGGATGTCCTGGGGTCTGTGAGGGCCACGTGTTGTCAACTAGATCCATGCCCGTCCTGGTTAATAAAAGCTTCCGGGGAGACGTTGGGGACGGTGCTGGCGAGGGTGGTGAATGCGTCCCTTCGGCAGGGGAGGTTGTCGCCTTGCTTAAAAGAGGCTGTGGTGCGCCCCCTGCTGAAAAAACCATCGTTGGACGTAGACGCGCTCGCCAGCTACCGACCTGTCTCTAACCTTCCCTTTTTAGGGAAGGTTATTGAGCGGGCAGTGGCGCTCCAGCTCCAGGGTCATCTAGATAATATCGGGCTCCTTGACCCGTTTCAATCTGGGTTCCGCCCCGGCTATGGCACCGAGACGGCGTTGGTGGCCTTGGTGGACGACCTCCGCCGGGAGATGGATGCGGGATGTTCGACATTTCTCATCCTGCTCGATCTCTCGGCCGCTTTTGACACCGTGGACCATGGGCTGCTGTTGAGACGACTGCGTGACCGGGGGGGTCTGGACGGGACTGTTCTTGAATGGTTCCGTTCATTCCTCTCGGGGAGGAGCCAGCGGGTGGTGTTGGGGGAGGAAACATCGAGCCCCCGCGCCTTACCGTGTGGCGTTCCGCAGGGATCGATCTTGTCTCCATTATTATTTAACATCTATATGCAGCCCTTGGGGGAGGTCGTGAGAGGGTTCGGGGTGCGATGTCACCAGTATGCTGATGATACTCAGCTGTACCTCTCGTTTTCTACCGACCCAGACCCTGCTGTCTCGGTGCTATCCCAATGTTTGGAGGCCGTGGCGGATTGGATGCGGCGGAGCAGACTGAAGCTCAACCCAGATAAGACGGAGGTGATGGTGGTGGGGAGGGCGAAGGGGGTGGTGGCCCCCCTGATTGGGGGGGTTTGCCCCCCTGTAGCTCAGCAGGTCCGGAGTCTGGGGGTCATATTGGACGCAGACCTGCGGCTGGAGCGGCAGGTGGAGGCAGTCGCTAAGGCTGCCTTCCGCCAGCTTTATCTGGTACGTAGGCTGCGTCCGTATGTCTCTGGCCCGGACCTGGCCTCCCTCATCCATGCCTTCGTCACCTCGCGGCTCGACTACTGTAACGCGCTCTACGTGGGGCTTCCCTTGTTCTTGGCCCGGAGGCTGCAGCTGGTGCAGAATGCGGCGGCCCGTCTTCTTACGGGGACGGGTCGCCGGGAGCACATTACACCGGTGCTCCGAGCGCTGCACTGGCTGCCGATAGTGTGCCGGGCCAGGTTCAAGGTCCTAGTAATGATCTATAAAGCCCTATACGGCCTTGGCCCCTCTTACCTTAGGGACCGCCTCGCCCTTCGCGCCCCGGAACGACTCCTGCGGTCTGCCGGGGGTGCCCTCCTGGAGGTCCCCCGTGTTAAGCGGGGGGCCACGATGGAGCGGGCATTCTCGGTGGTAGGGCCGCGGCTGTGGAACTCCCTTCCGGAGGAAGCTCGCCTGGCCCCAAGCCTTTTAACGTTTCGGCGGAACTGTAAGACCTGGCTGTTTGCCCAGGCCTTTGGGGGAGGGTAGGGAGGGTCTTTTTAATCCCCTACCCCTTTTTTTTGCTAAGCCCTGTTTATATTTATATTTTTATATGAAATATATGTTGTTTTTATTGAATTTTAATGTATTTTATTGTTTTTAATTGTGTTGTGAGCTGCCCCGGGCTGCTTTGCAGGAGGGGCGGGATATAAATGTTTTGAAATAAATAAAATAAATAAATAAATATTGGTGACATCGCACCCTGAACCCTCTCACGATCTACCCCAGGGGCTGCATATATACATTAAATAATAATGGAGACAGGATTGAATCCTGTGGAATGCCACAGGTCAAGGCCCGGGGGCTTGATGTTTCAGCCCCCAGCACCACCCACTGGCTTATCCCCAAAAGGAATGAGTCGAAACACCCTAGGACAGTCCTGTCCAGATCCCCCAGGTCTCGCAGCCATCTCAACAGAAGACCATGGTCCACGGTGTCAAATGCAGCTGAGAGATCTAGCAGGATCAAGAATGTTGAACATCCTGTGTCCATTTCCCGGTGGAGATCATCCACCAAGGCCACCAACGCCATCTCAGTACCATAGCCGGGGTGGAACCCAGACTGAAAAGGGTCAAGTCAAGGAAAAAAATGCTATCCAAATGCGCCTGGAGCTGCAGTGCCACTACCTGTTCAATAACCTTCCCTAAAAAGGGAAGATTAGAGATGGGTCAGTAACTGGCAAGTGCATCCACATCCAAAGATGGCTTCTTCAGCAGGGGGCGCACCACAGCCTCCTTGAGGCTGGGTGACAATTTCCCGTGCCGAAGGGATGCGTTCAATGCCCTCGCCTGGAGGCTTTCACCAACCAGGACGGGCACAGATCTAATTCACAACTAGTGGCTCTGACAGACCCCAGGACATTCACTGCATCAGCTGTCATTACTTCCTGAAACTCACCCCAGAAAGATCGATAAGACGGTGCCTCCATAACCTCGTGCCCCTCACTTACTGCTTCCAATCCGGTGTCAAAGTTACTCTGAATCTGAGTGATCTTGTCTGCAAAGTAGGTGGCAAACTCCTCACAGCGGGCCTGGGACAAGTCCCCGTCCAGGTGGAGGGAGACCGGATTGACCAGCCCCCGCACCACCCGGAACAACTCCACTGGATGCGACTTCGCACATGCTATGAGGGCAGCAAAGAACTCCTTCTTTGCTGTCCTCACAGACTCAACATAGGACCACAAATGGGTCCTATGGAGAAGTCGGTTAGATTCAGAGCAAGTTCAACGCCAGCGTTGCTCTAGTCTCCTACCTACCTGTTTCATCCCCCGCAGCCCCTCAGTAAACCAAGGGCCCTTACGGTGATGAGATGAAGGGAGAAGATGTCTTGGAGCTACCCTGTCAATTGCCTTCCCCAGCAAGATGTTCCAATGCTGGACACGCTCATCAACAGTGACCGTTGGGGTCAGCGGTTAACTCCCTCAGAGCCTCCTGGAACTGTTGCGGTTCCATCAGCCTCTGATGGCAGATCAACCTAACTGGTCCATTCCACTGTGAAGGAGGTGCGCTGAGAGACTGGTCTGTAGAAGATAATGATCCGTCCATGACAATTTTGCCCGGCACAGACATCAAGCTTACTGGTCTGTGGTTTTCAGGATCACCTCTGGATCCCTTTTTAAATATCGGGGTTACATTTGCCACCCTCCAGCCCTCTGGTACAGTGGCAGATTTTAGCAATAGGTTACAAATTACTAACAGTAGGGCTGCAATTTCATATTTGAGTTCCTTTAGAACTCTGGGGTGAATACCATCTGGTCCTGGTGATTTGTTAGTATTTAGTTTGTCAATTTGCTCTAGGACTTCTTCCAGAGTCACATTGATTTGTGACAACTCTTCCAATTCATCACTTACAAAGTAAGGTTCAGGCGTGGATATCTCCCCAACATCCTCTGTACTGAAGACCACAGGAAAGAACTCATTCAGCTTCTCTGCAATGTCCCTTTCCTTCCTAAGCACCACTTTCAGTCTCTGGTCATCTAGCGGTCCAACTGACTCTCTAGCAGGCTTCCTGTTTCCGAGGTACTTGAAAAAAAAAATATTATTAGTTTTAGCATCTTTAACAAATTGCTCCTAAAATTCTTTTTTCGTCAGCTGCCTTATTAACTGTTCACATCTACTTTGGCAACGCTTATGCTCTTCCCTATTTACCTCATTGGGACTCTCTTTCCATTTTTTAAAGGATGCCCTTTTGGCTCCAATAGCCTCCCTTTACCTCACCATTTAGCCCCACAGGCAGACGTTTGGTCCTCTTCCTACCTTTGTTAATTCTTAATGTGAGCACAATACTGGGCTGTGGGTTTTGCGGTTATTTGTTCTGCAGATGTTTGGGACTGACCAGCCCATCAGGATGTTTGCCATCCCATAAGCGGAATGAATATTTGCCTCTTTGTGATTTCCTGAATTTCCAGGTGGGTTTTCAAATTCTCTAATTGCCAATTCATAATTTGTGAATTTGTTTTTAGATAGGAGACATGTTGTGTAACATGTTTATATAAGCGATGATTGGTTGGCATTTAGCTAGAGTTGAAGTAGTTGAGTTAATTAAAATCCTTCTTTAATTAAAAGTAATTGAATTAGGTAAAAGATGTCAAACTCAAACAGAAGTAAAGTTCTCAGAGGATATGAATCTGAGTTTGTTTAAACTAAGGGAAGGGGACCTCTTCTGTCCCTCAGTCCATTTTGAAAATTAGCACAAATTCCACAGGCAAGATAGGTGTTGAGGGGTGTGCCATGACGGAAGAAGGGGGGGTCCAGATCATGGATCTGTGCCATGGATTCATCCCCTGTCCCTGAGAGCTTGCCCTCAGCTCTGCTCCTTTCCCAGGAGCTTACTCTTTCAGCACTTGAGTGTAGGGACTGGATCCATGTGACACTTCCAGGAATAGGAAAGGGGTCACAATATGAAATATATGCAGAAATAAGTAGACAAACGTATACAATGACAGAAGTTTTTAAAATCATGAGTGGTTTGGAACACGTAAATAGGAAACAGTTATTTATCCTCTCTAACAGTACTAGAACAAGAGGACACTCCATGAAATTAACTGGCAACAGATTTAAAACAAATAGGAGGCAGTATTTTTTTCACTCTGTCAACAATTAACTTGTGGAATTTACTGCGAGAGGAAGTGCTCAAGGCCAGTAGTGTAGCTCATTTTAAAAAGGGATTGGATACGTTTTTGGAGGATAGGTCCATTAATGGCTATTATCCAAGAGTTTGGGGATGTATCCGCTTACTGTTGGGGGCTGGAACAACAGGGAATGTATTGCACATTGTGACCTGCTGGGTACTTCTCCCAAGAGACAGAGATTGGCCACTGTTGGAGACAGGATGCTGGGCTTGATGGACCATTGGTCTGACCCAGTACAGCACAACTTATGTTCTTATGAAACAGACTTTCTGATCTGCAGGGCCCAATCCATTTAGGGAGTTGCATGTCAAAACAACAACCTTGAAATGAGCTCAGAACACTATTGGAATTAGAGCTGAAATTAGTATCCACTGCTATCCAGTTTAGTGTCAGCTGGGTACCCAGTGAGCCAGATTACCATCATTTACCATATTACTGTGTCCTGACTACCATTTACCGCATTCCCGTTTAATTATCGTTTGACTTTTTTAATTTTTTTACTCTCTTCCTCTACCTAGACTGGTTTGGTAATGTGGTAATGCAAAAAACTGTAATATTAGGTAGTCCATTCTGGCGGTTAACCATAACCACTACAGTTACCTGATAGTTACTGAATAACTGCCAAACTATCCAGAACACTAGAGAGCAGCCATGAATCATCTGTTTCAGCTGTATTTGGAGACAGTGTAGACTTTGGAGCTGTGGCATGATGGGTTCCCAGTGACCTACCCCATAGTTTATCGTATGTTGAACTAATAAACCCAAATGAACAAAGTTACCTCCTTAACTAATAAGCAAATTCAAAACCATATTGATCATTTATTTATTTGTCTATTTCAAAATTTATAGCTCGCCCCCTCCTGCCCAATGGCAGCTCGGTGCAGGGAACAAAACATACTAAAAACATATAGAAAAATATAAAACAATATAATAAAACATAAATTAAAACCAGAAAAAACAGCTGAGGCCCAGACTAAAACAAATACATGCCCCCCCCCCAAGAACCACCCAGTCACCCACTACCCTTCCCCCTCACCAAATGCCTGGCAAAACAGCCAGGTTTTACACTGTCCGTGGAAGGAGGGGAGATCTGGAGAGAGGTGAATCTCCACTGGGAGGGAATTTCATACCCGTAGTGGACCACCAAGGACATCCTCTTGAAAATAGCTACCCGGGGGACCTCCAAGAGGATGCCTCCAGTCAACCGCAGGGGCCGATCCAGGACACAAGGGTTGAGGTGGTCCCGCAGTCACCTATCATCAGTGACTATTAGCAACGGGTGATTTATATTGTTTGAGAACCGCTTAGTGACTTTGAAATACCTCGGCATCAGCTTTTGTGGAATTATCCATGGACCGTGTGCTTTTTGCTGCTTAAATTTTAAAGCAAAGCTGACAATGTGTGAGACTCCAAGAGCCCATGCTAGCATATTACCAAGATAAAAAGGTGACTTTGATGTGGATAGTCCTGCTGGCAATTTGGAAATGCTTTTTAATGTTCCTTTCTATAGGTAGATTATTTCTTGCTTTTCTAGTTGTGTTTACAACTTGCTTGTACTCTTGTCTCAGTGAGCATCAAAAATTGTAGGTTAAATCTCAATGCAATCTCCTATTGTTTGGAGTTAATCCCAGAAAATTATATTTATTTATATTGCCAAAAAGAGAGCTGCAGATGGGATGTTTTCCACATTATGTTGCCTCAAATCACTTTTAAAAAAAAGAATTAACATCACTTTTGATAACAATATTTTATTTGTACAAGTCATTTCCCCCCTGTGACACATGCCAAAAATGTAGATTGTAGTCACCGACTGTTGAATATTAATCTTAGACTGAGGGAAAATAGGTTTTATAATTTGTGTTTGTTGAGTATCTAATGGATTTGATAAATTTTCAGGAATTATCAAAGCACTCTCAGATGCAGAAATATTATCCTGTCCCATTTTACCATGACTCAACTGAGGTACAAAGAGGTGAAAAGAAATGCCCGGGTCACATAGTAAGTTAGGGTATTTTCAGACGTTACGAGATCACGCTTAACCAATGACAATCCCCTGTGGTGGTGAATGGTCCCATAACATCTGGCTGCTCACTGCCAGACAGTCACCATGGGTGTTTTCAGACGTTACGGGGCCACTTGGCCCCGTACTGAAAACAACCCTTTCATTCCCCGCCGGGGTCACCCTGTCACGCCATATCAGACGTGCCGGGGGGATCCCGGTGGGGAATCTGGGAGGGGGCAGGGCCGTGTGGCACAATGTGCAGCCGCACAGTCCCACCATGCTCCACGCACCCCACCGCCCGCCCTCCAGGGAGACGGGTGGGCGGCGGGGCCACTGCGGCCGCCGCATCGGGCCGGATGTGCCGTGGCCCGGGATCCTGCCGGGGATCCCGGGCCGTGGCAACCGGCCAGATGTTACTTTTTTTTTGTCCCTGCTGGGGATCTCTTTGACCACGCTTCCCGGGACATTCCCCCGGCTAGCCCGGGAAGCGTGGTTCAAATTGACCCCATGCGGTATTGACCGTGGCGAACATCTGGCGGCCGCCAATCAGACGTTCGAGCCACAGTGACCACAGGTGGGTATTCACCGTGGTTCACTGTGATCTCATAACATCTGAAAATACCCCATGATGAATCACTGGCGGTGACGGTGAGTAAAATAACCACGCTTTTGAGGATGGTCCAGTCACCA
This sequence comes from Sphenodon punctatus, assembly GCA_003113815.1. Lineage (NCBI taxonomy): Eukaryota > Metazoa > Chordata > Lepidosauria > Sphenodontia > Sphenodontidae > Sphenodon > Sphenodon punctatus. The sequence continues at coordinate 260,059 of QEPC01006491.1, read as the reverse complement.
TCTCTGAAAGCGTGGTTAATTGAACCATGGCCTGTAATCGGCGGACGGTAACGCCTGTTACCGCTGCCGATTCTGGGCCGTGGCCCAGACCCCAGAACAGAATCGGGTGCAGCGGTCAGATTGGCTGCTGTGACCACCCGTCTCCAGGGGGATGGGCTGCTGGGGGAGCATGGGGGGGGGCTGTGTGGCCACATGTTGCACCGCATAGCCCCACCCTCTCCCCAGATTCCCTGCCGTAATCAGCCAGCTCATCTATTGATGGGTCATTTTGATTCCGGCGGGGAATAAAAAAGTGATTACGTGATAGGGCCAATAGGTGCCCCGTCACGTCTGAAATCACCCTTAGTCATAGAAAAAGAGGGACAGAATTCAGTCTAGGGGTGAAATGCAAATTCTGACTGGAAATCGCTTTGATGGATCTGGTCAGTTCATTTTGTTCCTGTAGAACAAACAACAACAAAAGTTGGCCCTTTTTTACATGCATAAAATCAGCGGCACCCAGCACATCCACAAAATGGCAGTAATGATACACAAAATGGTGGTGACATCATCGCTGCCACAGTTTGTTTGCATGCGCATTGTAGACCGGCATCATTTTATACATGTGCAAAAGGCTCAATTGGAATTCTGATAGATAATTCAAATCAGTAGTAATTACCAATTGGATTTCTGACAGCCCTTCCATTTTCGCAGAATGGCTCCATGAAAAAGGAAGGGCTCTCTTTCAAGCCAGCCCTAACTCAGCGTTTTCAACCCCCAGGCCAAAAGACAGATTTTGATATGGGAAAATGTCACCATGAGTGAAAACAGACATGACATGGACCTTCTATGGCCCGCTTGGACCAGGGAACCACCTGCCCATCTGTTCCCCTGATGCGAGTTATCAGCCCAGGACTACCTCAGTCCAGGTTGATGGCTAGCTTGGAATGTCTCCCTGAAATGATCCAGGGTGCACATCCTGGGCTAAGGGCACCCATTCCAGACAAAATAGGCCACAATGGGTCAACGTATTTGTTCGTTCCACCAATCCCACCGTGGGGTGGGAGCTGCCATGGTGGGGCACCATGGTTAGTTGTCATTGCTTCCTGGCATGGTGGGGATGGGGTGCTAGGGGGTGGGGACACAGGGACGGCCGCCTGCACATCTGTTGCACCCTTCCTACCTGGGGAGTGTGGGGTGGCTCTCCGGTTGTGGGCATGTTTGGTTAGTGCCTCTCCCTGACCCAGAGAGTGGTGGCTGCTTTTCCCCACCCCATTCTGGAGAGCCGCTGCACTGCCCACACATCTGCTTTCACGCTGTAAGAAATACAATGTCAAGTACTGCAGGCCCAAAGGTACCTTTAGCACTCCTACATATTGAACTTGCCACATTGCTACAGACACATATTTGTGGCCAAAAGAAACAGCAATACATTCAAATCTTTCTGACCAGAACACTCCTTGGTCCATGGACTGGACCTGTGCCCAGATGTCTTCTAACCCCTCACATATAACTCCCTGGGTCAGACACAGGCTTTTGTGTCCAGAGCAACATGGCATTCACCTGGGTGATGCTGCAATGGTCCCTTGTGGAGGTTAACCACCAAACTGGAATATCAGATAATGCAATGCCCTTACCCTTAGCATTTATATTTACTTGGCAAGATTTCTCTGCCTTGGTCTACAATTGTCTCAATTATTCATGTTCATGGAGATCATCAAACATTTAAAGCAAGATCTAAATGTTAAGTAATATTATTATTACATCATTTCTTATTTATGTAACTCTTAATAGTCCAAGATTATAGCTGAGAATAATAGGAGAAGCTCCACCAAAGTAAAGAGAAGTACTCTAATTCACACCTGCTGAAAAGTTGACTTTCTCTAGCTGCTAATTAATTACAATGAGATCCTTTGGAGACCTAGAGGAGCCATGCAAACTGGAAACCTAACCAATCTGTTTTTAAACAGACAAAGAGGCCAATTCTATGCTCCACAGATCCTGTGTGCAACTCCATTGTGCTGCGTGGAAACCACGTACACGTGGGGGTGTGCACAGGATCTACAGGGTGTGGTATCGGTCCCACTGACACCAGTAAGGATGTGCGAACGTGGTTCAAAAATTCAGAGTTCAGACCGAAAATGAATAGTTCAGTCGACCGAACCGAACTCGAATTTGACCAAACTGTTTGGTCAAATCCGAACCAGTTTGCAAGGCCAAAAAACCCGGGTTTGAATGTACGAACTCGGTTCGGAAGTTCGGAATTCAACCGAACTCGAATAGTTCGGTCGACCAAACCGAACTTTCGAACTGAACTCGATTTTCGAACCAAACCAAATTTCCAAACTCGGCTCTGTTCGCACACCCCTAGACACCAGTCCTGAAAACTCTGCCTTAGCTCAATCTCTATTCAAGATTGGGAAAAAATGAAAGCTGACAAAGCAGAAGGAAAGGATACATAAATATGAGTGGAAGATTTAGTTTACATTTATAGATGAGGAGTTCTCAGAATGTGGGAAATCAAATGCTGCCATACATAGAAGACCAAATACAAAATCGTACCTGTCAAGACTTTGGACACAATCATAAAAAATACCGAAATATTGAAATACTGAAGTGACGAAAGTACCAAACACCAAAATACTCAGTGACTGAAACACAAAAGTGAAGAAAATCAAGAAACGAGAATATGAATCTTGCAATTTTAGCAAAGACAAATTCGGATTTATGCTTGTGGGAAAGAATATTTATTTTTTATTTATTTTATTTTATAAATTTCTACCCCGTCCCTCCTGCCATGCAGCTCGGGGCGACTTACAATATTAAAACATACAATAAAATTTTAAATTTTTTAAAAAACACCATATTAAAATATTAAACAGGGCAAAAAAGATCAGTATAAATATAAATAGGTGGGGGAACTAAAACATCCCCCCTACCCCTCCCTCCCAAAGGCCTGGGCGAATATGTGGATTATCTTCATGAATACAAAATACCATATTTCTTTCAGCCCTCATCATGATCTTCTGAAGGCCACCCAAGGAGGTTGTTCCTGTGAAATGTGGACTTGAACCTAGATCTCACAAACCTCAGATGACACTGGCCACAATCCCAAACCCCCTCCGTGTGGGATTCATATAGCACAATGTGCTCCCAATGCACATGCATGTGAATTGTATGCATGTGTACCTGTGTGGGTTTCGATTGGCACATGAAGAACATGGGGACAGCTCCACCATCTTCACTGCTGAGAAGGGCTTTATTTTATTTTTTTATCCCTGTGAGGATATTGGCACATCACATTCTCAGGCCTTTATTACTCTATCTGTTGAATGGGAAAAAAAACCCAAAATAAATATGTGAATAATCATATATTATTTGCATATTCAGAGGGCTACCCATAAATGCAAATAATACCCATGAATAATAAATCTACCTCTTTCTGCTCTACCTGATGTAAAAGCAGAGAATATAAAGAGAGTTGAAATTATGTCCAATATGTAAGCAGGAAGTGTAATATGTAATCAAAGGCTATTTTGCTACCATAATGTATGTGGTGCTCTGTGATGAATCAGACCATAGCCCCTTTAAGAACAACATGCTCATCACCTTGGCCCCACCCCCTGGGAGGGGTATAACGGGATGGCTGCAGAGTCAAGGATAGTTTATGGGAAACTTCTGAAGAGAGAGGAGCTCACAGAGGAAGCAGGCTACAGCCGTGGAGCTGACTCAAGTCCTGAAACCACCAGAGGTTTGCAGAGTTTTGTAGGTAGCACTGTGAGATTTAGCAGAAGACTCACATTTATGCTACATTTGGATGGAGAATGAACAAAGCAGCGTTGTGAACCCACATCTTGATGAAGGGTGAGGTATTTGCACAGATCCTGAATTTTTTACAAGAGCTGAAACGGGTATCTGATATGCTACCCATGGGTAATTGTTTATCATTACTTTGGGTAGCTCATTGAGAGCTAATTGGTTATCAATAGAGTTCCTGGTTTTCTATTTAGCATGGAAAACCAGAGAAAATCACAGAATTCCCTTTTTATCAGAGGAAAACGTAGAATTCCAGGTTTTTCTGTAAATTTTCCACTAACAAAAACTCACTGACGGCAGCATAAATTTAAAGGAGGCGAAGAATTGTAGAGTATGCATTCTGCACCTGCATCCCAGAGAAGAGATCTGGGAAAAGAAAAACACAGCTGCATTTGGCTTTTGGTGAGGCAGAGGTATGTTGGGGTCCATGCCCGGGTTAGCAGGGAGGAGGAGGTTGGAGCAGCACACCCCTCAGCAGAGGGACAAATTTGGGGTCTGTGCTTGGGCTGGCTGGTGTGGGATATTGTTTTATTTTGTTATTAGAGTGGCAGTGGAAACCAGTGTATCAAATTGCCACCAAAATGAATAATTTGCAATAAACACTTTCTAATTTTACCTGCTAAAAATGCAGATTTTGGAATTTTTAATCAGAAAATTTAGGTGGGTTTGTTTTTTTAAAAGAGAATTTCCAATTTTGGGCAGAGAAAACTGGGAACCCTGGTTATCAATTAGTACCACGTATTATCGGGTTGGGTCGGATGATGAAAGTTTTGAGAGGTATCTCCATTTTTATAGGCACTTGATTCAGTATCTGGGTTTATTCGGCTGGGCAGAACATACATCACATGACCTTCTAAGGAATGTGTTCTTGACCTAAATTGCCTTCATATAGTGACCTATATATCCCTGCATATATTAGGACCAATCCCATGGAGACATGAGAGACATGTCTCCCCCACAGCGAAGAATCCGCATGGATCCCATGCGGATCCTACGTGGAGGGGTTTGGGATTGTGGCTACTGTCAGTATCCAGTGCATCTAATGCCATTAGAATGAAGCAACGGGTCACCTATTCCTCATAAAATACAACTGCTAAATACAGAAGGGAGCACAATTTAAAATAATGACCCAATCATGGTTAATTTTCTTGGTATTTACTGTAATAACATTAATACTTATGAACCCCTCTGTTGTTAATGCGGATTTCACAAGTGCTTCTATAGAATTTCCATTTGGATTCAATGTTCATTAACTAAGCCATTAGTTTAAGTCTTAGAGCATGAATATAATAGAACATCACTTGGGAGGTGGGAGTCGGAGGAAGACATCTTAGTTGCTATGAAGGCACACAATAAGGAAATATAAAGTGATCTCATTACAGCTCTTCCTTCTCGCGAACTGGTGATGTTCAGCACCTTGGACAGAAACCGAACTCCATTATGGATTCCATTTGGCAGCCTTAAATGTGATGGTATAGGAGCTTGATTCACATTAGAGCTTAAGCTCTCTTACAGGTAATGGGAGTCAATTACATTTATGTTCTGTTTAATGTTTATGTTCACTTTTCATTGTAATCAAACTTGAAGTAAGTCAGAGTTCTCCAAGTTGTGGGTCTTGACCTTAAGTGAGGTTGTGCCAATTGTGAATGTGGGTCACAATACGGATCCATATTTTATAAACTTTCCTTGGCATTGTTGCTTTCTAGAATGATGGCGTCATATGTAAGTCTCAAAATGGGGTCACGAAGATAACAATATGAGAATAATTGGTTGTGACAGGGAGCAGCCTGAGGGGGATACTACTCCTTTAAGAGTATCAGCTTAAGGGCTGAGCAGGGCATGGTGGAGTCAGCGCTACAATGTGCTCGAGCCTGAGGGCTGACTAAGGGCTTGGCAGAGCCAGCCAAGCTGGGATATGCAAAAGAGACAGTGAGCTTAGTCTGAAACCCCGCAGCTGCTAGGCCCGTGTGTGTGCATGCGCGCAGGATCCACGGGTCTCCATTTCCCCACAGGATCCGCACGTGTCCATTTGCCCACAATAGGAATACACGCATTCCGTAGCACTTGGGATAAGGTTTAGAGAAGTATAGAGTTGGGAGTCGAAGCTACCGTCCTTTACGGTCCTTTTAACCAGCCACACCCACTCCTGGTATAAGAAGAGTCAGCCTGCAAGAGAGAGATCAGTCTATGCCTGGCTGTGGCCAGAGGAGCATCTCTTCTGAGAACTGTGGCTTCAGCAGGAGCCCTGTCGAGGGTGTTAATGCCAGGCTAGGAAAAAAGGCTGGAGAACCTAGGCTGAAGGAATAACTAATGATGGTGCCCGCAATTTGATGCCTGTGTTACGCTGGGATTGATATTGCTTATAAATCAAGGATGCCAGGTATACAGGTACAACTCTATTTCATTTGGGATCAACACTCCAGAAAACCAGACTTGGCAGTTTACAAGCCACACAAACACTTATCTTATACTTTAGTCCCATAAAAGTTATCTTATGGATCTGAGGCACCTTCGGAGTTGTGCTGACTGGTTTAGAAAAAGTGGAGAGGGGCCCCATGTGAAAAGGACGGGACCAACACCACAGTGCTTACTGAGAGTGGCACCAAGCTCTCGGCCAAGGTATGCTGGTTTTGGCAGTGCTTATATACAGTTCTTTGGGAAATACAAGCCAATGGGAACTGCCCAGTCATGGTTACCACCTCCCTTGTGCTGAAGGGAAAGAGTCTGTGGGAAAGAGGTGATGTCACTCTGGGGGGACCTTTCCATTAGGGATGGGCGAACGCGGTTCGGATGTTCGGACTTCGGACTGAACTCGGTCTGTTCGGACGTCCGAACCGAACGTCTGAACTGAACTCTCGAATGATTGAACAATTTGGTCGTGTTCGGATGAGTGCGGATGAGTTCGGAGGCAGGAAAAACGTCTTTCCAGGGCCGAAAATTGGGTTTGGGTTTTGGTTCGGTTTCGGTTTCAGTTCAGTTTCAATTTTGCTATTTTTGAATGTTCGGCCAAGTTCGGCCAAACCAAACTCGGCTGAACCAAATCATCAAACCCGAACTTGGGTTTCGAGCCGAACAACCGAACATCCAAACTGTGTTCCGTTTGCACATCCCTATTTTCCATTGTTTATTAGGGATGGGCGAACGCGGTTTGGAAGTTCGGAGTTCGGACCGAACTCGGTCTGTTCAGTCGACCAAACCGAACTTCCGAACCGAACTTGAATTTCAAACCGAACTGAACCGAATTTCCAAACTCCATTCTGTTTGCCCACCCCTAGTGGCACACACACCAAAAACCCTGGTTTTGAATGGCCGACTTGGTTCAGAAGTTCGGAATTCGACTGAACTTGGTCTGTTTGCTCGACTGAACCGAACGTCTGAACCGGACTCAAATTTCAAACCGAACCAAATTTCCGAACTCAAATTTCAAAAACCGAACCAAACCGAATTTCCAAAGTCATTTCTGTTCGCCCATCCCTATTTTTTATGGTTCGTTGTGGGCTCATCATCACCTTATTGTAACACCCTGTCTATCCTGGTCTTGAGCGGTCAATTCCTATCAGAGCCATCCACTCTGGGCACATCAGGTTGTCCACCAGGTGTTGATAGTTTCAAGAAGGCAGGGTTATTTTATCAACCAACCCTTGATGGTTTATTTGTTGTTTTGGCCAGAGACAGTAATACCTGATTGCTTCTTCTTAAATCCATCAGCTAGCAATTCCAGGCATCTGGGTTTGTCATGTAGACTTTCTCTGGACCTCTTAGCTCTAATATGTCCATGGGAGGTCTCCTCCTGTATCTGCAGCTCTTGTTTAGTATTTGATGGCTGTTTACAGTAGCTTCTCTTTGTCTTTTGGTGTCAGTCGTAGTGACAGTTTAATCCTTCTGTTTGGCTTAATCAAAGTTCATACTGTGAGGCCCCCTTTCCCTAGAGAGATGACTTTAAGTCCTTTGGCCAGCTTATTTTCTCATGTTCTATAATGTCCTTTTGGGCCTCGGATAGGGCCTGTGTCCCAACTATGACTATTGTTATTAATTTCTAAAATTCCTATTCCTCACACCTGGATCCCTGCAAGGTGTCCGAGAGGCCTGTAGTAGTAAGGGGCTTGCTGGCTCATAAGAGGTATAACCAGGAGGGTCTAAGGTGTGAAACCCAAGCCTGGAGAACACAGTGGTATGGACACTGGGGCCAATCCAAAGCTCCACGGACCCTGCGTGCAACCTCACACTCATGCAGCTGCAAGTAAACCATGCAGATCTCTATTGCGGGCAAATTGTGCCCCACGGAAACCACACACATGTGCACGTGGAGGATCCATGCGACTTAGTATCAGCCCCTATGCCAATGTGTATGATGCTGTGGGAGACTGAATAGCCAGCTACTGGCCCAGAATTCATGGTGCAATGAGGCCACATCACCATAGTGCAGCTCCAGGATGCCAGGACTTGTGCTGCCAGTGGGGAGAGGATAGTTCTCCTCCTTTCCAAGGATGTGGCTATGATTATATGAGGGAAGGATAGAGCAAGCCCATTTTACAAGGTCCCCTGAGTTTCTAACAGGTTTGATAAATACTTGGTGCTCAGTTCCCAGTTCATGTGTGTACACTGTATAGGGCTGAAATGAGAATGGATTTCATTTTTGCAAAAATCTCACAATAATCATGAAACCTTAGCAAGATCTAGAGATGTTCTTGCTAAGAGTTCTTAACCTCATGAAATTCTCAAAAGAAAAAAAAATGCTCTGTTCATGTGCACAATGGCCGTCATGCGCTACCATTGTCCAAGATGGTGACGACCGCATCGGTGCCATTTTGAAAAAGGGAATCTGGTCTGCACATGGTCAGAACACGCTATACCTGCAGGCATTTTGCATATGCGCAGAGAGATTATTATTATTGTCTTTTAAGAACCTCACGAGAACGGGTCAAGAATTTGACGATGCTTAACTCATTCTCCATCTCGGAAATCTTGTTGAGAACTCAGTTCTTGATGAGATTTTCTTGATTGACAAGATCTGTTTCAGTCCTAATACTGTTCTTGGTTCCCAGTGCATCTGTATATCTTTTTGTACAAAGCTAGTGTGTTTGGCTCTTTAGATCAAGCTGTAGAAAAATACGTCTTCTTTAGCTCCAAAGAGTCCTGATTCTGTCCTCAATCAACCAATCAGCATAGCAATTGTCGCATATGCACAATCCTAACTGAGAAAGATATAACTAAATTGTTTTCTGGTTGACTTTCAGTGTCTGTGTGCCTCACTTTTGATGAGAGAATCTGGAAACTCAAGTTCATTCACAAAGTGAACACGATGACAAAGCCAAAATTATTGGAGGAGCTATTTGGATTATTCTTTTATTGATGTTCTGAACCCGACTGTTCCAAGACTGCAGACTGTAACTATCTGGCAGTGGTGCTAGTGTGGCTCAGAAAATTAATGTTTGTAAAGAGATTTTCTTTTTACTGAATAAGGTCCAGCCTATATATAAAATAACAACAAGAGCTTAAACAAGAGCTTAAAGGAGGGTCCAATGTCTTTACGATCAATTTCTTAAAGAGAGGCAAGAGTTGCTGATGCCATTAATTATTACTAAAAAAGTTCCATCTTCAAGTTAGAGATAATAGTTTGGATCAACTCCCCTTATGTCCTCACTGGTCTAGAAAAGACCTTGAGTTAAATAAAAAGAAATCTTCCAAACAGAATTGTCATCAGTGAATAGTCTGAACTTGGGTCAGTTGAGCTGCAGCACAGCTGGGTTGGAATTTGACGATGGAACAAAATTTTGAGGACAATAAAGTATTTAGAGTTTTGGTATTTCATTAATTTTGGTGGTCCTAACTTGGGCAATTACCCACCGTACTGCTTCACACTGGTACTATTGTGCTAAGTGGCTAATAGCACAACAGCACTGTTTTACAATAGTATGGAGCTCAAAACCACCAAATAGTACCCAAAACTGAAGTAACAAAAATGTAATAAACAAACAGTTGAATAAATTAAGTTTCCAAAATGAAATATTTGATTTAACAAAGTTACAAATATTGCACCACTAGTGAAGACATATTCATTCCCTTCAACAAACACGTTGATGATTTTCATAAATCTAAAATGTTGTGTTCATTTTGGTGCTAACTTGGCTCTAGACTGACTAGAGATGAAATGAGTTCCCGCAAAAATGGGTATAGCCATTGAATTTCCTCTTCCCTATTCCTCTCGGTCGGGGTTCCTCAAGGTTCCTTCCCTCTCCCCCTCTGTTCAAGCTCGTCTCACCAACTGTCTCTCCGATATCTCCTCCTGGATGTCTCAACGTCAACGCAAACTGAACATGGTGAAAACTGAATTCCTGGTCTTCCCTCCCAACCTTGCCTGCAGGGAGAAGCCTTGCCTGCAGGGAGGAATTACCATCTGTACTCACCTGCTTGCTGCTGGTGCGGGGGGGGCTTGCCTGCCTCGCCGCCGCTGCTGTCACCACCGCCGCCACTGCTGCCGCCGCCGCTTGCCGCTAGGGCCGCCGCCGCCGCTGCTTCATCCCCGCGGGATACCTGCGGGGAACAAGAAAGACCTGTGAGTTGGGGGTTAGGGGGGG
>QEPC01006491.1:217893-234486 GCA_003113815.1 Sphenodon punctatus | reverse complement strand
TTGTACCCCCTCCGCAGCTCTTTCGCGTTTGACCTGCACTGAGCCACTGTGCGGGTGTGCCCCGCCACCTCCATGTCCTGCACGATGTCCTGGTAGACCTGCTCATTGCGCTGGTTGAGCGCGAGCTCGAGTTGGTACTCGAGGGTCCCCCAAATCTGAATGAAGTCCCCAGTCTCCTTGTGTCCCCACTGGCCCCCATGGTAGTACGGCTTCCTCCCTCCTCTCCGCGCTGGGTCCTCTCCCTCCTCCTCCTCCTCCTGCAGCCCTTCCTGGTGCATCTCCAGCCGGGCTGGCCCGGTGTGCTCTGGGGGGGTCACCTGCCTGGGCCGTTTTCCGTGTCTGGGGGAGACGGGTGGGGGAGGGGTCGTGGTTCAGTAGCATTCGGACCAGCCTCACGTCCCCCCCCGGCGGTGTATGCCCGTGGCCCTGGCCCCCCTGTTGCTGGCCCTTTGCCCCCTGTTCCCCTTGCCCTTGCTCCCCCTTACCCATTTGCGGGGTGCCTCCTCCTCCGCCGGCGCAGCGGCTGTCCCTGGGGTGTCCTGTGCTGGCTGCTGCTGGTGCTGGTTCCCTCCCACCACCTCCATGTTGAGTGTTACCCCCAGATCCCCCACCCCCTCGTGTGCTGTCACCCCCTCCACCACCACCACCACCGCCTGTGCCCCTGCCTCCCCCTCCTCCTCGCCCCTCGCTCTCTCCTGCACCACCGCTCTCTTCCTCTTCCTCCTCCCTCCTCGCTCCATCCTGACACGTTCACCAGCCGCTTTTTCCCCTTTAAATATCCCTCCGGTGAGTGTGTTGATGCCGGTTGCCTGGCAGCAACGTTGCGCTCATTGCCCATGCCTGGGGATGATTTCCTTTGATCCCGGGCAGCGGCTGGCATCCAGACGTGACTTTTGGTTAATCATGGGTGGGGATATCATTCACCACGTGTCCACGGGAATTGGTTCGGCTAGCACGGGAAGCGTGGTTGGAATTGGCCCCGCGCGGGTGTTCAGCGTGGTGAACATTTGGAGGCCGCCGAACAGACGTGCAGGCCGCCTTGGCCCTGCCGCGGGGTTCACCGTGCTTCACTGTGGTTCAGCGTGATCTCGTCACGTCTGAAATCACCCATTGACCATGGCCCAGAATCCTGCCACAGATTCCGGGCCATGGTCTGGGGACAGACGTTACGGTCCCCTTAATCATGGGGGGAATCTCATTCAGCACGCAAACGGGGCCAGTTCCACCGGGACCGCCGTTTGCATGGTGAATGTGATTCCCCTCTGTAAGTCACGGGGGTGAACATCTGGGGGGGAACTTCCGTTCCCCCCACCAGACGTTCCGTGATCACGATCACCATGTGGGGATTCACTGTGGTTGACCGTGATCACGTAACATCTGAAAATACCCTAAGTAGTCCACCGCCCTGCATGGATTCCCCATTAAAGTCAGAATCTTCTGTTATATTAATGGTTAGGAATGGCACATTGCACAAGGAATGGAGGTAAATTACAACATTTATTTTATTTTCTCACTTCCCCACTCACTGGGGGCAGTGCCTGATGGCAAAGCCATCCCTGCTAATGACCCTGTCATTAACAAGGAAGAAATGCCCTCCCTACTCATTTATTACTGCTTAGTCATAGTGAGGTTCTGGGCAGCCAGCTAAAATGGCCTCCAGCTTATTAATGATGGTCTGAGATAATTAATAATCACAGACTTCCTTGTACAATGGAGAGCAACTGTATTTTGAGTTCTGATTCACTGATTTCCTCTCTGCCTCTGCAAGAGGGAGGGGGCAGGAGGAGCACAGCTTCATGGGTGTTTTATAAAAATGTTTGCAGAGGTGCTAATTAAAAAAGGCTTATCAACTTGAGTTTCGTGATAAACAATGGATTTTTTTTCCTTCTGGCAAGGCCTGACTAGCTTGTTAATATTCTCCCTCTCACTCCCATTTGGGGAGGGGGCAGGAAGAGCGACCAAGGGAAAGAAATAGACAACCAGAGGGAAGTGATAGCAAGAGAGGGAGAGAGATTTTAAAAATAAAAGTCTTCAATTTTCTGTGCAGCTCTGGGGACAAGGAAGCTTCACCTATTTTCAAGAAACAGTCAAGAAGGTGGCGAAAATTCTGCTTTAATTTACATCAAAACTAAATTTTAAAAAGTAACACCACTACAACAAATTCTGATTTATATGGCTTGCCACCACCTTCAATAGATTGCGCCATATTTACACCACTATATATCTGAGTGGAATGTTTAATCATCATCACCTGTTGCAATATTGACATAGCTTCATTGGGTATTTTCAGACGTTACGAGACCACGCTTAACCACAGTCAATACCCTGTGGTGGGGAATGGCCTCGTAACATCTGTTGAAGAACTGGAAGTTCCCCCCCAGATGTTAACCACAGTCAATTGCGGCGGGGAATCACATTCACCACGTGATCAGCGGAACCAGCGGGGCTGGCGCCGATTGTGTGGTGAATGTGATTCTCCGCCATGATGAAGGGGCCCGTCTCGTCTGGACGGAAACCATGGCCCGGAATCCCTGGCGGCATTCCGGACCACAGTCAATTCAGGTGGGCGCTGCGACTGCATTGGGCGCGGCACCCACCCGTCTCCCCAGAGGGCGGTCAACGGGGGATCGTTGGGGGGCGGGGTTGTGCGGCCACACANCTCCAACCCGGTGTCAAAGTTACTCTGGATCTGAGCGATCTTGTCTGCAAAGTATATGGCAAACTCCTCACAGCGGGCCTGGGACAAGTCCCTGTCCAGGCAGAGGGAGGCTGGACTGACCAGCCCCCGCATCACCCGGAACAGCTCCGCTGGACGCAACTTTGCAGATTCTATGAAGGCAGCAAAGAAAACTTTCTTTTCTGTCCTCACAGTCTCAACATAGGATCACAAATGGGCCCTATGGAGAAGTCGGTCAGATTCAGAGTGAGTATGATGCCAACATCGCTCTAGTCTCCTGCCTACCTGTTTCATACACCGCAGCCCCTCAGTAAACCAAGGGGCTCTGCAGTGACGAGACGGAGGCAGGGGACGTCTTGGAGTCACCCTGTCAATAGCCTCTCCCATCAAGATGTTCCAATGCTGGACCAGCTCATTGACAGAGTGACTGTCAGGTAACTGATGGAACCGGCCAGAGGGCACTCCTGGCTGACCATAGGGAATGCAAATGGAACATGGTAGGACAGGCGGTCTTTCAGGCCCTTTTCACACAGACACTATAACAATGATAAAATGGGTGTTACATATTATTATACATGTTACAGGGCTGCAAGTGTGCTCTATGGGTGCCCTGCAACATGTATAATAAAAATTAACACCCATTTTTTAATCACTGTTAGAGTGTCTGTGTGAAAAGGGTCTCAGATATATAGGACCCCATTACTCTGTTATTCTGATTAGCTGCTTCAGTCCACTATCCAACCATCATAACCCCATAGAGAAGGGCAGGACGCCTGCCTCTGGAGTTGGCTGACCAGAGTTTGAGCTCAGTGGGTTCCCAGAGATTATGGGTGATTTCAGATGTTACGGGCATCCAATTCACCACAGTGGATTCCCAGGGGTGGTGAACCGGCTAACCACCCCCTGTGGGCAAGAGAGGTCCCAAACAGACATGACAGGAGTGGGACCACGGCTGGGAATTGGACTGGCAGACCATGGCCTGGGGCAGCGCAACAAACGTTATGCTGATCCCAGGTCATGGTCAAAGCACCCGAAAGGCGCTGGGGCACCCTGCTGCTGCTGCTGCTGCTGCTGCTGCTGTCCCTCCACCACCTCCATGTGCAGCACAACCAACACCTCCTCTGCCTGCGCCTCTTCCACCACCTCCTCCTCCTCCTGATGTGCTCACTCGCCCTTCACTCTCCTCTCCTTTCCGCCTCGCTCCATCCTGCCACGTCCCCCTGCTGCTATGTGCCCTTTAAATCTCCCTCCCCAGCCTGTGTTGTTGCTCATTGCCTGGCAGAGATGCTGCGTGCTTTGTCCCCAGCTGGGAATCATGTTGCTTGATTCCGGCCGGTGGTTGCCATTCAGTTGTTACTTTTTTTTGTTTCCTGGTGGGAATCGCTTTGACCACGCTTTTGGAGATGGTCCGGGCCGGAGCTCTGTAAGCATGGTTATTTTTGACCCCTGCTGGGGATTGACTGTGGTGAACATCTGGCTCCTGCAAAACAGACATTCAGGGCACTTTGGTCCCACCACGGGATTGACCGTGGTTCACTATGGTTGACTGTGATCTCATAACGTCTGAAAATACCCTATGACACTGAGCAGTTTACAGATGTTAATAAATGCCCTAGGACATTCTCCAACAGGAAGCTTAGTGCCTCTACAAAGAGTTGGAGATAACTCTAAGGGTATTTTCAGATGTGACGGGGCCAATTGGCCCCATCGCGGAATCACCCCATTGATTTCCCGCCGGGGCCAACACATAACGGGTGAACAGATGTGGTGGCCGATCCCAGCGGGGAATCTGGGGGGGGCTGCGCAGCACAACGTGCAGCCACACAGACTCGCCCACCCATACTGCCCCACCTGCCCGCCCTAGGAGATGAGCAGGCGCTGCGGCCAATCCCGCTGGTGTTCACCCACAGTTCTGGGCCTCCATCTGGCCAGAGGTCTAGAACCGTGGGTAGATTTGATCCCTGCCAGGAATTCACCGGGGGGAACATCTGGCAGGCATCACTCAGACGTTACGGCGATCATGGCCACCACAGGGGATTCACTGTGGTTGACCGTGATCTCGTAATGTCTGAAATTACCCATAGTTTATTATGCTGGGGGAGGCAGGTTAGAGAGGTTTGTGAATTGGATAGTAACCATGAGGTTGAAAAAACCCATTAGGAGCAACATATTGCCAGGAGTTGAGTAGTATCCATTTTATCTCAGAAATATATTGATGCCAGTGACAGACATTGAACTGTTTATTAATTCCTCCCATTAATGCAGCGATATGACAGAAGCCCAAATAGTTTTTAAGTGCCCTGAGCTAAATTAATTTGGTTTATTAGCATCTGGGGACATATGGCATAGGGAGACATTGCCAGTCATATCCTTGCTTGTGTAGTGCAATCCCCATTTAGTTTTCAGAGCATGACACACTTGTGTGTTTAATTGCTCCAAAAAACACAATGGCCAGGGTTCCAATCCATAATCCAAGTGATGGTATATTAATGGAAATATGCAAATAATGTGGATATGGCAACGAGGCAGATACAACTTGCTTTTTAGAATCAAGAAGGAATCCATTTTTGACAGTGCCAGGCACAGAATAGGAGATTGCTGATGGGAAATAATTATTAATAAATAATCACACAACTCCAGAGAGAGTGTAAGAAAGGTGTAATGTTTACTGCTTTGGAGGAGGAACAAGACTTGTTTGCAGTAAGCACAAAGTGGATTCTTTATTCAAAAAGCTTCAGTAAGACTGATATTTTGATATTTGACATGAAAGTACTGGTGGAGCAACTATGATCCAGAATTGGGAGGGATGGGACTTTGTTCTACTCTGCTCTCATCGGAGCCCTGTCCTAGAAGTGAGTGACACCATGCTCTCCCCTCCCCCCCTGCTACAAATCTGTAGCATGGGTCAGGGGTGTGGCCCAATAGCCATATTCGAAACCCAAGTAGGTCTGGAATGAATACACAGTTACACAGTTGCTAGAACTCAACTCATGGCAATATGTTGCTCTTTATGGTTTTTTTCAACCTCATGTTTACTAGCCAATTTACAAACCTCTCTAACCCCGCAAGCATAGCAAAGTAGCAAACTATGAATCCAAAATTGGCTCCATCAGGGTTTCTGTTGCTGCAAAGTTGGGCTTCCACTAAGCCTACCTAACAGGCATTATAGCTGGTTTATTATTCACAGGTGTTATTTGCATTTTTGGTTAGTCCTTTGAGCACTTGAATAATTTCCACAACTAAAATGGGTACTCACATATCTATTTTTTCAAGAATTCCTTTAAGGTTCAGTTATTTCAGTTTGGTTATTTTGGTATTTGTTATGTCATATTCGGCAATTGTGCATGTGCAACAATGGTAATGTTGTTGAAATGTTGTGACTTTACAGCCCCTTTACTGTCAAAGTGTGTGTACTAGGCTCTGCAAGATGTTAGAATAGAAGTTTGACTGGGATTGATAATTGGGTTTGAATAGGTGTATTTGGGGAATGGAGGCACCAGAATAAAAAGCAATAAGAATTTAAATGTTGGCTCTTGTCTCTTAGCATGCTTTGTAATAACACCCGTCAAGATGAATTTGTTTGGTATTTATATGCATGTCATATGGACTTCCAGAGGAACCCCAGCGCAATTTGGCATTAGTTAAATGTACCATTAAAATGAAGCATTTGCTAAAAAAGCTGCTCAGTATCTTTGCAAGCTTGAAAGCATTTGCTGAAACTATATTATGTTCTTGATTGCCTGCACTATGTTTTCCTCTCGTATTCTTTCCTTAGCTGATTGAAATTCTGAGGTAAAACAAAATCTTAAAAAAAAAAAAAGTAGAAGAAGAAGCTGCCAGAGTGCTTTGCATTCCTGGGAATGTGACCTTGAGATTTGAATAGTTGTATGTCATAAATAATGAAATATTAGCTATATAGATGCTCAAGTCTGATCCTCAAGGTACTATGCTGTCCCAGCCATTTCAAAAGGGCTTGTGTTGCCAAAGTGCTTTGAGAACTGAGCTGTAAATTGTTAGCAAAGTATTTTATATGATTTTCAATAGCTGTAAGTTCAAGCATAGCAGATGTCTATCAGAGTCTGTTATACAAATAGGCTTGTAATGAGGTAGAGCACATAAGACCTGAGATGGAGTTTTGCTTTTTAACAAGATGGGAAAATAGATTACTTTAGAGTTTACAGGCTGCTGTTCTTTTTAAAATTCAGAGTGGTATTTATGAATATTTTTGGTTGAAAACTCCTGGGTAACAGTAATAGGTTTGCTAAGGGTAGGAAAGTTTCCCTCCACTAACATACAAATATACTGCTTCCAAAGAAAATTTTTGTAGACAATCAAGCCAGAGTTACTGAGAAACATCTTCACATACATTCCTGCCATTTTAGTCATCCATGATGTTACAGTAGAAAGATGTTACTCATAGCACAATCCTCCACCCACTGAAGCAAGGAAAAATCTGCCATTGACTTTAATGGTGGAGGATTGTCCTGTCAGTCTTGCAAGAATAAATGTTGGTGAAACTCACAAGATATATTTATTAGTGAATTAACTTTCCTGAAGCAAAACTGTATGGTTGTGGGCTAAAATGGATTATTATTACATTTTATCTTTGCGATCATAATTCATATATTCATTCCCACAAATGAATATCCAAATTTGTCTTTATCATGGTTGCATAATTCACTTTGCTTCCTTCTTTAATATTTCAGGTACTTCAATATTTCTGTGTTTTGTTCATTTTGGCGGTATTATATGATGGAGCTTTGAGTTCATGAATACGAATGTGATTGGTCCAAATACAAAAATCATGTTTAAAATTAAAAATTCAAAAATCCCAGCGAATAGTACCATCAAAGTGAACAAAATAATGAAATACCAAAAACAAAATATTAAAATAAAGATTCAAAATTGAAAACAAAGCTAGAAGTAAATTCCATTTTGTATTTGCTTTGTCAAAACAGATTAAAATATACCAATCTGTCAAATTCAGAATTCACTTTGGATCTTCCTTCCAGGCAGCTCTATTCAATAGGGATGTACTGTTAATTATCATTAAGGGCTCATCTGCACTAGGGACTCATTTTCCATTTAGCAGGCCCATAGCAAGTCTCTGATGAGGGGGACAACAAGTATTCTAGATTTCTTGCATTGCAATAATGCCACAGGTCTTTTGTTATCTCTCTAAAAACGTGAATGTGTTTACCAAATTTGTAGATAGACAAAATGTGCTGTGGTGATTTTCAAGTCCCCTCTTTCAACTGTAATCATAGGCAACAAATCAGGGCTTTCATTGGGTACTCACAGACATGACAGCACTGCTGTCATCCCACCTGGGGGTGCAGAGGGCTACCCCCTGGCCTGGGAAGCCCCCATGATAGAAACAGACATCCCCGCTGCCTGCCCAGACCAGGGAGGGGGAGCAGGCATTGCTGTGTGGCCAGCCGGCTCCACCCCTGCACTGCAGCCAGTGCCCTGCCCCGTGCCATGACAGGCAGCCATGGGTGCCAATAACAGGCAGCCATGATGACTGCCCCCCCCCTTGCTGGGATGAGACAGGGTTGGGAATACATGTTCCCACCCAGTTTGTCCACTTTCTCCCAGCCGAATTGTGGCTGGGTGCAGAGTGTGGGCCCACTTTGTTCTGGGCCCACATTTCCGACCCCAACGCCACTTTGGGCAGGGTTCATTCTGGGCCCACATCTGGTAGGCCTGGGACAAATGTTCAAACATCATGCTGGCTCAGTCAGGCCAAACTGGGCCAATGTGATGCCTGTTAACAACCATTGTTTTATTGGGCTCTGATACAGGCATCCAATAAAAAAGGGTGTTGCTGGGTTTGTGCATCAGGCCCCATAGTGGGTGCTGGCGTGGCCTGGGGAATTAGCTTGTAAGCCCCGACACACTCAGTTTCAACAGCCTCTTTAACCAAAGTCCTTATACAAGTCGTATGCTTGAGTCAGAAAATGTTTCCTAGGGATCTGATCCTAGGGTAAGTCCCTTCAGTATTCTCCAATATAGGCCTGGTTCACTGTTAATCCAGGTCTTGGCAGATATGGCCTCCAATCAACCCTTTCTAGCCAGCCTGATCCACCAAAGACTCTTCAGTGTTTCCCCACCGTTGTGGATATAAAGTCTTTGTCTGTTTAGTTTAACCACAGCCCCCTTCAGGGTATATTTAAAGATAATCCCATCTGCAAGTCCACTCAGTCAACCTACTCTTCCTGGAATAGTCTTGTTGTCCTTGCAGGTATAGCATTTAGGTCTGCATGCCTGTGCGAGAGCTTATATAGCCCAGCAGCAGCAGCCTACATATCAGTCACTTTAGCATTCTGTTTCCTGGAAAGCCCTCCTCCAGAGTTCCTCACTCTTTAAGCTAATGACAGGCAGCCATGGCTGCTGGCCATGGCAGCCCCAACCTTGGGTGGGTATGGATGAGCCATACAGATGTGCTTGCCCGCGATGACTCANCCCACCACCTCCATGTTGAGTGTTACCCCCAGATCCCCCACCCCCTCGTGTGCTGTCACCCCCTCCACCACCACCACCACCGCCTGTGCCCCTGCCTCCCCCTCCTCCTCGCCCCTCGCTCTCTCCTGCACCACCGCTCTCTTCCTCTTCCTCCTCCCTCCTCGCTCCATCCTGACACGTTCACCAGCCGCTTTTTCCCCTTTAAATATCCCTCCGGTGAGTGTGTTGATGCCGGTTGCCTGGCAGCAACGTTGCGCTCATTGCCCATGCCTGGGGATGATTTCCTTTGATCCCGGGCAGCGGCTGGCATCCAGACGTGACTTTTGGTTAATCATGGGTGGGGATATCATTCACCACGTGTCCACGGGAATTGGTTCGGCTAGCACGGGAAGCGTGGTTGGAATTGGCCCCGCGCGGGTGTTCAGCGTGGTGAACATTTGGAGGCCGCCGAACAGACGTGCAGGCCGCCTTGGCCCTGCCGCGGGGTTCACCGTGCTTCACTGTGGTTCAGCGTGATCTCGTCACGTCTGAAATCACCCATTGACCATGGCCCAGAATCCTGCCACAGATTCCGGGCCATGGTCTGGGGACAGACGTTACGGTCCCCTTAATCATGGGGGGAATCTCATTCAGCACGCAAACGGGGCCAGTTCCACCGGGACCGCCGTTTGCATGGTGAATGTGATTCCCCTCTGTAAGTCACGGGGGTGAACATCTGGGGGGGAACTTCCGTTCCCCCCACCAGACGTTCCGTGATCACGATCACCATGTGGGGATTCACTGTGGTTGACCGTGATCACGTAACATCTGAAAATACCCTAAGTAGTCCACCGCCCTGCATGGATTCCCCATTAAAGTCAGAATCTTCTGTTATATTAATGGTTAGGAATGGCACATTGCACAAGGAATGGAGGTAAATTACAACATTTATTTTATTTTCTCACTTCCCCACTCACTGGGGGCAGTGCCTGATGGCAAAGCCATCCCTGCTAATGACCCTGTCATTAACAAGGAAGAAATGCCCTCCCTACTCATTTATTACTGCTTAGTCATAGTGAGGTTCTGGGCAGCCAGCTAAAATGGCCTCCAGCTTATTAATGATGGTCTGAGATAATTAATAATCACAGACTTCCTTGTACAATGGAGAGCAACTGTATTTTGAGTTCTGATTCACTGATTTCCTCTCTGCCTCTGCAAGAGGGAGGGGGCAGGAGGAGCACAGCTTCATGGGTGTTTTATAAAAATGTTTGCAGAGGTGCTAATTAAAAAAGGCTTATCAACTTGAGTTTCGTGATAAACAATGGATTTTTTTTCCTTCTGGCAAGGCCTGACTAGCTTGTTAATATTCTCCCTCTCACTCCCATTTGGGGAGGGGGCAGGAAGAGCGACCAAGGGAAAGAAATAGACAACCAGAGGGAAGTGATAGCAAGAGAGGGAGAGAGATTTTAAAAATAAAAGTCTTCAATTTTCTGTGCAGCTCTGGGGACAAGGAAGCTTCACCTATTTTCAAGAAACAGTCAAGAAGGTGGCGAAAATTCTGCTTTAATTTACATCAAAACTAAATTTTAAAAAGTAACACCACTACAACAAATTCTGATTTATATGGCTTGCCACCACCTTCAATAGATTGCGCCATATTTACACCACTATATATCTGAGTGGAATGTTTAATCATCATCACCTGTTGCAATATTGACATAGCTTCATTGGGTATTTTCAGACGTTACGAGACCACGCTTAACCACAGTCAATACCCTGTGGTGGGGAATGGCCTCGTAACATCTGTTGAAGAACTGGAAGTTCCCCCCCAGATGTTAACCACAGTCAATTGCGGCGGGGAATCACATTCACCACGTGATCAGCGGAACCAGCGGGGCTGGCGCCGATTGTGTGGTGAATGTGATTCTCCGCCATGATGAAGGGGCCCGTCTCGTCTGGACGGAAACCATGGCCCGGAATCCCTGGCGGCATTCCGGACCACAGTCAATTCAGGTGGGCGCTGCGACTGCATTGGGCGCGGCACCCACCCGTCTCCCCAGAGGGCGGTCAACGGGGGATCGTTGGGGGGCGGGGTTGTGCGGCCACACATTGCGCCACGCGGCCCAGCCCCCTCCCCTATTCCTCACCGGGATCAGCCGGCACGTCTGTTGGATGTGACGGGATGATTCCGGCAGGGAATCTGAAGAGTGATTCTGGGACGGGGCGAATGCCACCCCATCTCATCTGAAATCACCCATTAATTGGAATGGACCAGCTAGGGAAGTGGAGCACGGGGTTGTGTGTCCAAATTGTGGTTCAGATTATGTAAATTGGTAAAAACTGGGGGCTGTGCACAGTGTCAAATATTTGTATTTGGTTCTGTGTTTCTGGGTTGTTGTTTTTGCAATTTCACCCTTACTGCCAATGTGGAAAACACAGTGAGTATGGGTCCCTTCATATGGATTAATAAGGTACAAAAATGCAGTGAGTCTTTTCCAGTTTAAGGGGCCTATAAATAAAGGAAAATGTAGTTAAAACTGCTGCAATGTCTGCTACCAATTTAAAAAGGAGGTGCACTGGTTTTGTGGGGAGGTGGAGAATATGGCCTGTTTGATGGGAAATGCTGTTAGCTTAAGGCTGGAGGAATAATGGGGCATGGTTCTTTCTTGGGGTGGTCACTGGCTTAAGGGAGAGTGGGACATGAGCTGGTTGCTGGTTTGGGGAAAAGGGAATGAGGCATGGGGCTAGGCTCAGGTGAGGTGTTTCTGGCTTGGGGGATGGGGGAATGAGGCTGCCAAGGACTCCTCATTTCTCCCCAGCTGAGATGGGGTGGACATCATTGTAGTGCTGGACATTGCAGTTCTCAGATAGCAGCAGCACCTGCTGGCAGGGAAGAATCAGTACAGGCTCCACAAGCAGGCAACGAAGTTGGAGATTAGAGAACAGCCCAGCTCCAAACTGGGTATGTGCTGCATATTTTGGGGTCCAGATCAAGACCTCGGATCCCACACTTCTAAAGAAAATTTGGGTAATTCAAAAGCCAAATACACAGTCACAGTATTTGAGTTTGTATGGAAGCTGAATACGGCTTTAGGTTTTTTGGTGTTTTATAAAAACCTGAATGTACATCGCTAGTACAACTTCATGAAAGTGGGCAGTGATGTGTTGATTTATTTTATACCAATGGTGTGATTATTTTCTTTACCTATGGTGACATAACCTTATTGTCTCATAATCCCAGTGGTTGGGAACTTTTTTTTCCTCTCAGAGGTCTCTTTGAAAAAGTGTATGAACTTCAAGGGACATAAGGAAGTTGTGAGCTGGCTGGTTAAGAGGTGTAGAGGAGGGTCCACAAAAAGGATCTGTGTGGTGGATTCATACCTTATCCTTTTGTGCATGCCCTCAACTCTATGACCTTACTCTGAGCTCAGTTTTCCAGCCTTCGGTTGTAGGAAATGGATCCAGGGACCATATCCAGGCACCTGGAAAGGGATCAAATATAAACAAACTAGAGGCCACCCTGCATAATACCCTAAATTGTACCAGTGTAGAAATCAATCCTCGTGTATTTAGTGCTGGTCAAGGAAAGCCACAAACAGGGGCATGTGATTCATTTCTGTTATTATGATAACACAAATGAATTTTTTGAACTTCTTTTTTGTTATTATAATGTTATGAATTGGCATAGGCCTAACAATTTCCTTGCTACAATGTAACCAAAGCAAAAGTGCTTCTTTCGACACAAGTATGCCAGAACAGACATTGAATGCTATTATAACTCATTCTTTGTTGAAATGTAACCAAAAGTACACTGGACTTATAATCATGATAAATTTAACTGAATGAAACTTTTGTGTAAGCCATTGTATTCATTTAAGATTATGTAGAATGTTAAGTTAGTTAAGACATTAGTTGGTTTTATTTTAAGAATGTATAGAACGTTATAAGTTAATTAAAACATTAGTTAGTAGATGCATTGATTTATTGATTTAGATGAGGAACAAAATGTGCTAGGAGTAAACGGTCCAATGGTCAAAGACTCCTAGTATGTGATACTAGGATAGTATGTGAACTGGTGTGAAGGAGGCAATATTCCTGTCTATTAGGTGCCTAAGAGAAAGCAGAGACCTTGTCTTCCCAAGCAAACTGGATAGTTTATAACTCACAGGAACACTGGGAAGGTCAGAGACTGATAACAGAATCAAACGTTACCAGAGAGAGGAAGATGACTTGGTCAGACTATAAGGCGCCTCCAAGAGGGGGTTGTGGGGTGCTCAGGGGCAGGCCAGGGAGTCAGGCCCCCCTCTGGAAGGAGGAGGGGTAGGACCCTATCAGTCAGGGCAAAATCCCAAGCCAATGACTAAGCAGAAGGTACCCCAGATCTGAGCAACCAATGGGAGTACTTCACAGGCCCGCACACTGACAACCCTGCACTCTGGATAATCATAGGACAGTCACTGGATAAAAAGGCTAGCTTTAGACAGAGAAGTTGCCTTTCATGGTGCTTGTCCGCTAGTCCTTATCAGGGCACCGGCTAGCTTGATGATTGTCCCCCTTTGGGACTTCTCCCTAGGAAGTCCTGCAACTTGCTCCACAGCTAGGCTATCTCTCTCAAGGCTTTTGGGCCCCCTGCCTGCCCTCCTTCTGGAACCAGACCGTGGACCTCTGATCACGTAAGAATATATGCTTTGTATGTATTTGAAGTGGCCAGAGTAGGTGAGGGATCATATGTTAAAGGTACAAATGCTTCATTTATAATTGATATATTAAATTGTGTTGCTATCATTGAATAAAAGGTCTATTTGATTGAACAAAAGAGTCATTATTAGAAATAGCAAGAGGAGTAATTCCCCACCCTCTCAAACACAGTAGTATTTCCACTTGATCCCGGAAATTGAAAGGGACCTGCTTCACCAGGGTGCAGAAAAGCAGTTGAAACCCTTTTAGAAAGGGACCTGATTCACCAGGGTGCAGAAAAGCAGCTGAACCCCTTTTATTTCTTTTCAATAACAACAAAAATAACAAAAACAAAACAAAAACGAATTTTTGTTTCTGAAATAATGGGAAAACACTGAAAAACGTATTTCCAGTAATACCTTTTATATTTCTTATTCAATTCTTATGAAACTTGGGGGATTGTACCCCCAACAGAGGGAAGAATGTGTACCAAATTTCTAAATGATTGAATAAAGGGAACCAATTTTAGATGTAATTGAAAATTGTGATTTTAAGAAATGGTCCATACACATTCTTGGCTACAAGTCTTTATCTTCTGTATAACTTGTATGAAACCTGGTAATGTTATGTCACTCTACAAGATTACCAATCCTTCCAAATTTCAAAAAGACTGGATAAAGGGTCCTGATGTTATAAGTCATTAACTTGAAAATGCATTTTTGGCTGTAGCATTTTTATATTCCATCCTGTTTGCAAGGCATTTGGTAGAAATGTATTACACACCTTCCCTGTCATCTCTGTCAAACTACAGGACAATTTGATAAGGCCCCCAATCATATAAGCAATTGAAGTTGTCCCCTTGAAGACCATTATTCAGATAAATAGCAGTACATACAGGCCCAGTCAGAAGCGGGCACCTGGCATGGCAGGGGGAGAGAGACTGAGGATGGAGGATGGGAGGGAGATGGGACTGAGGAGGGAAGATGGGACTGAGGAGGGAAGATGGGACTGGGGAGGGAGGATGGGGAGCAACACAACAGACTGACATACACATTCACTGACCAATTACTGTATGCTTCCAGCTTGATAGGAGCAATCAGGGGTGGCTTCGAGGCAAACTTAGTGTGTGGCCCTGAGGCAGGCATAGAAGGGACATAACTGGGACTTTGGGGATAGCACCCCAGAAATCTGGAGACATGGTTTACACATCCAGGTGGACCAATGATCATCACAATCACATCCTGCAGCACTGTGACAGATGACATAAGAGAATATCTATTTGCTCTTTCCTAAACAGATGCTTCCGACTTCCCAGTAACAAGTGGGGGAGAGATGTTGGGATGAGCGAAGCAAAGAATATTTGGTTGACATTTCTGCTGGCCAATTTGCATCACAAACCGATCTTATACCGCAGTGACAGGTAAGAGATACAGTCCTGCCAAATTGCATGTACACTGGTTGGACTAAAAAGATTTTAGTGTCAGACATACATTTAAAAGTTAATTGCTTATACAACCAGGACCATTTTATTCAATCTTTCTGAATATTGGCATAGAGAGTAAACATGAGGAGTATAAACTTGTCAAGTTTCATCTACATTAAATGGGAGACAAAGAAGTCACAGCCAAGAATGTATATGCAGAATTTTTTTGCGAAATAACACAATTCAACAGCTTATAATAAAATCAGATTCCTTTATGTAATATTTCTGAAGCTTGGTACACATAAAGCCTTTCATTGGAAGTAAAATCCTTCCAAGTTTAATATAAATATAATGAAAAACAAACAAAGGTACAGCCAAAAACGTGTAAAACCAATGGAAATCAAAAACAAAAGCAAAAATGAAAACCAAATTTTGATATTTATGAAAACTACAATGAAATATTTAACTAATGAAAACAAAAAACAAAAACAAAAAAATGACATGGGTCCCTGGTGCACACCTCTAGTCACAAAACAATTATTTAAAACGGATGATGAAGTCTGACAAAACTGAGGTGATGATGGTGGGCCGGCCTTGGGACTTGGAGGGGATTGGGACACCTGTTGTCGATGGGGTCCAACCCACTCTGGCCAATCAGGTTTACATCATTGGATTGCTTTTGGATCCCTTGCTGGACCTGGATCATCAGGTTGTGACGGTGGCCAGGAGCAATTTTCACCAACTGCATTTGGTGAGGAGCCTGCGGCCTTTTCTTTCTGACTTGGATCTGGCCACTGTTATCCATGCTTTCATCACCTTGAGGCTAGATAACTGCAATGCGCTCTACATGTAGCTTCCCTTGATGACTCTTTGGAAGCTGCAGCTGGTTCAGAACACTGCAGCTCGGCTCCTTTTGGGGCCGAGTTACAGGGACCACATTGCACTGGTGTTCAGAGTCTGCACTGGCTTCCTATATCTTTTTTTTTTTTTTTAATAAGTTTTTCTTTTATTTTGTATAACTGTAAACAAACTCATAAACATTTAACTGTGGTTACAAATCATATTTTCCTTGATAATGTTTCTTTGGGTTCAGGTGGGCCTTTTAATTATACATAATAATCAAATAAATATGTTCTTTGATTTCAGGTAGATCTGATTTTGTCGTAACGCAAACGCAGGGGAACTCCCTTGACCTTTGGGGCTCTGTCCATAACTGGTTCTCCTCCTACCTCTCTGACCGCTCCTTTAATGTGTCTCTCTCCAACTCCACCTCCTCCTCTTTCCCCCTCTCAGTTGGTGTTCCTCAAGGCTCTGTTCTTGGCCCTCTCCTCTTCTCGATCTATACCTCATCCTTAGGCAAACTCATTGCCTC
>QEPC01006491.1:192078-216726 GCA_003113815.1 Sphenodon punctatus | reverse complement strand
TTTTCCTTTGTTATTAGTATGTTCAAACAATACCTTTTCTATTTTGTTGGGGTCTCTTGTATATTGTTCTTTTTTGTCTTTACTATTTATTGCATGCTTAAGTTGCATATATTCAAATGGGTATATTTGTGTTTTAATTATTTTTTCCATGTCCTCTTTACTAATTATTTCTTTGTCTTTAATTATATGGCTAATTTTTCCTAATCCTTTCTCCTTTAATTTTTTCCTCAGTTTCTGAGCCTGTTGTTGCGTTTGGAGGCACAATAAGTCGGCTTCCTATATCTTTCTGGAAATTATTCAAGGTGCTTCTTATGACCTTGAAATCCCCAAACAGCCTTGTCCATATATGTCTAGGATAGCACCTGTCCTACCATGTCCACTGAGGTTCCTGTGGTCAGCTGGAAGTGCCCTCTTGCATGTTCCATCTGCTAATCTTATCTGAAGGACAGGGGTGAGTGGAAGGGCATTCTCAATTATTGTCTTAGTTTTATGGAACTCTCTTCTCCTGGAGGGTCCTTTGAGCTCAAGCCTGAGCATCTTCTGGAGGCAGTGTAAGACGTTTTTTGTTTTAAAAAAGCATTTGAAGGTGTGGATAGGGTTGGGGTTGGTTGTGAGGTTGTGAGTGGGGGTATTGGTGGCTGGATTAGGGGAGAATGGGGGTTGGGGCAGAGCTGAGGAGAGATGGGGGAAAGTTTGGTGGTGGGTTGATTTTTAATGCTGTTTTATATGTTTTATACATTTTATTGGGTTTGTAAGTCTCCTTAAACCATTTGGAAAGAGTGGGGTTGAAATTGGAAAGACGCTCACTCTGGTGCCTTTCTGGTTATTCCACACCCTTTTGCCCCTCCAAGTGATGCCCCGGTGGCAGTTTCCCAACCCTTCACTCCAAGTGTCCCACCACCACCAGCTCCCCAGTCTCCCGTGCCAAGTGATTCCATGCACCAGCTCCCCAGCGCACCCCCCCCCCCGTGAAAAGTGACCTCGTGCATCAGCTCCTTACATCCCTGGGCCCAAAATGACACACCCACACCACCGCCATCGCTACATGCATCCCTTTTGGTTCTAAATGACTCCCCTACTCCAGCTCCCTGCCACCCATGGTCACAACCTCCTCCCTGAACCCTCACATGGCTCCAAATACCCCCACTCCCTGCTTCTTAGGGTAAGTCCCTCTGCTTGGGCACAATCCCTCCCTGTGGAAGATACCAGGTAACTTTCAGGTCTCTCTACTTGAGGTCTCTTCAGCAGGTCTCACTGCTCATAGTCTCTGTAGGACAGACACGGTTCCTCCTGCAGTCCATGAAACCCTTCCAATCGGACATCTCCCCCCGATCAGAATTTGTGAGGCGCCAGACCCCACCGCCCAGGCTCCTGTCTCCTCAGCAGTCTCTGGAAACATGCTCTGTTCGCAATTCTCTCAGTATTAAGTCTGCCATGCCCATTCTCAACTGACCCTTCTATTGACTCTGGAGATACAGCTCCTTAAAGGTCCAGTTACCCACAGGGAGTCTGCCCTTTTACAAAGTAACGTCCTGGTGCCAGCTTCCTAGCCCTCCCCATGGCAAGCAGCCATCGTGTCGGCTCCCCAGCACCCCCATGATGGAAAGTGACCTCCCAGGACTTCCCTCTGCCTCATGGTGCTGCCAGCCAAGCATCAGGCAGCAGCAATGTGGTACTGGCACCTAATTTTATTCTATTTTAAAAAAAAGCATGTCATGGTAGAAAATGTAACCCTCATCCCCCAGCATTCATCCTATTGACAGACCAGGAGAAACCACACCATGCCAAACCAGGCCAGGCACTCCTCCCCCACCCCAGTTGATTACTTACAGATCAGCAGTGTATCACACAGCCAAATTCACCAAAGAGAATGGCAAATGACTTTACAGCCACTTCTGTTTTGCTCTGCAGGCCAATCAAAATTTGCCATCAGACTTACCATCACTCAACTGTCCCCTCCCACCAATTGTGGAACTAAGTTTCATTTTCAGGAGCTGAACTCCAGCCATGCATGCATTAGCTTCCGAAGTTTTCCAAAGAATGGCCTTTTCTTTGGAACTTCAGATCTTGGACATTTTGAACCGAAAACCAGAATTTTCAGTGATTTCTGAAGTTTTCCATAGATAGAGTTTCAGCACTAGATTCATGGTATTGAAAGTCGCAGATAGATCCAGTAGGACAAACAGGGTCATACGACCCCAGTCCAACTCTATGAGGAGGTTATCAACCAAAACCACAAACGCGGTCTTTGCACCATAACCCAGACGAAAGACAGACTGTGTGGGACCAAGGAAACTGGTGCAGTCAAGATGTGCCTGCAATTGATGGGCCACCCCCATTCAATAACTTTCCCTGAAAAGGGAAGGTTAGAGACAGGTTGGTTGTTTTCCAGGGGCACCAATGTCAAGCGATGGTTTCTTGAAGAGTGACCAGACCACCACCTCCTTAAGGCAACCTGGCACACTCCCCTCCAGAAGTGAGGCATTGAGAATCCATGCCAACACCGGCCCCAAAGTCTCCGTGGTGGCTTTCACCAACCAGAGTGGGCAGGAAGCCATCTCAGCCCAAATCTTCTCACCTTCCACCGTCAATGTAAAACCTGGCTCTTCTGTCAGGCATTGGTGGAGAGGGGAGGGGAGGGATATACATATTTTTGAACAGAACTGGTTTTAGTATTGTTTTATCATGTATATTTATATTAATTATTAATTATTATTATTATTGTGTCTTAATGTTTTATTGTTTTATATGCCATGGAAGCCACCCCGAGTCACGGTTAGGCAAGAGGGGTGGATTGATCTGACCCAGTCTTTTTCCACTCCTATTCCATAGTTTCACATATGTCTAGAAAGCAGCTGTCACATTCCACTCCGCTGGTTGTTCCCATGGAATGCTGGTTAGTGTACGGTTCTTGTTGTACCAGCTCATTATGGTTGCCAAGGGCTTTGTGTGACCTGCATCAGAGAAAAGGTTCTGCAGCTTCATAAATGTAAACGATTAACAACACATAAATGGACCAGGTTGAGGAATAGATGTCTTTCTTTAATTTTAAAATTAAAAAGCACTATTCCTTTTTCTCATCACTTCCTTCCTTCTTCTGTATTCCGGTGAGGCCTTCTAACTGCTGGCTACCCAATGAAGAACAATATCTGTCCTCCCAGAGGGATATTTACGTGATTTTCCCCAAGCTTAGCTTGAAGTTTGAAGTTTCAATCTTTAAATGATTGTATTGTAGTGCAGACATCCCTATCGGCTTTTCCCAAAAAGGTTAAGGAGGAGAAAGGTATGCTCTTGGAGCAGTAAATGGTGTGTGCAAGAAATGAAAGGCAAAGGGCTTAAATTTTTCATAGAGCAAGAAATAACAGAGACTCGGGGAACAAGCACTAATCGCAAATGTCAAGTGCAAATAGTTGGCTTCAAGCTTGCAGTGGTTAATGCAATCTTTTGAGCTTTTCGAAGCGGTGAAAGTCCTGATTACTTCAGTGGGACTCACACTGACACTTATCCCATACTCTGTGGATCATGTGTACACCTGATGCACATGCTCCATTGCCGGCACATTGTGCTGTGCAGAAACCACACATATGTGCACGCATGTGGGATCTGCAGGGCATGGGATCGGCCCCAGTGATGCTAAGTAGTGCTGACACTAAATTCTTCAAAGACAAAGAGCATGTAGGAAAAAAAAATCTAGTATGGAATATATAGAGAGCTGAAATGAATACCCACAAAAACAGGTACACCAATCAGAATTATAGTACCCGTCCGAGTTGACCTAGTTACATCAGATACTAACTGGTATTCAGTTGGTGCCTGATGGGCTACTAATTTAGCAACCTCCCATACCAAATTAGTGGCCTCCCATACCGATGTACCAGTTTTTCCATCAAAGAAATCAGTAGGTATGTACAATTTGTTTTCTTTTTACTTTCTTTACAAATGGAACCCCATTTGTTTTAGTAACAAATGTTCTGTAAACAAATGAACAACAACGTGCATTTGGCTTTCATTCATGTTTATTTTTCATTTAATTTAATTATATTTATTTATTTATTTATTTATTTTTAAAAAAATATCGCTTCACATATGCAAATGACCACCAGGGCTGTTCTGCGCATGGGCCTTCCTTTTCCAAAATTGTGAAAATGCTGACAGCGCTTATAGGAAAAGGGTTGTGCAGAATGGTCTGGTGGCCATTTTGTGCATGCACAGTGATTTTTACTTTTTTTATTTTAAAATACATTTAAAAAAAATAATCATTGCGCATGCTCATTGCATCTCTGTTCATTGGGGGTTGTGGAAGACCTAATACATCTCCTTTGGAAGTGCCCTCTCTATTTGGCACCGAGAGAACAATATTGGTTTCCGGTGTGCATAGGTGGTAATAATTTATTTATTTATGTTTTTGAAAAAAACAGATTGGCTGCTTCAAAATGAATCTTTATTTGTAATAACATCTTTTGCAAACTTTGTAAGCGCAGCACGTAAGCTTCGTAGGAATCTAATCAAAGAATGATCCACTTGCTGATGACTTAGGGAGTTTTACCGTTTTATGCAAATATTCAAAGGTGATATCTTTATATTGTATTTTATTATTGCTTGCATATAAGTATTTGGAAGGAATGGACCCTTTTCTTTTTTGATGTATGTATATCCACATTTTTGGCCTTGACGGTAAATAAACAATTGAATGACATACTGATCGGTAAACAGAAAATAAAAAAAATGGTAATGGAATTAATTACCAAAAATACTGATATGAGGCCCACCAAATACACAACATGGTACAAAAAATGCAGGCTTTACCCACAGAGCACCAGATTAGGTATCCACTTCAGCTCTACATCAGAATCACAGGGACACACTAAATAAGACTTTCAGATGATTTTGTATCTCTCTTCCTCAACAGCAGAATGGAATATTCCATTTTTGACCTGCATCAACATCTCCCCCTTGACTTCAGTGAAGTAATTCTCATCTACAATAGGGATGAAGCAAAGAGTGGATTAGGGGTGTGCACCAGCACCCCATGTCATTTTTTGTTTTCGTTTTTGTTATTAAAATGTGTCATTTTCATTTTTGTTAATATCAAAATGTCATTTTTCATTATCATTGTAATTATCGGTCGTTGTCGTGGTATCGGTACTGATTTCAAATTAAGAAAGAATTTTAGTATTGGTATACACACAAGATCTAGTTTTATTTTATACACACACACACACAACTATCTATATAATATATGGATGGGGGAGAGAGACAAGGGAAGGGAAAAGGAAAACTCAGAGGTAAAATTTAAGGGTAAGGAATAAGAATTGGAAAGCTAAGGTGGTAGGGATATATATGGGAGGATTTTTAGTGCAGGCACGATCAGTTTCTGGAAATGCACCCTGACAGAGCAATAGCTAACACAGAACCAGAGTCAAGCAGTCCAGTCCTGCAGTAAAAAGGGTTGCAGTGCCCTCCCCCAGAGCTCCTCTGATTGGTTCTAGGAGGCAGGAGGCATTGAGAAATCACAGGATGCCATTCAAATACCTGAGACCATCATATTTAAAGCCCCCACTTTTTTATGCCTTGTTTACATTTTCCTAACTTTTGTATATTTATTTATGTTTTTATTATGTTTTTATTTTCTTATGATAGCAAATTTGCTGATTAATAAATGATGATGAGGATGAGGATGAAGAAATACCTGAGATCATCTTGCACTGCTCATTGGCCAACAATTACACCCATCAGGTCCTTCCCCTCTCATCACAGGTCCAGTTCAAGAGTTCAACACTGTTTCTGGCTCCAAGATGTCTGCTCCCTCCTTCCCTCTCCACATTTCCCTCCAAAAACACCTGCCAGACTGCTAGGTAATAACAAAATCAAAACCAACTTTCGTTATCATTACTGATTTCATTATTTATCTTGCTTTTGTTATTGCAATAACGATAACAAAAACAACACATTTAGTTTTTGTTACTAATATAACGAAAATGACATGCTCACTCCTAGAATGGTTTAACTGTATTATCTGCATTTTCAGATAGCCAGCCCAATATTGGAATAATATCTGCACCCAGAACAATTATTCACATATTTGCTTACCCAAATATTTTATTTAGATTTTCTCCCCCTTCCCGGACCAGGACTCCTCCATCACCCATTCTGAAATTTTCCTATCAGCGCTCAATCCATTTGCATATTGTTGATATCAGAGTCCATGTCCTGGACTCAACTGAGTCACCTCTCTCCATGGTAGCTACACCCCTGATTTCAGGACTATTATTGTTATTGTGCATGCTCAACAGTACACCTGAAATGAGTACTCGCAAATAGCGGAATTAAATTAGCGGAACTGCGGAAGTAGCAGAATGAAACTAGTGGAATGAAAGCCTCTGCTATGCTGTACCACTAATTGCGGAAACTCTGTTTCCGGCGGAAATAGCTACTGCTGCGACATTCCGCTACAGTCCTAGTATATGCATCAAAAAGTCAAAACGGTTGTACGCGACCAGACCTGCTGCTATTGGGTACCAAATTGTGCCTAATTAATGTTCAATGGGCTATCTGATGTACCGAGTTATTATTTTTCATCCCAATTTCCTGATTTCTGGTACCAATTATCTGACTTCTGGTGCCGATTTTCCAACTTCACTGTTTGGCAAAATGGTATATTGTTAACTCAATAATGGCAGAGGGGCAAATCCCTTGCCCTGCATGCATCATGTGGTATGCATGCATATCCCACATGGACAAGGTTTGGGATCACAGCCAATAGCTGGTATATTTATTTATTTTATTTAATAATTTATATCCCGCTCCCTCCAGCAGAATGGCAGCTTGGGGTGGCTCACAAATACAGTTAAAACAATTAAAACAATCCATAATATACAAAAGGGTTACTTAAACAATATAAAACAAACCATACAAGAAGTAAAAGCGACGGGCAAACACTCATCCCCTACCCTTACCCCCCACCCCAAAAAAGTCCAGGCAAACAGCCAGGTCTTACAGGTCCGACGAAAGGGACTGGGAAATAGGTGAGCTTCCTCTGGGAGGGGGTTCCACAGTCACGGTGCAACCATCAAGAACACCCTCTCCATTGGCCTCCAGGAAGGCACCCACGGAAGATCACAGAGGTCACTCCAGGGCCTGGAAAGTGAGGCGGTCACTGATGTAGGAGGGGTGCAGACCATGTAGGGCTTTAAAGGTCAAAACCAGCACCTTGGATCAGACCCAGTACGCTATAGGCAGCCAGTGCAGAGCCTAGAGTACTGGTTTAATGTGCTTCCAATGGCTCGTCCCCGTTAGGAGGCGGGCCTCTGCATTCTGCACCAGCTGCAGATCCCGAGTCATCACCAAGGGCAGCCCCACGTAGAGCGCATTGCAGTAATCTAGACTTGAGGTGATGAATGCATGGATGAGAGTGGCCAGGTCGGAGTTTGAAACATATGGCTGGATCCCCTACACAATATGTAATTGACAAAAGGCTCCCTTTGCCACCACCTCCACCTGACAATCCAAGCAGAGGCCAGGGTCCAAGAGAACCCCCAAACTCCGCACCTGTGGGGCCAGCAGGGGCGGCAGATCCCCTCCACAAGGGGCGCCATCATCTCTGATGCCCTACCCACCAACATCACCACCGCCTTATCTGGGTTCAGCTTCAGTCTGCTCAGCCTCATCCAGTCACTCACTGCTGACAAGCACTGGGAGAGCACTGAGACTGCAGGACCTCGGTCCATTGAAAAAGAGAGGTACAGCTGGGTGTCATCAGCATACTGATGGCAATGCACACCAAACCGTCTCACGACCTCGCCCAGGGATTGCATAGATGTTAAATAACAATGGAGACAAGGTCAAACCTTGCGGTATGCCACAAGCGAGATCCCGGGGGCTAGATGTTACTTCCCCCAGCACCACCCACTGGCTTCTCCCTGAGAGGAACAATTGGAATCATCCTAAGACAGTCCCACCCACCCACCCCTAAGGTCCGCAACCATCTCAAAAGCAATCCATGGTCCATTTTATCAATAGGACCAAGTTGAATGTCCTAAATCCATCTCTCAGCAGAGGTCTTCTACCAAGGCCACCAACGCAGTCTCAGTGCCATATCCTGAACAAAAACCTGATTGAAAAGGGTTCAGAAAGCCCATGCTATCTAGATGGCCCTGGAGCTGCTGGGCCACCACCCATTCAATAACCTTCCCTTAAAATGGAAGGTTAGAGACAGGGCGGTAGCTAGCAAGCAAGTCAACATCCAATGATGGTTTTTTGAGCAGGGGCCACACCAGTACCTCCTTGAGACAGTCCGGCACCCTGCCCTCACAAAGGGAGGCGTTGATCACTCCCGTCAGCACCGGTCCCAAAGTCTCCCTGGAGGCTTTCAACAACCAGGATGGGCAAGGATCTAATTCACAAAAAGTGGATCTAACAGACCCCAGAACCACCTCAGCATTGGCCGTCGTCACTTCCTAACACTGATCCGACAAAGATGGACCAGATGGGGCATCCATAACCCTCAACTCTCCTCCTTCTGCATCAGTCCGGGCCCTGAAATCATGCTGGATTCAATTTATCTTATCTATGAAGTAGTTTACAAACTCATCACAGCGGGCTTGGGAAACCTCCCCCTCCAGGTGGACCAACCACCCCCTCACCACCCGGAGGTAATTTTCAGGTAATCAGGTGTCCAAGCAGCACTCAGGTAACCCATTGAGCACCTGACATAGCACTTTAAATTGCAGGTATCATCTATGGCCATTTTTACATGGACGCCCCCCCCCCCCGCTGCTCAGTGTTCGGACGGGTGTATAGTGGGGGGGAAGTCCATGTACACAGCCTGAAATGGGTGGGGGGATGGGTGTGTGCTGGGTGTGCGCCCATGTAAACACCACTGGTGGTGGGTGTTTGTGTGTGCACGCTTCCGGCACACACCCACCTATACCCACCGCACACACCCACCTCCACCAACAGAGTCCTATGGTAAAACAGAGGAGGCTCCATGGGTGGAGGTAGGTGGAGATGGGTGGAGTTGAGGGGCATCTTTGTAAATGGAAACACACCCGCCTCCACCCACCACACCAAAACACCCACCCCCATCCACTCCCGTCTGTGTATTAAAGTCTTATGGGTAGCAAATTAGCGCCCCATCTCATCTCTGCTCAGCAGCTAAAACAAATAGAAGTACTGAAATGATTTTAAAAAAAGTTTTGAAATAATTGAATTAAATAAAATAACTAAAAGAAAATATTCAAAACAGTTATTCAATGAAACAGGAATGAATAATATCTATCCTCCATTTTGTGGGAATTGAAATGAATAGGTTGAATTCAGTAAAAAATATATTTATTTGGAAGAATGTTTCAACTCGAATCTACACCAGATAAGGATCTTGTCCCATTGGCTTTTGAGGGGAGGGGGAGACGGAGACTGCCAACAGACATTCCAATCCTAAGTCATGCACACTGGGTGAAAGGGTGCACACGAAGTGTGAACCCAACCTCTATATAGGCTGTTTTTACACGGATTGCCCCACCCACTGCTTGGTGTTTGGGCCAGTGTACGGTGGAGGGGGTGGGGGTACATGTAAACAGGCTGCCTGTGGGTAGAGGGATGGCCGTGAGAACACCATGGGTGATGGGCATTTGTGCGTGCGCACTCCCAGCACACACACACCTTCTCCCATCACCCACCAATCTCCAAACACAGGGCTCTCCGAAGAACCGGAGGAGGGCCCGTGGGTGGAGATGGGTGGAGGTGGGTGCGTGTCCGCGTAAGGCCCTTTTCACACAGACACTCTAACACTGATAAAATGGGTGTTACATTTTTTTATACATGTTGCAGGGCACCCATAGAGCACACCTGCAGCCCAGCAACATGTATAATAAAATGTAACATCCCTTTTATCAGTGTTCGAGTGTCTGTGTGAAAAGGGCCTAAAGGGACACCCACTCACCTCCACGCACCACGGCTGCACACCCATCCCCCCAACCCCCATCTGTGTAAAAACGGCGATAGTGAATGCTGAGAATGTGCAACCTCTGTGCACACGTCATGCACAACCCACGTGCAAACCAAGCACAATAGGCAGGACTATGAAGGTGTGAGTGTGGGATCAAGTCCAGAGATAGGCCATTTTTATACAGACAGCCCCCACTCCCGCTCGGTGTTCAGGCGGGTGTGCAAGGGGGGCATTCATGTATAC
The DNA here is from genome assembly GCA_003113815.1 of Sphenodon punctatus. Lineage (NCBI taxonomy): Eukaryota > Metazoa > Chordata > Lepidosauria > Sphenodontia > Sphenodontidae > Sphenodon > Sphenodon punctatus. The sequence goes on along the minus strand of QEPC01006491.1, from coordinate 206,537 downwards.
GGCCAGTGGGGGTGGGGGATGGGTGTCTGCTCCGTGTTCGTCCATGTGAACACCAAGCGGGATGGGTAGGGGTGCACGCACAATCCTGTGCAACATCCACCTCCACCCATCGCACACCCATCTCTGCAAAACCGGAGGAGGCTCCGTGCTTGTAGGTGGAGGTGAGTGTGTGTCTGTGTAAACAGACACCCCCCCATCTCCACCCACCGCGGCTAAACACCCATCCCCCCACCTACCTCCATCTGCGTAAAAAGAGCCATAGAGTGTGGCCACCGTGTTGATCCAAAGTGACAGACAGACATAGCGGTTTGAATATCTTTTAATAGACCAACTGTTGTTGGTGGAAATAAGCAAGCTCTCAGACCACACAGAACTAAGCTACATGCCTAAGGAAGGGTCCTGTGTGGCCCAAAAGCTTGCTTATTTCGACCACTGGCAGTTGGTCCAATATATAAAAGACATCATTCGAACCACTTTGTCTCTTTGGGATCAAGCTCACTATCCATAAGACCAGCCAGGATGTAGCCATTTAATAAGATCCACAAACTTTAACAATATGCAGCCACCATCGTTGCTCATTGACATTCCTGTGTTGTTGTCAGTGCATTAATATTAGCGAGGAGTAGGAGCTGTGAAATGATGTTAAAAGCCTGCAGATTGTCCCTGCTAATGTTTAATGATCATTCTGAAAATAACAACAGGTGGCTGGCGAAGATCTTCGGCAGCTTTAACAGGTGACAAACGATGCTTAGCTCTTCCCCCGGAGCTGCCGATTCCCACATCCTCCTTTTAGAGGCATCACTCTCTCCCTGCTAGCTAATATTTCATAGTGCACTGGAACATTTATAAGATATGTCACTTGGCTGTGTAACAAACAACATTTGGGGATGAAAGGCATCAATGGTGAAGGATGATAACATCTAACTATTAAAGAAAGATGAAACGATCTCCAAATTAATTGTTTCCCAGTCTCTCCAATGCCAATATTTTTAAAGGCCACCTTCTCAGAAGCAGCCTGCAAAATCTGAAAACGCATTTATTTCCCCATGTCTTGGGTGGACATGAATACTTTTATTTGATGTGGGGATAATACTTGGATATTGACTGTAAAAGTAGTGGCCTCAGAATTTCTAGCCAGATCCAAATGTGTGCAACATTCTTTGAGCTTCTGAGATGGACATCTCTATAAATGCAAAAGACTGTATTTATTTGATTTACTTAATGGGAAAACGAGTAGATGGTTCCATATTTGCTGATATTATCCACACATTTGGATAGACATCAGTATATCCATTTCTGAACCACATAGCTTTCTAGGTATAATTCAAGATGAGGATTTTGACCTTTAAAACCCTAAATGGATTGAGGCCCACATATCTGAAAGACCTCCTTTCCTATCATAGAAGGTGCCTAACTGAGTCAGACCAATGGTCCATCTTAGGACAGCATTGTCACAACCTGACACGGCAGCAGGGTTTCAAATCCAGCTCTTCAGGGTCGCCGGCAAAGGACTCGCCCAGGCATGCTACCTGGGACTAGGGATGGGCAAATGCAGTTCGGAAGTTTGGAGTTCGGCCTGAACTCGGCCTGTTTGGATGACCGAACGCGAACACGAACACGAACATACCGAACAGAACAGAACACCGAACGGTGAAATGGCCGAACAGTTCGGTCAGTTCGGATCGCGTTCAGGTGAGTTCGGGTGGCAAAAAAAGGTTCACTGTAAGATGACAGGGAGGGGTAGTACTAGTCACTGAGGAGCAGACTTCCAGGCACCAGGGGTGGGGAGACTTGCAAGAAATGAAACTAACTGCCTCCCACGTTCCCAACACCTTCTGAGCTAGTCACTGTTCCTGAACAGCAGGCGTTGAGTAGGATTATTAGATTGCTTTAAGTTTCATTTCAGTTTTGTACTGAAATGAAACTTAAACCTTAAACTGAAACCTTGTGTTTGTGATTCCACCCCCCCCATCCCATATAGAGAGAGATAGAGAGATATAGATATAGAGAGATAGGTAGATAGGTTAGGGATAGTAGTTGTAGGAGCTAGCTTAGTGATAGAGATAGCGTTAGTGATTTAGTTTTAGTGTTTGTAGGAGTAGGCCTGTGTATTTATTAGATAATCCATTTAGTTCATAGCTTTTAGAATAGTTAATAGCAGTTAGATTTAGTGTAGATAGATATATATAATATTAGATAAAAAAACCAACCCATATAAAACCAAAAGAAAACCAAATAAAAACCAAAACAAAACCATATAAAACCCAATAAAAACCCAAAAAACCATATAAAAAACAAAAAAACCACCCATAACATTTCCCGAACGGCCGAACCCGGCGAACTAACCGAACTGCCGAACCAATCGGATGAACCCAAACTGTGATCTGTTCGCACACCCCTACCTGGGACCCTCCAGAATCCTCAGAAGAGGTCTCATCCAGGGGTGGTACCAGAGATCCTAAATCAGAGATGCTGGGGATTGAACGAACCTTATACATGCAAAGGATGCGCTCTACCACCTCAGTCACAGCCCACCCCATGCTCCATTGCAACTCCTGTGGTCAGCCAGGGGTCCTCTCTTGCAGGTACCCTCCACTGGTTTTGCTCCTATGATGAAGGTACCCAGAGGGGCATTCTCAGTTGCTGCCCCTGTATTGTGGAACTCCATTATCCAGGAAGTCCATTGGAGCCCAACCTTGAACATATTCCTGAGATAGTGTAAAACCTTTCTTTTTGGCAGTGTTTGGCAGGTGGGAATAGGTGTTGGAATGGCTGATTTAGGGGTGAGGGAGGGTTTTTTAAAGAGAGATTTTAATGGGTGGGTTTTTTGTGTGTTTTTAATGCTGTTAACTGTCCTGAGTCTTCAGGAAGGGGCAGGGGTAGAAATTTAAATGAACAAATGAACAAACGAATGACATTAAATATCTGTTTGCTCAAGTCATTTAGCTTGTTTGGATCAGTCAGTTAGAGCTGAAACAAGTATCTACGAAAATGAGCAAAACCATCAAACTTGAATGATGCAACTGGAGACGAATGAGCCAAGCAGTGAACCCTACCCGGCCAATTGGCCATTTCCATCTTTTTGGTTTATTTGGTTTAGTTTGTTCATTTCTTTGGGCAAGATCCAGAACTCATGCAAACATGGACTTCTATACGATTTCTGAGTGCGCCAATGTCCCTCATCTGCAGGGTTTGGAATTGGTCCCATTTATTTCATTCATTTTGGCCGTTTTGCAGGTTTTACCACACCCATATATTTGGCAAATGCCGTAAATAAATGTAATTGATACCATGCCCATTCCTATTGTTTCTGATGCTGATCAGAGCAAAATAAAAATAAAAAAATTCCATTTGCACTTGCAAAAATCATCCTGGTGGCCATTTTGCACTTGTAAAAATCAGCTGCCAATACCCAGAAGGGCCGGGAGACTGCCACCGCCATTGTGGATATGAGCAGTGGACATTTTAAACATTTGTTCAGGTTATTGATTACAAGTGTTTCTGATCAGAATCCGCATCAGAAAAAAAAAATAACTCTTCCATTTTCACAAAAATGTTCCATGAAAATGGAACAGCTATTTTGATCCCCTCCCCCTCCCCCACAATAAAAAATGGTATTTCGATACAGCGGGTAGCCTTTTGGGCATTAATAGGGTAGTAAATAGTGCCCAACGTTATCCGGTTGGATTGAGTACTGCTATTTCGACAACTTGACCTGTTTTTTGCGGGTAATCATTTCAACCCTGTTTGTAACCTCTAAATCACCATGTTCTTTCAACAGAATTCAAATTGCATACGTTTACTATCTGGCATTTCCTCTTTAAACAGGGAAGATTTGTTTGAAAAAATGAACCCCATGAATAAAACAGCTTCAGACAAGCTCTAATTCCAAAGCTTCTGTTTCCAATTTCTTTTGAATGTGTCCTAGGCTACAGTCCATATAGCTGCATTGCCAGGCATGAACGAGTGACTGAGTTGTCTTGCATATGCAGCAAGGTTTATAAAATTATTTATCACTTCCTCACCTTTCTTTTATGCATCTAAGATCATAATCTCAGAAGCATATTATTTAGCTGATTTCTTTTCTCGCCCCTTGGTTTACAATCAGAGCAATCCCACACGAGAGATCATTTTCCAATTTCTGGGATGATTCCCACACAGAGTGAGCATTTCTCACTTTGTGCGGATCTTTTCATTACTAATAATTAGCAGTTGTTTCACAGCAACGTATGCATAGCACCTGCCGTTCCAACTTCAGAAGCCTGCCTCGTGGACATGTTTCAATTAGGACTGGCACATGCACAGGGAAGTGTGTACATTCGCAAATGGGTTGTGTTAAATAAGAACTGCCTGCCGCATTAGGTATCTGATCAGCTAATTATCTTTAAATACTCATAATGAATTCTCTGCCCAGCAGGGCAACTCTGGGTGCTTTGTCACAGTGGTGGGTTGTTATCGCTCCGCTGGGAGACATCAAAGTCCTTTCTTCTGTAGCTTTTGGAATAGTTTAACAAACATGAATTAGCTTAGCATCTGACCCTCCTGTGATGTAGCCAAGTAGTGTGATATCCAGTCTATAGATTAATGGCTTTCAGATTTCTTTTCCACTGCTCTTGATGCTTTTCTTCCATCCATCAATTTGCCTTAGCAATGTCACCCTCTTTTTCCTTCTCCCCCTTACTTCCTTCTCTGCTTCTTTCTACGTGTGTTATTATTTTTGCTACTATGACCACCCCTATCACACAGAGGCCGAGCTGGGGAGATTTGTACCTGATTGAGAGCTTATTTAGCTACCTGATGTCCCAGAATATTGACTTTAGGTTCCGGAATGTTGACTTCCGGTACCAATTTTATGACTTTTAAATCTATTTATCAACTTCCAACACTTATTTATTTATTTATTTATTTTATTTATTTGATAGATTTCTACCCTGCCCCTCCTACAAACAGCTCGAGGCGGCTTCCAACAATAAAAACATATACAATATATATAAAACTATTTTAAAACAAATCATCAATATCATTTCAACATATTAAAACAGGGCCCGGGACCTCACTTAAAACAATAAATAAGGTAGGGGAGCTAAAACCCTTTACCCCCCCTCCCCAAAGTCCTGGGCGAACAGCCAGGATTTACAACTTCGCTGAAATGTCAACAGGCTGGGGGCCAGGCGGGCTTCCTCCGGAAGGGAGTTCCAAAGGCGCGGCCACTGAGAATGCCCTCTCCATTGTGGCCCCCCGCTTAATGCGGGGGACCTCCAAAAAGATGCCCCCGGAAGACCAAAGGAGCCGCTCTGAGGTGCGGAGGACGAGGTGGTCCCTGAGGTATGAGGGGCTCAGACCATGAAGGGCCTTATAGATCAACACCAAAACCTTGAACCTGGCTTGGCATGCTATCAGCAACCAGTGCAGAGTCCAGAGCACAAGTGTAATGTGATCCCAGCAACCCGTCCCCGTGAGGAGGCGTGCTGCCGCATTCTGCACTAGCTGCAGCCTCCGAACTAGGCACAAGGGAATCCCCATGTAGAGGGTGTTGTAGTAGTCCAGCCTCGAGGTGACGAAGGTATGGATGAGGGAGGCCAGGTCCGGGCCGGAGACATACGAATGCAGCCTCCGCACCAGGTGCAACTGGCGGAAAGCCGCCTTCATGACTACCTCCATCTGCTGCTCCAGGTGGAGATCCGTGTCCAGCACCACCCCCAGACTCCCAACCTGCTGAGCTATAGGAGGGCGAACCCCCCCCAATCAGGGGGGCCACTACCTTCCTCGCCCTCCTCACCAACATCACCTCCGTCTTATCGGGGTTGAGCTTCAATCTCCTCTGCCACATCCATTCCGCCACGGCCTCCAGACACTGGGATAGCACTGAGACAGCAGGGTCTGGGTCAGTTGAAAAGGAGAGGTACAGCTGAGTATCATCAGCATATTGGTGACAATGCACCCCGAACCCTCTCACAACCTCCCCCAAGGGCTTCATATATACATTAAATAATAATGGAGACAGAATGGAACCCTGCAGAATGCCACATGATAAAGCACGGGGGAAAGATGTCTCCTCCCCCAGCACCCCCCGCTGACTTCTCCCCGAGAGGAATGACCGGAACCATTCAAGAACAGTCCCATCCAGACCCCCCAGGTCACCCTATTTATGAGGTTATAAAGTAAAACAGTAATTATTCACAACTATTTCTGAGTAGTCAAGGATTCAGCTCGGGTTTCCGGCAGCTCCACTGTAATCGGTAGTTGGTATGTCAGCACTACCGCAGTATTGTCCATTAGTTGTTTCCAAAGTCTGAGTCAATCACAGTACAAGACAGCACCTTCCACTACGTCTCCCCCCATTGAGGGTCACACAGCCCAGGTAAGAGAGCTGTTCATTTTGCAGCACCCATACCAAGTCCTGTGCACCAACAGACACATGGTTGCATCTCCAGCCAGATCCAAACAACAGGCAAGCAAACCAAGGACAGAGAAACAAAAATGCAAGGAATTGGGGAGGGGGCAGGGGGTCACACAGCCCTGGTGAGAGATCAACCATGCCATGCCCTCTACCCCAACACGTGACTCCATCTCCAGCCAGTTCTAAAAAAAGAGCAAGCCAGTCAAAGAGACAAAAAATAAATAATGCAAAGAATTTGGGAGAGGGTCACACAGGCCAGGAAAGAGAGACAATTCCAATCCCCTTTTCCCCCTTGCCCACCCACTTTTAAATTTTGCACATGACATGCGGACACATAAGCAGCACTCACTGTGAGGTCACCAAAAAAAGGACAGACATGCAGCCCAATGACTTTTATTTTCCTCTGGCAACTAATTAAAAACTGTCCTGTACTTGTCCTTCTCCAATAAAACTTGTGCCCCTTTTGTCCAATCATGTCTTCAAATAAGGAAGAATTCTGTTCCAACACCACCATCCCACTTTGCGGTTGCTGGGAGGGAAGGAGAAGAGACACCCCAACCCACCCACCCCCGGCCCTGAAGGCTGTTCCCTGCTGGGGTGACTTTGCCAGGCACTTTGGCATGAAGGAAGTCACAATGGGTATTTTTACACACACCTAAAAGTGCTGGTCTTTCAATCTTCTGGGTTACAAATCCACAAGTAAGTTCCTGGATGCATTCTTTACACAAACGCTGCCCTGAGGCAGCCTAAAGTAGCCCCAGCTGTAGATGTGAGGGGCTGCCATGGAAATCAAGTGACCACAGCTGCCTGGAGCAAAGCAGTTTACCAAGAGAAACTTTTACACACAAAAGTTCTGGGAGAAATTCTATACAGAAGTTCAAAGAGCCAGATGTTTACCATCTGGGTGAGTGATTTAGACACACAGAAAGTTCAGGATGTAACAGCAAACATGCAGGAGAAATGTATCTGTAAAAACACCTATTGTGGGACTTCCTCGCTGCCATTTTGAGCTTGTCAACTGCAGGACAGGCAGGTGGGAGCAGCAGACAGAGGAGGTGTGTCAGCTTGTGCCCCCAAGCTCTAAAGCAGGTCAAAGGGTGTTTTTTAGGCCACTGAGACCCGAGGCATAGTTTTAGCTGCACCAGCCGGAGCTCCTCTCAGAAGCCTGAAGCAGCAGTGAGGCAGAATCAGTGGCAGAGAGGGCGGGAATAGGAGGCCTCCAAGAGGCAGCACAGTAGGGACGGGCGAACGCGGTTTGGAAGTTTGGAGTTCAGACGGAACTTGGTCTGTTCGGTCAACCAAACTGAACTTCCAAACCGAACTCAAATTTCAAACCAAAACGAAATAAATTGCCGAACTTCGTTCTGTTCGCCCATCCCTAGTGGTAACACACACCAAAAAACCCTGGTTTTGAATGGCTGAACTTGGTTCGGAATTCGACCAAACTTGGTCTGTTCGGTCGACTGAACCGAACTTCCGAATTGAACTCGAATTTCAAACCGAACCGAACGGAATTTCCAAACTCGAATTTCAAACCGAACCGAACCGAACCGAATGTCCGAACTCTGTTCTGTTCGCCCATTCCTACACCACAGTAACAGCAGTTGACCAGTACTATGCCTTTCCTCACCACAACTCCCCTCTCCACCCCTTCCCTGCAGAGAGGGCCCTTGTAGCCAGAAAATGTGTTCTACGGGGGTGATGGTGGTGAAGGGATTTTGCCCATCCCCCTTTTGGGTATTCAGAGGAAGCATACTCATCCCCTGCTCTTTAGGCTGATATAAGAGGGGCAAGAGTATAGGCCAGCAGAAGGGACCCCCCACTGCTTGGGCAGTAGCAGTAGGGGATAATTCACAACAGGTGGGTGTGGGTGAGTGACCTGCCTCCCCCCCAACCCACACATCCCCTCCCCCCTCCCCCCCAGCTTGTCAGGGTCTCTGGGTGTGAGTTAAAAAAAGAGAAAAAAAACAAAATACGTCTGTCTCCCCATTTAAGGGATCACTAGCAGACTTCCCCCCCCCAAAGAAACCAGGCAGCTACATGCGTGCCTTGCAAGGGATGGCACAGGAAAGCCCTGAAAAGGCCTTGTGCACTGAGGAAACCAGCAGGCAATGATCAGTCCCCTTCCTCAAGGCAGTGTTCTCAAGGCAGCGAGAAACAAAGGGGTGAGCAGATCCTGACCTCCATTCTTGAATGGATAGAGGCCTGTCGTCTAGATAACCTAACTGGGGGGGGGGAAACTCCACCCCTCCCCGTCCACCAGCAGCCTGCCCAACCAATGTCAATCCCTGCAGGGCTAAAGCTGTTCCGGCAACCTGGGCCAGCTATTTCACCACTCCAGTTGCCCGTGCCAGGGGACCAAGCACTCAACAGGAGTGAGCACCAGGTGAAGTGTTTTGGACACCCTGGGGGTCCTGAGGGAACACTTCAACATGCCTCAGGGCATTCTGACCCCCAGAGGTTTTACAGGGATGGTGCAGCATGGGTAACAGACTGGAGGCGGATTACCCTTCGCCTTCCCCAGCTGTCCCGGTGGGCAGACGTGGTTGCACCGCATGTTGCTTCAGTGCTAGTGGATGGAGGGGAGGGAGTGGGGGGACTGAAGGGATGATGTGCCCGTCCACCATTCACCTATGAGGGAGGAGTCCCGGCTCCTGGCCAGCGGATATGCCAATGTCTCCATCCCTATTGTGAAGTACCTTTTTCTATTCCTATGCCTTTCAGGAGCAGGTGGATGTCACACCAGGAGCAGGATATTGATCCTGGGACATAGCCTGGGAAATTGGGCAGTAATACTGGGTGTTTTTACACACACATTTCTCCTGGATGTTTGCTGTTACATCCTGAACTTTCTGTGTGTCTAAATCACTCACCCAGATCTTAAACATATGGCTCTTTGAACTTCTGCATATTCTTACAGATTTAAGACGTCCTTGATCTCTGTGGTTTTAAAAATTTGGATCCTGTAACATCTGGGTGTCTCCCAGAACTTGCGTGTGTAAAATGTTCTTCTGGTAAACTTCTTTTTCCATGGCAGCCCTTCACGTCTACAGCTGCGGCTACTTTAGGCTGCCTCAGGGCAGTGTGTGTGTGAAGAATGCATCCAGGAACTGACTTGTGGACTTGTAAACCAAGAAGATTGAAAGACCAGCACTTCAAGGTGTTTGTAAAAATGTCCACTGTGACTGGGGAAAAGGGGCATGTTGTGAGGGTAGTTCATGCAGTCACCCTTGGCGCCTCTCCTGAGATATTAATTATTCACTTTGGGGAGAATAATTTGCCCAAGACTAAGGGAATTGAGTTAATCTGAATTGTTAAGAAGGACCTGGTCAATGTCCTCATGAACTTCTCTGGTATACTTCTGTTGTAGACCTAGACATCATAATAGCTAGGATAGAGCTAGGAGCCAGAAAAGCTAACCATGAAATCGGGAGTTGGGTTATGTTTCATGGTGGGAGCGGTGTCCATCATGAGCAAATCTATCAGTACAGGCACAAACGTATTTGGGCCGATGGGGTTAACCTATCAAATGATGGGATCCAACTATATTTAGGAAACTTAAGAGATAATTTGGCCGAAGTTTTTGGAGTTCCAGTGCAGGGTGGTGGTAGTGGGAACATGCCAAGCTAAGCTGGCGGTTCCTTATGACAATGGACAGAGGGAGCTAGAATCTTTCCACAAGGATACAGATAACAATAAAGGACATCTCCATATCAGATTAGGAAAGGGGCAAACCCTTCCCCAGAAGTAAGCAGGCACAGTCATTAAATTCCACAGGACATGTGTAGACCTCTGACCCAGTACAAGCCTCATTAGAGGGGCTCATGAAGGATGTATCCACCACCATCTAGGAAGGGCATCTTGGGCCAAGGTGGGGGAGTACTGTTGTGGCTTGTTCACAGGAGGTTGAACCCAGGCCATATTTTGGAGCCTCTGGTTTATTAGGTTATGACCCTTGAATCATTTTTTTTGAGGGGGTGGAGTTCCCCCACTCTCTTGGTTTTGCTGATGCTTTAATTTGCAATAAAGAGTGCAGCCTTTGAAACTCCACTCAACCTATCCTTGCTTCCTGCCAGCACCAAACAATTATTTGAATTTTACAAGAGTACATGCTCACGGAACGGTAGGGTGCACAGCAGTGGCCTAGCATAGAATCAGGTAAGCATTACTTGATTGATACATTTCCAAGTACTGTATACTGTGTCCATTGCTCAATTTATTGGTACTCTGTAAAAATTAGTCCAATACTGTGATTCTTGGCTGGGGAATAGATCCTCAAATAGTAGTTCAACTTCAGTCCTACTAATTATTTATTTTTCCATTCCTGAAAATCAACTCACAGTCCCAGAAAATTGACTTATGGTCTCAGATTTTTTTATTTCGATCCTGATTTTTTTATTTTCCATCCCGATATACTAACTGGTAATTGAAACATTGAAAAAAACATCAACAGAAATTATCTATTTTTCAGGTATCTGGTTACTGATTGTTAGTTGGGTAACCTGTGAGGTTCCTGATGTGGCACCCCAAACGTGGGTCGTACCTGTGGCTACTAAATTAAGTCCCCGTTCCAACTCTAGTGGTGACAGATTTAGGCAGTCCCACTGTCTCCTAGCACTGCTGCAAAGACGATGGTTTGGGACCTTTATGATTCTGAAAATGCTAAAATTTAAAATTGCATTACATTTGAGAATATCTGATAGCCCGCTCTACCTAATTCCAGTCCGTGGCCAGAGATTTGCTAGGTGGGCATGGCAGCCTATGAGATCACCGCACCTACCCATCAGGGAGGAGGTGGAGCCATGCTGAGCAGCACTGGGGGCAGGGTCGTGAGGACCCACGTCCGCACGTCCCCCTGCCCTATCCCCACCCTCTGTCATAGGACCATTTGTTCGGCCGCTGGGCCTGATCCTGCCCATGGTGAGGACTCTGGTTTTGACTCTCACCATGGGTAGGTTCTAAGCATGATGGCTCAAAGAAGTGTCACATCTAAAAATACCCCAAGTCTTGCTGATATTCCTGCCACCCTGGGGCACTTCCGTCAAGTTTGGGAAAGGGAAAGGGAAAGGGAAAGGGAAAGTGTCAGAAAGGCACTTTTGGAAGACATGGAAACAAAAAAATGTTGGCTTTTATGTTATTGATTTTTTATGTTTTTCATTTTTAATGACAAAAATGAGCATTTTTGTTTATGTTATAAAAACATAAATGAATAATATTTTAGAAATTAAAACAAAAATGAAAACAAAAACATTTTTTTTCAGGTGCACACCCCTACTATGTCATCACAAGGAACAGCAGAAACAAACTGCTTTGTTTGATTTCCTTTACCTTGTTCAATTCACTTATTTAACTAAAGCATTTTTTTTCTTTTTACTCAACTTTCTTTAATTCATTACTTTTTTTTGCTTTATTTATTCTTGGGGTAAAGCGAGACTGCTGCATCTAAGATTGTCATCCTGATATGTTTTTCAATTATGGAATGCACTTTTAAAACTCACAAATTACCCCTAAAATCAAGACTTAAACCAGAACAAACCTCAAATGCTACTACACTAACCCACAAGATCATTTAACCCCAGGGAAATAAGTCTATTTCCAACAGCGAAGGCCACAGTTCAATATGGTTGAAAGTTTACATTGACTTAAAGCCAATGCAAGGGCAGAACACAATAACCCTTCTTTATAGCACTGTCATGACAATGACACCCTCAAGTGCACACAAAATGTAGTTTCCATGCACTTGTTTTGTGCTTGGGTAAAGTTTGGATTTTATCTCTCCGTTTTTCACTACATTGTAAAACCTTAAATGAAGAGTAAACATTTTTCCATCACCAGACAAGGATGTTTTGAGTGGGGAAAACTGGCAGAACCTAAAGGATCCCTGCGAAAAATCAATCATTCCAATTTAGTCTAAACATGTAGCACCTTTATTGGATATTGATTTTCCACCTTGACAATCAACTGCACACCAGAAAGTGAGAGAGGACCGCGATCTGTGTCCTAGTTCCAGCCCCATCAGGCTTTTTGAAAAATCCATACCGTACAGCATTAACGGGACAAAGACACCCACTGATGAAACTGACCAAACTTTCTTAAAGGCTAATTAGGAATTTTGTGTTGAGGTGAGATTTGGGGGAATGGGGCCTTTTCTGCATATTAAATACATAGTGTCATCAATGATCCATTTTCTTGGCATGCTGATCTGCTTATTTAATGTTTTAGGGACAAGATAATGTGACAGAAGAAACTGAACATGACAGAATGTTTCTCCCTCGCTTACATCCATCAAGAAACTTTTCCAGAACTAAATATGGACATGCCAGACAGTCAGAGAGTAGAGCTACGTCCAGTGTTAGAACTGGCACTATGAGGTGCAAGACATACTATTCCTTCGTGGTCTACCTTATAGAAGGAGAAACAGAAAAGCAATAATATTATAGTTGTGTGGAGATGAGCGCTGAAACGGGTATTTAATTTAGTATCTGGGGGGATTATCCACATCTGGGTACCACCTCAGTTACCACATTGGGTTACCCATCAGATACCAAAATACCTAAAGAATCAGGTACTTTTGATATCAATTTTTGATTTACCAACTTCCAGTTGGTATATCAGAATATCAGTTGGCATATTGGGTGAGAAAACGGAAAAATCAGCATGAAAACGTGGCGGGGAGTGACCGGAAGTAGTTTTCCGGGACCTAGAGTTGACCGTCTGGGAGCAGAAAGTTGATTTTTCTGGGACAAACAAACAATATATAAATGTTTTAAGACATTTAATCACAAAAAAAGTAAAAATAAAATAAAATTTGTCACCAGAAGTAGTTTTCTGTGACCAGAGGTTGAATCTATGTTAGGAGTTGGTATATTGGCAAAAAAGTTTTTTAAAAATAAAATAAATAAAAAGTACCATAAGTTAATATTTTGGGACCAGAAATCAACATTTCGGGTTGCCGGGTACCCAAATCAGGTCACAATTGGGTAATGTTCAGTACCTGATGTTGTCAAGTCAATTTCAGTTAGTACAGGAAATTCAAAAGGTATGCCTGTTTTTGTGGGTACTTGTTTCAGCTCTAGTGGAGATAACTTGGTTCAGATAATATCTTTTATTGAATCAACTTTTCTTGATGAAGGTACGCAGGATGGCCACAAAACCTACTCCAGTCTTGTTCTCCTTGACTTCTCTGCTACCTTGGATACTGTTGATCACTCACTCTTGCTGGACTCACTTCACTTCCTTGGCTTCTGTGGCTCTGTCCTTGACAGGTTCTCCTCCTACCACTCTGACCACTCCTTCGGTGTCTCTTGACGTCTCTACCTCCTCCTCCCTTCCCCTCTCGGTTGGTGTTCCCCAAGGCTCTGTCCTTGGCCCGCTATACACTGTCCCTAGGCAAACTCATTGCCTCTCATGGCTTCCAATATCACCTCTACACTGATGACACTCAACTCTATCTCTCTACTCCCTCTCTCTCTCCATCTATTCAAGCTCTCCTCACCAGCTGTCTCTCTGATATCTCTACCTGGAAGTCTCAACGTCAACTCAAAATCAACGTGGCTAAAACTGAACTCCTTATCTCCACCGCTGCTGTCTCCACCCCTGCTGTCTTGTTGGGATAGCAATGAGACAGCAGGGTTGGGGTCAGTTGAAAAAGAGAGGTACAGCTGAGCGGGGGTGTGGGGGGGAATCACAGGAGCCGGCAGGGTCTCCACCCCTGCTGTCTCGTTGGGATAGCAATGAGACAGCAGGGTCAGGGTCAGTTGAAAAAGAGAGGTACAGCTGAGCGGGGGTGGGGTGGGGGAATCACAGGAGCCGGCTGGGAAAGCCGGCTTGTCCCCTCCCGCACCAAAAAACAGCCAGGGCTTTAAAGTCCCGTGCCCGGTGGCATGTTCCGCAGGCTGCGAGCTGCAGGCCATGAGCCGAAGGGCTGAGGCCAAAGGGCGTGGTGCTTTGCGGTGCTTCGGGGCCGCAGGGGGTGGCAGGGGGTTATTGTCATTTTTGGATTTTTTCCTGTATAGGGCTAGGGTGGTAGGGTGGGGGTGTAGGAGGGGTGGGTAAGGGG
>QEPC01006491.1:147277-162554 GCA_003113815.1 Sphenodon punctatus | reverse complement strand
CTCAGATTGTAAGCCCTAGGGGCAGGGACCGTGTCTATTTTATTACTTTGTAAAGTGCCAGGTACACTGCTGGCGCTATATAAATGTTTGTTAATAATAATAATAATAATAAATGCATATTTTTCAATTGACTTCAAGAGGCTTTGAGTCAGGTCCTGAGGAATGACCCTCTGTGTCCTGAAAGTTTGCATACCCTCACCAACAGAAGTTGATCTGTTGAAACATATCATCTGAGCTACTTTGGGTGATTTCAGACGTGACGGGGCAGATTCGCCCCATCACAAAATGAATCTTGAATTCCCCTCCGGGATGACCCCGTCACGCCGTAACAGACGTGCCGGGGGATCCCGGCAGGGAATCGGGGAGGGGGCGGGGCTGCACGGCACAACGTGCGGCTGCACAGCCCCACCCCCTCCACGCTCCCCGTTGCCCGCCCCTGGGGAGACGGGCGGGCGCCGCAGCCAATGCCGCCGCAGCGCTGGAATCCCTGCGGGGATTCCGACCCGTGGCCGCCATCCGACGTGACGGCGGGGGTCACCACGGTGGGGAATCACATTTGCCGCGTGGCGACCTCCGGCCCCGCCGCTTCAGCTGCTCACGCAGTGAATGTGATTCCCCGCCGTGGTAACATCTGAAGGGAAACATCCGTTTCCCCCAACAGACGTTACGTGGTCGCTGCCACCACAGGGGATTGACTGTGATGGCCTTTGACCACATAACGTCTGAAATCACCCTTCATCTCCATCTTTTGCATCAAAGAGTCTTCCAGAAGTGGCTCATTTCTTAAAGAGCACTGCATTCTTACATACCGCAGGGTTTGCTATATCCAATCAGATTGTTAGCTAGTCTCATCCTATTATCTCGACACCAACATGACTGCTCCTTAATATTTCAGAAGCATATTAACAGTTGCTTCTCCTAAGATTCCACCACATCATCAACTTGAAATAGTTTGGGCATGTTTTTTGGTTTTTTAAAAGTCTAACAGTATTCCATGCTCTTTCTCTTGCTAAGAGTCAGAGCCACATTTTCAAGACAGATCATTCAAAGGATAATTATTATGTACAGTGAGTGGATGAGTGGGAATAGAGGAAAACGACTCCAGAGTTGCCATTGGGGAAATTGCTTGCAGCAGCTGTATCTTCATTATTAAGAAAATAAAATTTAATAGGTACAAACAAAAATATCAAAAAGCCACCCCGTCTATAGCTCCTTTATGACTAAAAAGCCATTGACAGCCTTTGCCGAAGCTTCCAAGCCTAATGTGTTAGACTTATGAAGTGGCGTTTTATGAGCAACATCCTTCATTAAGATAAATCCCCCCCATTATTTTTTTGTAAAGTTAGAAACCAGAAGACAAAACACCATTCTGCTTCTAAATCTTGCACTGCTGCAATGTGTGGATGGCATCCAGCCATTGCAGTTGGCCATGACTGGTAGCACATCTTCTACAGAGCTGAAGCAGGAAGTTGTTTTTTCCCATTCATGAATCCTATTCATATATTTGGGTACCAGAATAATAGGCTGAAATGAGGACTCTCATATGAAATTTTCAGGCATCTGTATGGTGGATTCTCTGACGTTTACATTCAGTTTCTTTGCCAACAACAGCCTTGAACTGCCAACCTTCCCAGTTCCTTTACAAAGGGCTACCAGAAGAGCTATCATTGACCACGTTTCCCGGGACCTTCCCCCGGCTAGCCCAGGAAGCGTGGTTCAAACAGACCCCATGTGGGGATTCACCATGGCGAACATCTGGCGCCCCGCAAACAGACGTTCGAGACACGGTGACCACAGGTGGGTATTCACCGTGGTTCACCGTGATCTCGTAACGTCTGAAGACACCCAGTATGTCATAGCATTCTGTAAGAGGTGGGATGGGGCTAAGACTTGCCTTCCCTCCTTCAAACATGGCTGCACCTCTACAAAATTCATGTTCCCTTAGTGCTTATAGCTGGAGCAAGGAACGTATTTTTATCTTGGCTGAAGAGGGTTTGAGAGCTCTGCACTCAGGGCTGCTACAGTAAATGGTTTAGCCAAAACGTTTCCAGCTCTTTAAGGTCCTGTCTTCGTACATATATTGAACTAGTCAGCTCCTTACAATAACCAGGTGACCAATTCTTTCCCTTCTTGTGAGAAGGCCAGTGGGTACATCAAACACATTCAAATTTAACAAACAATGAGGGGTCAGGGACGGGGAAGAAACTAATTTCTTTTCATTACTTGCTGCTTCGCTGTTTGCATTCTCTTCACAAGACAATGAGCATCATTCTTTTAAAGCTTGATGACTTATACAGCTCCCAGCATGCCCCAGGAGGCCATTTCAGCCTGACTGCATGACCCCCCCCCTCAGCCAAGCTCTTGCATGCATCAATTATTTGATGACAGTTGAAATCTACTACATTCACCCTCCTAACCTTTCCTCCCTCCACATTGCCACAATACCCTCAGCACAAGCCTTTTATACAATAATTTCATAGAGCAGTGGTTTCCAAGCTTTTAGTCAATCCAAACACATTTTGAGACTTCTGTGCCCTAAAGGGTTTGTGTCCCATATATCTAGGGTTACTACCAATGCACATTTTTAAGGAACACTTATGAACAATACATGTTACAATGCAGGCCCTGCAACATGTGTGTTTTACGTGTTCCTTAAACATTTGCATAGGTGGCAACCCTGCATATATCGAAGATTGTACCCATCCTACCATGTTCCATTGCAGCCCCTACTCTCAGCCGGGGTGCCCTCTTGCAGGTTACCCTTGTCTATAAAATGAGGGTGTGCAGGAGGGCTTTCTCAGTTGCTGCCCCAGTTTTATGGAATTCCTTTCCCTGGGAGATTCACTTGAGCCCGAGCCTGTGCATCTTCTGGAGGGGATGTCAACGTTTTTTATTTGGAAGAGCATTTGGCAGGCAGGGACGGCGGTTGGTTGGATTATTGTGTAGGGTTGAGGGGAGGGGAGGAATTTTGAGGGGAGGGAGGGAGTGTTTTGCTGCATACATTTTTATTGATGTTTTATGACTGTAAGCCACCCTGACCTCTTGTGGGAAGGGCAGCATATCAATTTGAAAACATAAATAAAAATAATAAATATGCAATATATTAGTTATCCGACATAGCACCAAAAGTATGCAAAGTAGAGCTGGAATGTGTAGTTGATTTATTATTTGCTGGTGTTATTCACATTTTTGTGTAGTCCTCTGAGTACATGAACAATAGCCATGACTGAAATTGCCGCCCCCCCACCCATCCCTCACAATGGGGATGGGGTTAAGGCCACCCTCTTACCTGGGGGAATGAGTGCATAAGCACCGGAGCGAGGCTGGGATGCCAGATCTCTCCCTGCCAATTTCCTGTGGGCGGGGGAGATGAATGAGGGCAGTTCACTCCCGGTCACTTTTCTGCGGGCGGGGAAGAAGGAGGAAGACAGAGGCAGCGGTGCGGAAAGAGCTGAGCAGCTTCAGGTGTTTGGCTTTCCCGCCCTTTGTAGCAGGACAACTCTCATGAGAGCGGGTTCCCTTGCTAGAGGAGTTCAGCCGTGAGGTTTGGAGTGGACTTTCACGGCAGGTAGGTGAAGAAACAGGGAGATTCTTTTAGGTTTTGAAGTTAATTTGGTGGGAGCATGCCTCAGGGGAGAACATTGAGGACCAGGAGTGGTCGCCCCTATGGCCGGACTGCCTGAGGGGGGAGACAAGGCCGGGAGCCCTTTGAAGGGGCAAGGTCCCTCCCCGTTCGGGGTGGTAGGCCCATGAGGGCCAGGCGTGATTTGGTGAGCCACCATCATAGGAGTCCTCCAATGGTGGATAGGACTGGTGGGGTACCTCATGTGGATGGTCATAGCTTGGGGGAGTTAGGAAAGGCAGTGAGAGCACTGCAGGAGTGTTTCACAGTTTTTGAAGGGCAAAGAGCTGGCGAGTCACACACACATGCACACCCCGGCCCATATGGTAAGGGGTGATGGTAGGGGGAAGAGAAGGGGGATGCGTGAAATGGTAGGAGCGGTGGTAGTGCAGGATGGAGCTCCCCCACCTTCGCAAGGACCTCATTTAGCAGGGTTGGAAGGTCAACCTGCTTCAAGTATAGGGGGAGTTAATGAATTGGTCAGGATAGTTAGTGAGCTGGGTGAGCAAATCGAGGTGCTGGAACGGAGCTGGATTGAACACGATCACCTCAGGAGGAAGCAGCTGGACAGGAGCAGTCCCAGGAGAAACAGAAGGCCCTTGTGCCAGTCAGTGAGCCCCCAGAGATCGTGTCTTTAGCTGTTAATGCAATACTTGGGATGGTACTGGGGTGGCACCAGGGAAGAGTCAGCTCCCAGCTACTGTGTCTTTGTCAGTGGCCCCTTCCTCCGTACAGAAGGATGCTGTGGAGGACATTTACTGGGATGGCTCGGTGTGAAGGATGAGTAGGCCTCCTGTCAGCATCCCTCAGTGGGTCCAGAGTTCCCCTCCATATACAGGTTTGTTAGCACAAGAGGTGCTGGTGTATGGCAGGGGATGGTGGGGAATGCTGGGCAGCAGGGCACCACGAGTCAGAGTGTAGTGGGGCAAAGTGAAGCAGAAATGGGCCATCCGCAGCACTATATGGGATCGATGTACCTTCCTAAGAAAATGTCCCTGGAGATGTATCCAAATGAGATGGTGATTTGGGTGATAAAGGAAGACAGTCTTTTAACAGTTGCTTTCTACAAAAAAAACCCCTTTATTAGTTCACACCTCTTTCATTATTTTCCTCTAATATCCTATTAATATAATTTTTAGTTAACCATGTACTGCACATCAATTGTCAACTTCATGGTAACTAGCGGGGGTTAATCTGTCACCTAGAAGAGGAGAGAAAGCAGAAAGGGCTTATCTACAAGGGGGGAGCAAGGTTATGAAGAGCTTTATAGGTGAAGACTAGGAGCTTGTGCGGGATTCGTTCAGGAAGGGGAAGCCAGTGAAGAGAGGAGAGATGGGGCTGCACGTGATCGAAACAACGGGCGAGGTGGATGACCCTGGCAGCAGAGTTTTGGATGGCGATAAGGGGAGAAAGGCAAGAGCAGCGGAGACCAGTGAGAAGGAGGTTACAGTAATCGAGGTGAGAGATGACCAGGGCATGAACAAGGGTTTGGGCAGAGGAGACAGAGAGAAAAGGGCAATGTTATGGAGGGAGAAGCGACAGGATTTGGCAACAGAGTCGATGAAGGGTATAAAAGAAAAGGGTGAGTCAAAGATGAAGCCTAAGCTATGAGCTTGGGGGACGGGAAGGATGGTGACCCCGTCGATGAGGATCGACAATGAAGAGGATGAGGGGGGGAAGATAAGGAGTTCAGAAGATATATTAAGGCCAGTAGTATAGCTGGGTTTAAAAATAATTGGACAAGTTTCTGGAGGATCGGTCCATTAGCAGCTAGGTAGGTTTGGGGGGAACATAATCTATTACTGTTTGGAGTGGGGAGTAAACAACAGGGAACGGATTGCCCCGTTGCAGTGTATTGGTACTTCTTCCAAGCGGCTGAGATTAGCCACTGTTGGAGACAAGAGCTGGACTCGATGGACCACTGATCTGACCCAGTAAGGCACTACTTATGTTTTTAGGTTCTTATCTTGTCTTTGGGAATGAATGAATGAATGAATGTTTGGCACTTTTTGTTTAGAATTTTTTTTCAAAAAATTGAAATATAAAATTTGATTTGGTTTTATATCTCTCTGCACTAATTTCCCTCCATACTACAGTCCGTGAACTCCGCTCCTCCTCTGTCCCCTCTCTCACCCTCCCTCACCTCCCCTGCTCCTCCGAAGCACCTTCGTCCCTTCTCCCTAGCTTCCCCCCAGGCCTGGAACTCCCTCCCTGCCCACATCCACCACGTCCCCTCCCTTCGTACCTTCAAATCCCTCCTCAAGACCTACCTCTTCCAC
Source organism: Sphenodon punctatus (assembly GCA_003113815.1). Taxonomy (NCBI): domain Eukaryota; kingdom Metazoa; phylum Chordata; class Lepidosauria; order Sphenodontia; family Sphenodontidae; genus Sphenodon; species Sphenodon punctatus. The sequence goes on along the minus strand of QEPC01006491.1, from coordinate 156,653 downwards.
TCTGCCCTCCTCGACTCCTCGCTGCCTTCATTTAACTCCTGCTGATACCCTCCATCCAGTACAATCTGTTACCTAAGGTCTGTGTACTCACATCCTCACCACATGGACCAGCCAGCCATCATTCTCGATGTAACCAAGCCAAGCATGTGCACCTGGGACCTCGTATCTTCGTGAATGTTACACTCCTTGTCTCTCCCTCTTTTCCCCTTCCTTTGTCTCTCCCCGTCCCCCCTGTTTCTCAGATTGTAAGCCCTAGGGCAGGGACCATGTCTATTCAATTAATTTGCAAAGACCAGGTACATTGCTGGCGCTATATAAATGCTTGATGATGATAATAATAATAATAATAATAATAATAATAATAATAATAATCCCATATGCGGAGATGTAAGCCCCTTTGGGGGAAGCAGCTTTTGCACTGTATAAGGGAAAAAATATGGAAAGGGGAATATGTGGACATTTTTTCACTACTTTTTTGGGAGCCTGGACCTGAACCAAATGAGAAGTCAGAAAAGAGGGAGGCCAAGAAGGTTAAAAAGCCTAAGACTGACCGAAACTGGAACAACTGGATTTCGGCATACACAAATTTGCATGGGAGTTGTGCTGCAGGCACAGCCATGGAGGGTGTCACCAATATTAAAGTACTTTGACATTATTCATAGGGCATAGACAATTTTTCAGGGTCTGAGTTGGTTGCAGTACAATGAGAAGTTAATGATATGGGCCGCAATCAATCCATCAGTGCATTGGGACCTTCATGTGGGGGAATTGTGACTTGAGTGCCTTTTCCAAATGACCGGGTTACAGAGGGCTGATAGCGGATATGTGCTGACAAAAGGTTCGGGTGACAAATCAGAGGTGGAATAACCAAGGGGTACTAAACAAGGGGGTTACAACCTCTTCTGTTTTACATTTTCTGAGAAGGGGTAATGTTTTCATTCCACCTGCAATTTCAGACATGAGCTTCAATGTGCTTGAGAAGGCACTCAGTCCTTTTTTTGCCCTAGGAACAAGCAGGGGAAGGGAAGAGGGAGAGGTTCAGGTCAGTTTTATTTGTTAAAGGGCTCAGCTCCCTCACAGAACATGGGCACCCACACCAATTAGGGTTTCAGGTTTGGTTAGGTGGTTGTCGGGTTACCCTAAGGCATCAGAAGTTGTTTATTGGCTTAAAGGTTTTTCTGAGGGGTTTCATATTCCCTGTACACGGTGCAGAATGCAGAAATGGGCTAAGAATCCTAAGGCTGCTTTTAGGCTGCTTTTACACATGACAAAAATGGGTTCTTGTAAGTGCTCGAGATAATACTGGGTGTTATAAATGCTGGACCTTTGCTGGGTGTTATAAATGCCGGGAGTTATAAATGCTGCCGGGAGTATTGGCTTTGGGGTTTATTTTAAAGGGCATTGGTGTGTGGAACGCTGGCCGGAAGAGTGGTTGGGGTCTGAGATCTCTAGGGATCTCACATTCCTGGAATTCTTCCCTATAGTGGTGGCAATTAAGTTATGGACTAGGGACTTTGCAAATAGGAGGATTTGTTTTTGGTGTGATAACATGGCGGTTGTACATGGGTGATTTCAGATGTTACAAGATCACAGTGAACCATGGTGAATACCCACCTGTGGTCACTGTGACTCGAACGTCTGTTTGGCGGCAGCCATATGTTTGACACGCTCAGTCGGCACATGGGGTCAATTTCAACCACGCTTCCCGGGCTCCCCCGGGGGTATTTCCCGGGAAGCATGGTGAAAGTGATCCCTGGCGGGGACCTCAAAAAAATCACGTCTGGTCGGGCGTCACCGCCCAGGATCACCGGCGGGATCCCGGGCTGTGGCGAATTCGGCCAGACGCTGTGGCTGCATTGGCCCCGCCACCCGCCCATCTCACCAGAGGGTGGGCGGCGGGGAGCGTGGAGGGAGCGGGGCCGTGTGGCCGCACGTTGCGCTGCGGGGCCCTGCCACCTCCCAGATTCCCCGCCGGGATCCCCCGGCACGTCTGATACGGTGTGNTGGAGGGTGGCGTGAGCATGGAGGGGGTGGGGCCGTGTGGCCGCACGTTGCGCTGCGGGGCCCTGCCACCTCCCAGATTCCCCGCCGGGATCCCCCGGCACGTCTGATACGGTGTGACGGGGTCATCCCGGCGGGGGATGATTTGGTTGTTTTTGGTATGGGACCAACTGGCCCCGTAACGTCTGAAAACACCCCATGTTGTTAACTCCCAATCCTCACACTCCATCTGGGTTATGAAACTTATGAGGGCTTTTGTATCGGAGTTTTGTCAGCTAATATTCTCTTTGTGGTTTGACATTTTCCAGAAATAAATAATAATGTTGCTGATGCCCTTTCTCATTTCATAAGAACATAAGAAGTGCCATACTGGATCAGACCAACGGTCCATCGAGCTGAGCATCCTGTCTCAGACAGTGGCCAATCACAGGGGCCTGGGAGAAGCATCCAACAGGTCACCATGCTATCCATTCCCTGTGGGTCATCCCCAGGTTCCCAACAGTAACGGGCTTTGTTCCCCAATCTTTTCTGTCTAATAGCTGCTAATGGACATATCTTCCAGAAACTTGTCCAAGCCTCTTTTAAACTTAACTATACTGCTGGCCTTGACCACCTCCTCCGGCAGATGGACCGTTTTCAGGAGTTGGCACCAGAGGCCGACATGACCCCGATTCGGATGCCAGTCGAGATGCGGAGCCTTGGAGAGGAGAGGTGGCAAGGGCAATAAATAGATCTCTAGTTCCTTCGACCAGGGATAGTTCTGGGGCATGGTTCAAGGAAATTTTTAACTCGGCGGGGAGACAGCCAGTTTCCCCGGCATCCCCAGTGTTGGTGGAAGAGGTTTTGGAGTACATGGTGATCCTTCACAGCAGGAGCTTGGAGACAAAGACAAGAGCTAGCCGGTTGACTGCAATCTCCTTTTATTGTAAACGAAGGCGCCAGCATGACCTATGTGTGGATTTTCATGTGCACAGAACTTTAGAGGTATGTCTGCAGGAATGGGATGTGACTCTTGATACCCGCTGCCTACTTATCCCCTGCGAATTGAAAGCGGTATTTTCTTCTCTGAGGCAGAATTGTTCACACAATTGTGACTCGGATGGTTCCAGGGTACTACAACTGAAGGAGGTCAGTGTGAAACGTTCTTATTTGGACTGGGCAGCCTGATAGGGGCGAGGCATGTGGTCGTCCTCTTTAGGGCTGCTTATTTGTTAGCAGGGGGGGCATTTAGAGTGGGGGAGCTGGTTGTGGCCTCGAGAAGAAGGACTATTAGGGATGTCCTTTGGAACGGTGGTAGTGCTGAAACATTCAAAGACTGATCAAGGGGAAGGGGAGCAATATTAAAACTCCCCATGTCTACAGACCCTGAATTGTGCCCTGCTGGTGCCATGAGAGAGGACTTGTTGGTGCATCCTGATGGCCTGGAACCACATTTTGTTCACATGGATAGTTCCCCCTTGACACGTTATTAATTTATGGCAATGTTTAAGAGAGGGATTTCTGGGTGAGGGTTGCCAACAGGGCAATTTGGCTCCCCTTCTTTTTGTTTAGCTACTACTGCTGCTGCTGCAGGTTTTGACCCCTGGGGACTGTATGCAATTGGCAGGTGGAGGTCTGGGGTATTTTGGTGTTATATTTGCCCTAATCTTGTTTAGGGTCAGAGTTGATTGATATGTTTAATGATGGATTTCCAAAAAATTTTGCAAGCCCTTCAACTTCTCGTGCAGGAGAGGACCTGTGCCAAACCTGTGCCTTGAGGATCAAGGTTTGGTTTTAGGGGGATGAAATGGGAGCAGTTAGTTAAGTGGTTGAAACCCAAGTTTGTTGGGGTTATTCCAGATTTTATTGTTTTACAGGTAGGGGGAAATGATTTACCCACGCTAGAAGGGCTTGAGCTCATTTCTTTGGTCATCTCTACCTTGTGGGAGTTTCACAGTGTAATAGTGTAAAGTGGATTTGGAGTCAGATGCTTCCACACAGAAAATGGAAGAACGCATGCTCCTCTGCTCGGGTGGACAGGGTGAGGTGCAAGGCTAATAAGGCCATCAGCTCTTGGATAATAGCTACGGGGGAGCCCTAGTACAGCATCCTGGCATAGTGTATAAAGGCCAGAGTTATTATGGAAGGATGTGGTTCACCTCTCTGCTTTGGGAAACAAAATATATCTGTAGGAATTAAGAGATGGCTTGGCAGCATTACTAGGTATCCAGTCCTTGGTAGGTGGTGGGTCAGTTGTTTGAATCGCTGCAGCATTGGAAACAGTGCAGTTGTTGTTTTTTTTTAATGAGGTTTCTAGGACACTAGAATTTCATCCCATTGCAATGTAGAGGGTTTGACCTGGAGGGCTGGGATGGTTCCAGGGTACAACACCTGAGGAGGTCGGTGTGAAACGTTCCTATTTGGGCTGGGCGACCTGATTTTATTTTATTTATTTTTATTTTAAAAAAATTCTATCTAACCCATCCTGCCACAGGCAGCTCTGGGCAGCTCACAATAACAACAATAGTAAGAATAAAAACAGTTTTAAAACCATCACCAGGGAGGAATTTAAAAAAATATCCCTCTTCCCACCACCCAAACCTATTTCCCCCATGCTACCCATCCTCCCCATCGAAAGCCAGACTGAACAGTCATTCCCTTACAGGGACGGGTCACCATGAACACATTACACTGGTGCTCTGGGGTCTGCACTGGCTGCCTATAGTCTTCTGGGCCCCATTCAAGATATTGATTCTCACCTATAAAGACCTATACAGTCTTGGCCCAACTTACCTGTGGGACCGCCTCACTCTCCACGCTCCAGAGCAGCCTCTGCGGTCTGCTGGGAGCACTGTTCTCAAGGTCCCCTGTGTGGCCTGGGGCGCCACTATGGAGAGAGCGTACTCGGGGTATTTTTAGATGTTACGATACCACGGTCAACTACAGTGAACCCCCTGTGGTGGCCGCAGTACCGTAACATCTAGAGTGCGTTCTGCCAGAAGTTCACAATGGTGAGCTTCTGGCGGGAAACACATCTGGACCTCCAGCCGCCTGGAAATCTGGGACCGTGGTTAGTTGGACCATGGTCCGGGATCAGCTGAAAGTAACATCTAATACCTCTGCCGATTCTGAACTGTGACCCAGACCCTGATGCGGGATCGGGCGTGGTGGCTGCTGTGCCCGCGCATCTCCCAGAGGGCGAGCGGCCAGGGGAGCATGGGGGGGCAGGGTGGGGCTGTGAGACCACATGTCGCACGGCGCACAGCACGTCTAAAGGACGACCGGCCTGATTCCTGTCCAGGATCTGAAACAAATCCCAGACCATGGTGATTTCACATGTGAAATCACCCCCAGTGACCACACCTAGGCTGTGGAATTCCCTCCTGGTGGAGGCCTGGGTGGCCCTGGATCTCCCCTCCTTCCGTTGTATGTGTAAAATGTGACTGTTCCGCCTGGGTTTTGGCAAGGGAGATGGGATGGGGGGCTGGGAGGGGTGGGGTTGGTTCTGTGCCTTCTCTTTTTATTGTTATTGTTTGGGTTTTATTGATTTTAATGTGTTTTAATGCTGTTAGCCACCCCAGGCTGCTTGGAGCAGGAGGGGCAGGGTACCAAATGTTTTTATAAGCTAACTAAATAAATAAATATATAAATGTCCATTTTGGAGGGGTTATTCCATTTTGGTTTCCTCAATCTTTTCAGTTTTCTATTTGGATTATTTCTGTTTTTCAGTCATCTTGGTAATGCCATTTTGGTGGTATTATTTATTATTATTAATTTTTTTATTTAAGTAATCATTAATTACACATAATTATTTATGAATAATACATTTTGTCATTATTACATCAGCAATGTACTTGGCGCTATACAATCATAATTAGGAACAGGACCACAAAACGGACTGTAGTTCTGGATCCCTAAGCTGCTCTCCTGTGCTGCTTTGAATCCTTCTGAAGCTCTCCTGATGTCTACTCAGCTGCTCCTGTGTCATCCATCTTCTCTTCCGAGCTCTTTCCCTCCTAGAAAAAGTGTCCCACAGCTCCCCACACTGGGCCTTCCCTGTGTAGCAGATCCAGCCAGTTCTCCTGTATCAACTCTCCCTTTGTTAGGGGGGGGGGGGTTCTACAATAATAATAATAATAATAATAATAATAATAATAATAATAATAATATCGCTCCCCTTCACCAGTTGGTGCTTGGAGCACTTTGGAACATTTAAAATACACTAGCATACTATATATAAAAACAATTTAAAACAATCTGAAAGGGGAAGGTATAAATGGGAGGAAAAGACTGACACACGAAGGGGGAACCAGCAGAGGGTCTGCTAAAAGCACCCGGAGGGGCGGGGGGGTGGGGAGATTTTTGGTGCTTTTTGAAGGTGAGGAGGGAGGAAATGACACACGTTAGAAGTTTATGTTAGAAGTTTATACAGTCATGTATACAACTTTATACAGAAGTTTATACAGTCATGTATACAGTCATGTATACAATATGTTAGAAGTTTATACAGTCATGGGTTGAATGGAGAAAATAAATAGGAAATTTCTGTTCGCCCTTCCTCACAATAAGAAAACAATAAGGGGACACTCTCTGAAGATAAATAGCGGCAGATTTAAAACAAACAAATGGAAGTACTTTTTCACACAGCAGACAAGACAGTTGTTGAAGTCATTGCCCAAGGGAGCTGTGAAAGCCAGCAGCACAACTAGCTTCAAATGTAAATTGGATAATTCTTAGAGGATGGAACCATGAATGCTTACTAATTGTGGTTTTAAACCCTGGCTATTGGTTGTTGGGAGCAGTTAGCAGGAGATGGGTCTCACCTTCGTGGCCTGTACATATACTTCTCTTGAGTTACTGGAGCTGGTCACTATCAGAGACAGGATGCTGGGCTTGATGGACCACTGGTCTGACCCAGCATGGCACTTGTTATGGAATTTCTTGTGGGAAGCTAAAATGCTTCTTCTTTTTGCTCTACTTCTCACCCCACATTGCCCCCCAATATGTGCCACCTACTTAGGTATTTCACAGAGACGTGGGCTTCTTAGCTACTGAATGAAGTGACTTAGTCAAGCACCTCACAAATACTTACCATTGCTACAGTTATCCACTGAAGACCACAGTAGTCCAGGCAGGACCTCTGGGCTGAAGTCTGATGACCTCAGTAGTTGGAAGACTCTGTCTGGAGCAACCTGTGTTTCTTATATTACATTATCTATGAATAGCACTGAAATGGGTAGCTCATTTGCTGCCTGCAGGTAATACCCACATTTATGAGTACCATGTTCGGTACTGGACGGTTTACTTGATTACCAATCTGGTACTTGGATACCTGAGAAATTAATAATTTCCAGTACTGATTTTTTTTTAAATTTCAACTTAGTAATCAGTAAATCAGGATATAAAACTGAAAAAAATCAGGACTGGAAAACAAAAAAATAGGTACCAGAAGTCAATGTTCCAGGACATTCTGGGAAATTGGGAACTTGAATTAGATTGAAATCAGGAACTGATAGATACGTGATATTATCAAGTCAATCTGAGTACTGGAAATTCAATGAGAATACCTGTTTTTGTGGGTATTTCTTCACCTCTTTCTATGAATGAAGTTTTGTGGCCCAAAAGCTTGTATTATCTTACCAACCGAAGTTGGTCCAATAAGAGATCATTGGAACTAATTTCGGAACATAAGGGAACTCCCCATCCCTTATCTTTGGGACCAACGTGGCAATTGCATTTTCTCTAATTTGCTTTGAAGACAACGGGGCTGATCCAATGGCCCACGAATACTGTACACACCTGCATGTGCGCATGCCCGTGTGTGAACCTTGCATACCTCCATTGCCAGCACACTGTGGGTATTCTCAGACGTTACGAGATCACGCTCAACCACAGTGAACCACGCTCAACCCCATGGGGGGCCAAAGGGCCCTGAACGTCTGTACGGCGCGTGCCAGATGTTCATCATGCTGAATACTCACATGGTCAACCACGCTTCCCGGGCTAGCCAGGGGAATATCCCGGGAAGCGTGGTCAAACAGCCCCCCACCGGGAACCAAGGAAAAGTAACGTCTGGACGCCAATCCCCGGGCAGAACCAAATGAAACGAGCCCCAGCCGGGGACAAGGCTCGCAGCGTCGCTGCCGGACAACCAGCAACAACACAAACACCGGAGGGAGATTTAAAGTGAAATCAGCAGCAAGCAAGCATGGCGGGATGGAGCGAGGAGGGAGGTGGAAGAGAGCAGAGGCACAGACAGTGACAGTGGTGGGCCAGGAGGCGGAGGAGGTGGAGGCAGGGGCAGCGATGCAGGTGGAGGGGGCACAGGCGGAGGAGGGGGGCACATGGGTGCACCCGACCAGGGAGGCGGCCCAGGCACAACACCCACAGCTGCAGCTGGGTAGTGACACCCCGGGGACAGTGGCCGGAATGGGCCCAGAGGAGGCACCCAGGAAAAGGGTAAGGGTAAACAAGGGGAGCGGAGCAGGGGGCACTGGAGGCCCCGCAGGGGACCGGGAGAGGGGCAGGGGTGCCCCACAAGGGGGCCCCACCAGCACCCACGCAACCCCTCTCCCCCTCCCCTCCCCCCAGACATGGAAAACAGCCCGGGCGGATGAGCCCCAGGACGACCCCGGCCCCATGCGCCCAGAGGCGCACCCGGAGGACGAGGAGGAGCAGGAGCAGGAGGAGCCGGACCAGGAGGAGGAACAGCAGGGGGGGTGCTGGAGGAAGGTCTACCACAGAGGGGGCCAGTGGGGCCTACAGGAGACCCAGGACTTCATCAGGATATGGGGGACTCTCGAGTACCAGCTGGAGCTCGCCATGAACCAGAGGAATGAACATGTCTACCGGGACATTGTGCGCAACATAGAGGCAGCAGGGCATCAGCGCACAGTCGCCCAGTGTCGCTCCAAGGCCAAGAAACTCAAGAGGGGGTACAAGGCCATCTGCGACAACAACAGGCGCTCCGGACACGGGGCCCGCACCGCCCCCTACTATGATGCCCTGGACCACATCCTTCATATGAAGGGCTCCATTGTCACCCCACGCCTCGTGGGCAGCGCTGTGGTCCAGGGCAGGGAGCGGGCCGAGGTACCCCCTCCCCTTGCTGCCCGCCCGGTAGACACGAGCTCTGGGGTCCCCCTCCCCCAGGAGGACCACCCGGGAACTGCAGAAACCTCCAGGCCCCCCCCCCAGCAGCAGCCCGGAGAGCTCCCAACACCGAGCCGGCCAAGCGGAGTCAGAGGTCGGCACCCACACCACCCTCAGCCAGTGGTCCCTGGGGGAGCACTCCCAGGTCGAGGCGCCGGCCTCTGAGGACTCCAAGACCGATATCAAGGGTAGGCACCCCTCCAGGATGGGGGGGGCATGACCAGGGGGCCAAGGGCAGGGGGGG
>QEPC01006491.1:94791-142280 GCA_003113815.1 Sphenodon punctatus | reverse complement strand
GTTTCCCTTGTGTGGGCGTTCCCTTGTGTGCCTCTTGGCTTCGTTTGCCCTCAGGCGGCCATGTCTGTGTCCCGCCCCTGCCCGGTGCCTTCTGGGGGTTTTGACCCCAGCGGGGGTTCGTCTGCACGTCTGTTGTGCTGCCCCGGTCCGCGATGGTTCGGCCCAGTTCCTGGCCATGGTCCCGGTCCCGGCACATCTGTTTGAGTCATTTTTCCACCCCCGCGCGTGGTTGCGCTGTTCACCCCCCCTGGGGGTTCACTGTGGTGAACCGCCCGCCCGTAATGTCTGAAATCACCCTGTAATGCACGGAAACAGTGAGAATGTGCACATGGATGGAGAATCCTCAGGCCATCAGATTGGGCCCAGAGTTGCGTGTTGGTCTCAAAGGATGATTTCAGATGTTATGCGGTCCCGAGTCACCACAGTGGATTCCCAGTGGTGGCGACCTGTCCAACCACCCCCCGTGGTCAAGAAAGGCCCCAAGCAGATTTGACGGGTGCGGGACCATGACAGGGAATCGGGCCAACAGACCAAGGCCCAGGACAGCGCAAGAGACATGACACCGATCCCGGGCCGTGGTCAAAACACCGTGAAGGCACCAGGGAGGGTCAGGACACAGACGTTTTCCAGATGAGGGCAAACAAAGCCAAAAGTGCCTACAGGGAATGCCCACACAAGGGAAACAGGAAGGGAGGGGGAAGGGGGGAAAGATCTGCCAAGGCAGCACACACAACAGGCACAGGGAAAACGAGGACACAATGGAACACACAGCACAAATACACGCCCGGGCACACCCACACCCACACGGGACAGGTAGGGAAGGGGGAACACAGTGGGAAAGAAAACACACAAGGCACAACGGGGACAGGGGGGAGGGCGGGGGGTCAGGGAGAGGGGGGAGGGGGCAACCAGCCCAGGGGCCAGGGCAGGACACAGGGAACGGCAACCAGACCCTCACAACAGCACAGGCTGCACGGGCACCCCCATGGCTACACTGCCAGTCCCAGAATGGGGGGACCCCACAGGGGCACAGTCACCGGGGGAGGCCACATGGTCCAGGTAGCAGCCTGGGAATGGTCCAGGAGGCAGTCAGGGAGCCCATGCGCTGACCAGGGTGTGATGGCTGGGATGGAGGTGAGCCGGGGCCAAAGAGCAGAGCAGTCCTTCCACAAGCTACCCCCCCAGGAGGATGCCAGGAGGTCCAGTCTGGGGGCCCCAGCACCCCTCAGTCACAGAGGCAACCACGGGGGGTGGGGGGGCATGGGCACAGGAGGGATCGAGTCCAGACCAGGAAGGACAGCAGTACCCAGGGCGCTGGGAGCCACCTCAGCATTCAGGAAACAGCCATAGGAGATGACAGCCATGGAGGGAACCCCAGTTGCAGAAGAGGACGGAGGGGGCACAGAGGCACAGGCAGGGGCAGAGGGACCCCAGACAGCAGACAGCACAGCACGGAGCCAGGGACATCATGGAGGGAGCAGGCAGCGACTTGTGGCAGCATGGTGGATGCGGGAGCCAACAGCTGGGCCAGCATCCAGGGACCGGAAGAAGAGGGGGGCCTCACAGCCAGCTGCAAGGGGCCACGAAGGGGCCCAGGGCCGGGTGACCCTCCAGGTGCACGAAGTGGGGCCACTGAAGCATGCACTGATGGTACCCCAGCACAGACATGTAAATCGCAAAATCGCGAACTGTTAATGCCCTGGCTGGAGAAGCAAGCCACCCCCATGCGGGGCCCCATACACATGGTCCAGGAGGTGGCTACCGGGGTCTGGGCCCTTGCAACATTGGACTCCTGCCGCTCCATCTCGCAGCACTTCGGCATTGGGGTGAGCACCGTCGCCGGGATTCTGCAGGACGTCTGCGAGGCGGTGGAGGGCATGCTCCTGGACCAAGCAATCCAGCTGGTGGACCAGGAGGCTGTGATGGCCGGCTTCGCGGCTGGGGGATCCCCCAACTGCATGGGTGCCATGAACAGCACCCACATAGAGATCCTGCATCCATCCACTGGGGAGGCCTCAGAATATGTCAGCCGACACATGGGTACCACTCGGTGCAGCTGCCTCACTCCATTCCACCATGTTCCCCTGCTACTGTGTGCCCTTTAAATCTCCCTCCCCTGCCTGTGTTGTTGCTGGTTGCCTGGCAGCGACACTGTGTGCTTTGTCCCCAGATGGGAATCATTTTACTTGATTCCAGACAGTGGTTGCCATTCAGACGTTACATTTTGTTGTTTCCCGGTGAGAATCGCTTTGACCACACTTTCGGATTAGGGGTATTTTCAGACATGATGAGATCACAGTGAACCACAGTGAATACCCACCTGTGGTCACTGTGCCCTGCACGTCTGTTCGGCAGCCGCCAGATGTTCACCACACTGAATACCTACATGGGGTCAATTTCAACCACGCTTCCCGGGTTCCCGGCACAAGAATCTGCTGAAGCGTGGTGAAAGTGATTCCAGGCGGGCATCAATAAAAATTAATGTCTGGCCGGCTATCACAGCCTGGAATCCCCAGTGGGATTCCAGGCCGTGGTGAACTCGGCCAGACATTGGGTATTTTCAGACGTTACGAGATCACGGTGAACCACGGTGAATACCCACCTGTGGTCACCGTGTCTCGAACGTCTGTTCGGCTGCACGTTGCGCCGCGCGTCCCCGCCCCCTCCCAGATTCCCCGCCGGGATCCCCCCAGCACGTCTGATATGGCGTTACGGGGCGACCCCGGGTGGGAATGAATCCGGTGATTTCGGTACGGGGCCAAAGGGCCCTGTAATGTCTGAAATCACCCATTGTGGCGGCATTGGCCTCGCCGCCCGCCCGTCACCCTGGAGGGCGGGTGGCAAGGGACCGTGGAGGAGGCGAGGCTGTGCAGCCGCATGTTGCGCTGCATGGTCCCGCCCCCTCCCTGATTCCCCGCCGGGATCCCCGGCACATATGTTTGCCGTGCCTGGGTGATCCCAGCGGGGAATCTCTGGGTTGTTTTCAGGATGGGGCGAAGCTGCCCTGTCATGTCTGAAAACACCCATGGTCCGGGCTGGAGCTACAGAAGTGTGGTTAATTTTGACCCCTGCTGGGGATTGACTGTGGTGAACATCTGGCACCTGCGAAACAGATGTTCAGGGTGCTTTGGTCCCACCGTGGGATTGACCATGGTTCACTGTGGTTGACTGTGTGTGATTTCAGACATGGTGGTGGCCCTACTGGCCCCATCACAGAATCACCCAAATGATTCCCTGGCAGAATCAGACTGGCCCGTCAACAGACGAACTGGAAGATTCCATTGGGGAATCAGGGAAGGGTTGCGGCTGCATGGCATAATGTGCAGCCACACAGGCCCACCCCCCCATGCTTCCGAGGCTGCCCACCCTCTGGGAGATGGGCAGGTAAAGTGGTCAATGCAGCCATGGTGCCTGCCCGCCCGCACCCTGGGGTATTGAGTACAGCCCGGAATCGGCGACGAGCATGGCCGCCGATTCCAGGCTGTGGTCAGGGGCCAGACGAGACATTACCACGCTCAAACACAGTGAATCCCGTCATGGTTGAGTGTGGTAACATCATGTCTGTTGGCGGCAAAAAGTGATTCCCACCGGGAGTTCACCCCTGGTGGGAATCACTTTGACCACGCTTTTGGACATGGTCCCCGGACTATCCTCAAAAGTGTGGTATTTTGATTCCCGCCGTTGGTTCACTGTGGTGAACATCTGGTGGGGATCAAAAAGACGTTACGGGACCATTCCCCACCACAGGGTATTGTCTGTGGTTGAGCTTGCTCTCGTAACGTCTGAAAATACCCTGTGATCTTGTAACGTCCGAAAATACCCAAAGAGATGGAGGTGAGACAAAGTTGTTCTCTTTTATTGGACCAACTTTGGTTGGTGAGATTATACAAGCTTACAGGCCACGCAAGGTCCTGTCTGTAAAAATTCAAACTTCAACTTGAATATTTGTGCAAGATCTAGTAAGGAGTCCAGAAGCCTACCAATCCTACTGACTTTGATTATAACTGAGAATTTAGATCACACATCTTCTAAGGTCAAACAAATGCCTCCCAATACATAGGCATTAGTTAATAGAAGGCAACTTTCCCATAATCCTCTGCAATCAGGAGAGTCCAGACAAGATATTCTTCCAAAGCATGCCTATTGATATGTCATGCATTCCAGCGTTCACCTTTTGCCAAACAGGGCGCATAAGGGTCTGCGAGCTTAGTACCAGCTTCAAGCTGGAAAAGACTCATTAATTCCTCTCTAAAGTCCCATATGTAAATGAGAACCTGGCTCAGTCAGCATCTACAGGATGTTGTCACAGCTGTCATCTCCCTTGCAATCTGTTTTACCACAGAACGAGGAAAGCACAAGTCAAGGCAGCGTACACGCTGAATTATACATTCAAATTGCCTGTGCTTAAAACCCCCTAAAAATCTTAATGCCTTAATTAAGTCAGAAACTTTATGTCTCGCGTCTCCTTAAATCCTAACATCAAGCTCTCTCTCTTTAAATGAGCAGGCAGCATGACAAGGAGTTTAGAGCGCTACTAGCACTAACAGCTCTTCTGGAGGGTAGTTTGGGAAAGGTAAAATATTTGGTGGGTGTGAAGGAGTGTTCTGTGTCCTCTCTAAAGCCGCTTTTAGACGAGAGAAATTTGCACAGGATTGGTGAAAAATGAGTGTGATTTAATGCTCGTTTAAACACCTAAACCGTTTTAAATGCATGATCGTGTAAAAGTCAAAACCATTTTGAATGTGGTTTTTTAATAATGCACATTTTTTAAAGCCGGTTTTGAGCCCCTTTGATGATCGGGGATGTCAAAACCGGTTTTTAAAAATGTGCATTATTTAAAAACCACATTCAAAATAGTTTTGGCTTTTACACGAGCATGGCAAATGCGCATTTTAAATGGTTTAGGTGTTTAAACGATCATTAAAACACGTGCATTTTCCACCAATCATGCGCAAATTTGTCTCGTCTAAAAGCAGCCCAAGCCACACAGTAGGAAACGGGATTGAATGAAATACACTACAGCTGAAATGGGTATCTGCAAAAATGGGTACCCACAAAAGTGGATAAACCTGTCAAAATTTGCAATTCAACTCAAAAATGGTGGGGCCGATCCCAAGCCCCATGGATCCTGTGTGTAGCTGCGCACAAACTGTGCCGTTCTCTATTGCAGGCACATTGTGTCCCACAGAAACTGCACGCGTGCACGCATGGGATCCGAGGGGCTTGGGATCAGCCCCATTGGGTACTTTTCAATACCCCAAATGAGGTCCAATACAGTTCCTGAAATAATGCAATAGTAAAATATCAAAATACCATTTTGTCCTGATTTTATGACTTTTGGTTCCCAATTTCAAAACTCAAAACTCCCAAATGCTGGATTTTCAGGTGCTTGGATGGTAAGATACTGGTCCCAAACGGTAACCCAAAATGCAGATATGGGTACCAGATCAGGTACCCGTTTCAGCTCCAATCTACACCCATTTTACCTAAAGCTGCCACCTAGTTCTGGGAATCTCAAACATTACAGCATTCAAGAGATAAAATCCATTGTGATTTTTCATAGATTTATTTGTGACTTCTGAATACTTCTATTCCATGATAAAGCTGTATAAAATCCCTGGCTCGGTGGAGGAGATGACATGGTGTTGTAGGCTAAGTACAGCAGGGTGATTTGGTCAAAAGGAGCTGAAGGTAGTTGATGTGAGAGTAGGAAGGTGAGGGGTATTGATGCCATGAATATTGTGGATTTGGAATCATTGCTGGGACATTTTATGACCACTCAAACTCCTAAGTTGTTTCCTAGAGAAGTTGAATCCCGCTCTTGGCTTGGGAGCCTGTCTGAAGTGATTAAACTAGGGCAGCGAAGTCAAAGTCGGGAAAGAAGGCCCCTGCTGGCCCAAAGAATCTGGCTCTTTCATTCCGTTCAGATTGTTAATGGGATGCACAGGACGCTAATCCGCACTCCCATATCATGCTAGCAAATCAAAATGCCTTCTGACAATGCCAATGCCCAATGGTATTAGTGACTTTGTGAAACGTCTCATTAGATTTTTGTTGCCGTGCAAATTAAGCAGGGCCGGGCCTGATGGCAGAAGAGGTGCCCTATTTGCATGCTGATTGCCTGCGCTATCTCCTCTCCCAAAAGCAGAGCACTGAGGCCCAAGCGTTACTTTCCACTGGGGCTTTCTTCACGGCTGTTTTACCTTGTCGTTGACATGGTTGTCATATCAAGGCCACATGAATCCCTCTGCTTGAACAAACACGCAGTTCTGCTCTTATACGTCGCACATTAAAGAGCTACTCCAACGGATAAACCACAATCGGAATACAGATCGATTGGTTCATTGTAAACCAGAACCATGGAAGGTCTTGGCTAGGGCTGAAATCATTTTGCTTCTCGCAAAAATTGCCATGAATTTGTATATCGGGGGAGAGATGTTGGTTGCTGTACAAAGTCTTTATGAACCTAAATCAACTATTTAAAATAAAACAAAACAAAGTGTATTTAAGTCACTGTGGAACTCCAGAGGAGACTTTGCTTCTTTGGGAACGGGGGCATCTAGCCTGAAGATCAGCTTGCTGGCGCCGAGTCCAGGAGCAGCTGCAAGTTCTTTAATTGAATTGCAGAGCGCTGGGAGATGAGCGAGGAGTCAGTCCGGCTCCACACCAGGCAGTACAGGAGCCTCTTCTTCTCAGGGGGGACCCAGCCCCCAAGATCAGCTTGCCAGCCAGCATGCCACAGACATTTGGGGCTTGGGGGTGGGGGGCAAGGAGCCGGCATAGTTCTAGACCAGGCAGCTCAGGGGGCACCTTGTTGGCTTGCATCCCATGCTTGGACCTTGTGTGGGCAGGGGACGAGGAGCTGGCCCACCCCAGGCCATGTAGTGTGGAGGTCAGGACTACAAGCACCAGCAGCCTTTGCACTGGCCCGGGTATTGTTATGCAAGGCTGATGCACAGAGGCTGCTGGGGCTTTGGAGCAGGAGTGGCTGGAGGAGGTTTGTTTAAGCCACATGCTACTCCTACCAGCCTTGCATAACAATAGCCAAAGCCAGCGCAAAGGCAGCTGGGGCTTGTCTTCCCAAGCCCTACATTGCCTGGCCGGGGGATAGGTTGGCTCCTCACCCCCCACCCAACCCCCACCCAAGCTCCCAGTGTGGATCTTTGGGACTGGGTACCCCCTGAGCAGAAGAGGCTCCCGTGCTGCCTGGCCAGGAGCCATGCTGGGTCCTTGGGCCTCACAAGCTCCCAGCATAGCAGGGTGAAATTACCAAGCCGGCTGTGCAGAGCTTGCAGATGCTCCTGGACTCAGCACCGGCCAGCTGATCTTTGAGCCAGTGCGCCCCTCCCAAAGAAGTGGAGCCTCCCCCACCACTGGGACTGAGGTCGGGCTCCCCCCCCCCCGAGCTCACAGAGAATTAAAGTTTATTTTATTTTAGTTTATTTATAGTTCTCTTGCAAGCACTCCCAAAAGGGCTGAATTTCTCAGAACAGGAACACTGGCTTTCATCTAAGTCCTACATGCACTAGTGCATGCATGTTGCTGGATGAATCCTCCATGCATTACATGCCTGGTGTGTCCACACACCCTGGTATCTGCTCCCCCAGTAAGTGAAGCAAGAATTTCAGACTAGGTCTTTTAATGCTTCTGAAACCCTGTGTCAATCCTCAGCACTGTATATATAAAAAAAATCAACAACAGTAATCAATACAGCGTGGCCCTGAGGCAAAGTTTACTGAGCAATGATTTACATCCCAACATTTCCCCGTGTCCCCAGTGAGCAATGATGTAGTGGACTGCAACTAAACGGGGGGAAAAACAAGTCGACTTTCACAGAAAAACATGGTGGCTTGCACAGCGGCACCAAGCGGAGATATTCATCGAGCTCTGTTTCATTTCATCGGGACTTTGTTGAATTTGCAGCCAAAAAATTCTGGTAGGTTATTGATGGCCTTGCACTGAGGATCTGAGCAACGTGATGAGCAAAAAGTGCTTGGCCTTGGTGGCAAAGCTAAATATAGCAGGATGGAGACATGTTCTAGGAGAAATGGAATACCCTGCTGGAAATGGCTGCAGCTGGCCTGATTTAAAGGGAAAATGCATGAAGGATCCTTGAGTTGCGACAGCTAATTAACAGCAAAGAGTAAATCATTAAGTAATCTTTAAAAATGTGTCCCCCACCTATTTTTCCTTTAAGGAACTGAGTAAATGATTAAATAGGTCTGCTTCCAGATATCAATATGGATTTTCAATGGATAAAAATGTGGGTAGAAATTTAAATAACTAAATATGGTACCAATTTCAGCTCTAGTTAAGACAAGATTTGAATGCTGATTCTTGAGGTTTAAGCCTCATGCTTTAGTCACCAGGCTGTACTGTTTCAATCAAGAGGCAGCCAATATCTGGCCGAATGGATCATATATCCATTCTTTCATTACAGCTTTAAAAAAGATTGGTTATTTTGTTTTCACTAATACTTATCATTTCAATAGCACTACTAGGTATAGGCAGCACTTTACGGTCACAGATTTGTGGAGACAGATCCCTGCCCATTCGGCATACAGGGTGTCTTTTTAGACACAATGTCAACAGGTGTCTGAATGTGTGTTTTGACCTTGATATGAACACCAGTTTGGCCCTGTGTTCACCATGTGGTGCTGCTTAGACACACTGCCCATCTTGGGGCAAATCGGCATTTTCCTCGCCACCCAGTCTCAGCACGCAAGTGCTGCTGCCTCATTCCCTGTGTGGTACCTGCATGCCATGCAATAACATTAGACACAACATTGGCCATGCGTTGAGCCGGAACATGCAATTTGTCCTTGTGATGCAATGGTGTTCACATCGCATGTTCAGCGGGTGGCCAAATTGGTGTTGGGATTGTTATGGTTATAGTGGTTATGCTATGGTTATAGCGTAATTGGTTATGGAATTGTTGTAGTTATATGGTTGGGACTGTTATTGTTATAGATCAGTCTTTAAACTAAAACTGGCGGAAAGCTGACAGGTGCTGAGCAGCACATGGTTCAGGCTGAGGCAGCTGCAAAAGATGCCATTATTTCAGGGGAATTAGAGTATCCTAATATAGAAGACAGGAAAAATCCCCAGAGAGCTCAGGTGGAAATCAGTTTCCAACAGTCAAACTCTATTGATCCCCAAATAACTAAAACAATTACTTACAATAAAGAGCTTAAAAATAAAATGATACGTTTAAATGTCTATACACAAATGCTAGAAGTCTAAAAAGTAAGATGGGAGAATTAAAGTGCATTGCATTAAATGAGGAAATAGACATAATAAGAATCTCAGAGACCTGGTGGAATGAGGACAACCAATGGAACACAGTATTACCAGGATACAAAATATATCGAAATAACAGAGCAGATCGAGCTGGTGGTGGGGTGGTGCTATATGTAAGAGACAACTGGTAATTTCAGACGTTACGCGATCACGGTCAACCACGGACAATCCCCTGTGGTGGCGGATGGTCGCGTAATGTCTGGTTGCTCGCCGCCAGATGTTCACCATGGTAAACCACCAGCGGTGAGCAAAATAACCACGCTTTCGAGGATGGTCCGGGCACCATCTCCGAAAGCGTGGTTAATTGAACCATGGCTCGGAATCGATGGCCGGTAACATCTGTTACCGCCTCCGATTCCTGGCTGTGGTCCAAACCCCGGGACTGAATCAGGCGCAGCAGTCAGATTGGCCACTGTGCCCGCCTGTCTCCCAGAGGGCGGCCGGCCCGGGGAGCATGGGGGGCTGGCTGTGCGGCCACATGTTGCACTGCACAGCCTTGCCCCCTCCCCCGATTCCCCGCCGGAATCAGCTGACTCGTCTGTTAATGGGCCATTTTGATTCTGGCGGGGAATCAAAAGGTGATTCTATGACGGGGCCAATAGGCACCCCGTCATGTCTTAAATCACCCAGAATTGAGTCAAGCAGGATTAATATTGTAAAGGAAGCAAATGGTACTCTGGAATCTCTGTGAATGGAAATTCCATGTATAATGGGGAAGTGTATAGCGATCGGCGTATACTATTAGGGATGGGCAAACAGAATGGAGGTCAGAAATTTGGTTCGGTTTGGTTTGAAATTCGAGTTCGGAAATTCAGTTCGGTTTGGTTCGGTTTGAAATTTGAGTTCGGTTCGGAAGTTTGGTTCGGTTGACCGAACAGACCAAGTTCGGTCAAATTCCGAACTTCCGAACCAAGTTTGGCCATTCAAAACCTGGTGTTTTGGTTTATGTTGCCACTCGGGATGGGCGAACAGAATGGAGTTGGGAAATTAGGTTCGGTTCGGTTCAGTTTGAAATTCGAGTTCGGTTTGGAAGTTTGGTTCGGTCGACCGAACAGACCAAGTTCCGTCTGAACTCCGAACTTCCGAACCGCGTTCGCCCATCCCTATAAACTATTGTTCTCCTGACCAGGACAGTGAGACTGACTGTGAAATGCTAAGGGAGATTAGACAGGCTACTAAAGTCGGAAACACGGTAATAATGGGCAGTTTCAATTACCCATATTGACTGGGTGAATGTCTCCTCAGGGCGGGATGCAGAGATAAAATTTCTAGATGTCATAAATGACTGCTTCCTGGAGCAGCTTGTCCTGGAATCAACAAGTAGCCACTTTGGATTTAGTCCTAAGTGGAGTGCAGGATTTAGTGCAAGGGGTAACGGTGCTAGAGTCACTGGTCAATAGTGATCATAATATATCAAATTTGACATATTCACAGGAGGGGAAATGCCAAATAAAACTACTGTGATAACATATAACTTTAGAAAGGAGAACTATGCAAAAATGAGAAAATTAATGGACACTTAAAGGAGCAGTTGCAAGAGTTAAATGACTACAGGCAGTGTGGGGACTATTTAAAAACACCATCTTGCAAGCTCAAATTAAATGTATTTCACAAATTAAAGAAGGTAGGAAGAAGACCAAACGTCTACCTGTGTGGCTAAATGATGAGGTGAAGGAGGCTATTGAAGCCAAAAAGGTGTCCTTTAAATAATGGAAAGAGAGTCCCGATGAGATAACTAGGGAAGAGCATAAGCGTTGCCAAAGTAGATGTAAAAAGTTAATAAGTCAGGCAAGAAAAGATTTTGAGGAGCAACTCACTAAAGATGCTAAAACTAATAATAAAAACATTTCCAAGTACATCAGAAGCAGGAAGATTGCTAGAGAGTCAGCTGGTCTGTTAGATGACTAGGGGGTGAAAAGCATGCTTAGGGAGGAAAAGGACATTGCGGAGAAGCTGAATGAGTTCTTTGCTTTGGTCTTGATTACAGAGGCAATTTAGGCAACTACTTGCCCCTTCAATTTGGATTCCATTCAAATGCATTTTTTGAGAAGTATTCTTCAATTACCAATCAGAATTCCTTCTGCAGCAATTTGGTTAGTTAGCCCAAGTGAGTTGGAATAATATAGCATTAAGCTATGCACTCCATTTCTGGTTAAGAGTTAAGAGTTCAGTTCCCAATGGGCTTTTTAATCATCTTACCCAAGATTCCTTTAAATCTTCCTGGGCACTGAACATGGATCGACAGCTCTATAAATTGGGCTTTCCCTTACCATATTGCCTACAGAAGGGTCTCAAGTCTGTCAAAGCTGAAATATCCATCAGAATGGTCAACATTGCTGTCATCTACCGCCCCCCGGGTTCCCTCTCCTCTTTCCTCCCGGACTTTGAATCCTGGCTCACCTTCTTCCTCTCCGATGATATCCCCACTCTTATCCTTGGTGATTTCAACATTCACGTTGACACGCCTTCCGCCCCCTCTGTTTCCCGCTTTCTCTCTCTCGCTTCCTCCTTTAATCTCCGACTCTGGACCGACTCCCCCACTCATACTGACGGCCATTCCCTCGACCTCGTCTTCACTCGAAACTGTTCTCTAACTGACCTCTCCTTTGACCCCTTCCCTAGTTCTGATCACTTCCTCGGCTCCTTCAGCCTTTCCCACCGACCCCCCTCCGCCTCCCCCTCTATGCGCCCCTTCCGCAATATGCAGGCCCTTACTCCCTCGGAGTTTGCCGCACATCTTTCCCCCCTTCTCCCCCCCGTTTTCGCCTCCTCCTCCCCTGACTCTGCTGTCTCTGCTCTCAACGCTTCTCTCTCCTCGACCCTTGACTCTCTTGCCCCCCCCTCTGCTCGCCCCGTCCGCCCCCTCGACCCCCGCCCCTGGCTTACCCCTGCCATCCGCTACCTCCGCTCCTGCGCCCGGGCTGCCGAACGCCTCTGGCGCAAATCCCGCTCCCTCCCTGACTTCCTCCATTACAAATTCTCCCTCTCCTCCCTCTCCTCGGCTATCTCCCTAGCTAGGCAGCGCTATTATGCCTCTAGGATCGAATCTTTCTCCCGCGACCCTCGCCGCCTTTTCTCTACTTTCGACTCCCTTCTCAAACCCCCCTGCCCTCCCCCGCCCTCTTCCCTTGCTGCTCGGGATCTTGCGTCGTTCTTCACCTCCAAGATTGACAAGATCCGTCGGGATATTGCCTCCCGCCCCCCTCCGCCCCCCGCTCCCCTCCCGCCCCCTCCCCCGCCCCCCTCCCTCCTCGCATCCTTCCCTCCTGCCTCTCTCCAGGAAATCTCTGCTCTTCTCTCTTCATCCAACCCCTCCACCTGCCCCCTTGACCCGATCCCCTCCCGCCTCCTGACCTCTATTGCTCCCACTGTCGCTCCCCCCCTTCTGCATGTTGTCAATCTCTCCCTTTCCACAGGCTCCTTCCCCTCTGCCTTCAAACATGCCACTGTCTCCCCCATCCTCAAAAAGCCTACCCTGGACCCTTTCGATCCCTCTAGTTACCGGCCGGTCTCCCTCCTTCCCTTTGCTTCGAAGCTCCTGGAACGTGTCGTCTACTCCCGCTGCCTGAACCTCCTCTCTGCCAACTCCTCCCTCGACCCTCTCCAGTCCGGCTTCCGCCCCCTCCACTCTACTGAAACTGCCCTGGCCAAGATCACCAATGATCTACTTGTCGCTAAATCGAAGCGCCACTACTCCGTTCTTGTCCTCCTTGACCTCTCTGCCGCCTTTGACACTGTCGACCACTCGCTCCTCTTGGACTCCCTTTACTCTTTGGGCTTCCGTGGCTCTGTCTTTGACTGGTTCTCCTCCTACCTCTCTGACCGCTCCTTTAATGTCTCCCTCCCCGAGTCGACCTCCCCCTCCCTTCCCCTCTCGGTTGGGGTTCCCCAAGGTTCTGTCCTTGGCCCTCTCCTCTTCTCTATCTACACCCGGTCCCTTGGTGAAATTATTGCCTCCCACGGGTTCCAATACCATCTCTATGCTGATGACACCCAACTCTATCTCTCTACCCCCTCTCTCTCCTCCTCTGTCCGCTCACGCCTCGTCGACTGCCTCTCTGATATCTCCGCCTGGATGTCCCGACGCCAACTCAAACTGAACATGGCCAAGACTGAACTCCTCATTTTTCCTCCCTCCCCCTCCTCTCCCTCTGACCTGACCGTCTGCATTGATGGGGTCACCATCCGTCCTGTTCTCCGTGCCCGCAGCTTGGGCTTCATTTTTGACACGCACCTCTCCTTTAAACCTTACATTGACTCTGTGGCCAAATCCTGCCGATTCGCTCTCCTCAACATTGCCCGCATTCGCCCCTTTCTATCTGTCTCCTCGGCCAAAATCCTTGTTCATGCCATGGTTATCTCTCGCCTCGACTACTGCAACCTCCTCCTTGCTGGCCTCCCTCGCTCCCACCTGTCCCCCCTTGTGGCGATCCAAAACTCTGCCGCCAAGGTCATTCACTCTGCCCGTCGCTTCGACCATGTGACGCCTCTCCTCCTCTCCCTTCACTGGCTCCCCCTTCCTGAACGTATCCTGTTCAAACTCCTGGTTTTCACGTTCAAATCGCTCCATGACCAAGCTCCCCCTTACCTCTCGGACCTAATCGCCCTACGCGCTCCTGCGCGCGCTCTCCGCTCTTCCGCTGTCCCCTCCCTCGCTCTCCCTCGCTTCTCCTGCTCGCCCAACCGCCTTCGTCCCTTCTCCCTCGCTGCCCCGCATGCCTGGAACTCCCTCCCTGCCGACGTCCGCCTCGCCTCCTCCCTCCGCTCCTTCAAATCCCTCCTCAAGACCCACCTTTTCCATGCTGCCTTTCCCAATGCCCTCTAGTCTTTCCCCTTGCTCTTACTGTCAGCCCTCCTCTGCTGACTGCTGCTACCGACCACCTTGTAACCAAGCCAAGTACACGCACCTGAGACTTCGCATCCGCCTGAATGTTTGTTTGTCTTCTCCCATGTCTCTCCCGCTGTCCCCTCTCCTTGTCTCCCCCTCCTTGTCTTTTAGATTGTAAGCAACAGGCAGGGACCGCATCTGATTGTATGTTCTGTACAGTGCCAGGTTGCAACTGGCGCTTTATAAATGTTTAATAATAATAATAATAATAATAATAATAACATTTCCCATCAAAATGATGTAACTAAGATTGCTGTAACCCCCTCAGTTGGCCGGTTTTTGGCCTTGGCCCCAAATCCAGGGTAAACGGCCACTTATTGGCAATCTCATCTTTCTCCTATGAAAATTATTTATCTTAGCCTGACTGAATGTCCTGCTGAAAATGATTTGGGAAGGGCGCCGCCCGGCCATTCCTTTTGGTCAGCAATTGTGCCCCTTTGATTATTTAGAAGCTGAAACTGTTGGTCATGTCCTTTTTTAATGTTGTCTCTATCAGGATATAAGGAAGGACCCAATATTTAATGCCCTATTTGTCTAGGCATCCAGGGAGAATAAATTCTGAGCTCCTTATAATATTTCTAGCCAATGTTTCTTTAGATGTTACATATGCAGTATCCAAATTTTGGGTCCAGGCATTTAACAAGAGGGAGCTTTTTTTTAAGTTTAAGTCTTGACTGAACTAGGGTGCCATACAACTTGGTTGTTTAAAAGTTTATGGCTCATTTGACGGCTGTTAATATTTTATATCAGGTTTTAAAAGTTTATTTGTGTTTTAGTATGTTGTTTATATTGTATATTTTTTATATTACTTTGGCAATGCCCTGTGGGTTATGCCACTATTAAACTAATCAATCAATCAGGGTTGAGGATGTTGGGGAGATACCCACGCCAGAACCTTACTTTGTAAGTGATGAATGAAAGAGCTGCCACAGGGGTCTATCTGTGGCTGTGGCTCTGGTTCATGTGGTAAGCGCATATGCTTTAGATTTATAAAGGTCCCATGTTCAATCCCCACCATCTCCAATTCAGGATGCCAGATAACACACCTGTGCTGGTCTCTGCTTGGGATCTTGGAGGGGTCTCAGGTAGCACACCTGTGCTGGTCTCTTCCAGAGACCCTGGAAGAGCTGGATTTGGAACCAAAATTTGAAACCACTGATGCCATGTCAGGTTGTGGCAATAGTGAGCAAAGATGGACCATTGGCCTGACTAAGTTAGGCAGCTCCTTATAGCCTAATCCAGGGCTGGCCTTACCGTGGGGTGGTCTCCCAGGGCCCTGAGGGTTTGGGGTTTTTTTTCCAGTTTTTTTTCATTGGGTCGGGTGGGGGGGCAGTAGGAGTGAGCGAGAGGCAGAGGCCCCACCTCTCCCACACTCTGCGCCCCCCCTCCACTGCCAGCATAGTCTCAGCCAGGGGGAATGAGAGGCAGAGGCCCCACCTCTTCCTCAGTTCCCCTGGATGAAAGGCAGGGGGCTGGGGGGAGGGGGGAGGGAGGGAGAGGCGGGGCCTCTGCTACTTCCCTCACTTCCGGCGAGGCGGAGGCCCTGCTTCTCCCACACACTGCTGGCTCCCTCCGCTGCCTGCCTAGCTGTTTCGACCAGGGGAACTGAGGGAGAGGCGGGGCCTCTGCCTCTCTCTCCCTCATTCCCCATGGCTGAGAGACTGTGCCAGGCAGCAGAGGGGGGGCAGTGCAGGGTTCAGGCTGGAGGCAGCGATGGCAGCACCGGCACCGGAAGCGGATCAGATAGGTGATCTGATCGGAATCCGTATGGCCTCTCAGGCTGGGGGGATGGACAGAGGGGAGTGCCTCCTCCGCCCATCCCCGAGCCCAGACCCAGGTAGCGTGCCGCTCCCAGGCCGGGGAGCACCCCCTGAGCCAGGGAGCGCCCTTAGGCCCACCGGCAGCTTTGCCGCCCACGGAAGGTATAGGGCCCTGCATTTATTCCCTGCCCTGGGCCCCGCTTATGGTAAGGCCAGCCCTGTCCTAATCAAAACAACTCGGGAGGAGGTTCTAGAGCAAATTGACAAACTAAATACTAACAAATCACCAGGACCAGATGGTATTCACCCCAGAGTTCTGAAGGAACTGATATATGAAATTGCAGACCTACTGTTAGTAATTTGTAACCTACCTCTAAAATCTGCTGTAATGGAGGACTGGAGGGTGGCAAATGTAACCCCAATATTTAAAAAGGGATCCAGAGGTGTTCCTGGAAACTACACATCAGTAAGTTTGACATTTGTGCCAGGAAAAATGGTGGAAACTATCATTAAGAACAGACTTGCCGGGTATGTTGATAAACATAACTTAATGGGGAAGAGTCAACATGAATTGAGCCTCACTAATCTGTTGGAATTCTTTGAGGGTGTAAATAAGCATGTGGACAAAGGAGACCCTGTAGATATAGTGTACCTGGATTTCCAGAAAGCATTTTATAAGGTCCCACATAAAAGACACTTGAGAAAATTAAAAAGTCATGAGATAGGAGGTGGTGTCTTACTATGGATCGGTAACTAGTTAAAGGACAGGAAGCAAAGGGTAGGACTGTATGGTCAGTTTTCACAATGGAGAGATGTAAAAAGTGGTGTGCCCCAGGGATCTGTATTGGGACCGGTGCTGTTTAATGTATATATTAATGATCTGGAAAAGGGCGTTAAGAGTGAGGTGATCAAATCTGCAGATGACACCAAGTTATTCAAGGTAGTTAAAACACGAGCAGACTGCAAGGAACTGCAACAGGATCTTAGGGGACTGGGTGCCTGGGCATCTAAATGGCAAATGAGATTTAATGTGGACAAGAGCAAAGTGATGCATGTAGGGGAAAATAATCCAAACTATGTGTACACAATGCTGGGTACTAAGCTAGGAGTTACCACTCAGGAAAAGGATCTGGGGGTGATTGTGGACAATACACTGAAATCCTCAGCCCAGTGCGCAGCAGCAGTCAAAAAAAGTGCACAGAATGTTAGGAGTTATTCGTGAAGGGATAGAGAATAATACTGAGGATGTCATAATGCCTCCATACAAATTGATGGTGCAACCGCACCTGGAATATTGTGTGCAGTTCTGGTCGCCCCATCTCAAAAAAGACATCGCTGAACTAGAAAAGGTACAGAAAAGGGCAATGAGAATCATAAAGGTTATGGAACGATGTCCATACAAAGAGAGGCTTGACAAGCTGGGTCTCTTCAGCTTAGAGAAGAGAAGACTGAGAGGGGACATCATCGAGGTTTATAAAATCTTGAGTGGTGTGGAACGAGTCGATAGGGAACAGTTATTTACCCTCTCAAATAGTACTAGAATTAGGGGACACGCCATGAAACTAGCTGTTGGCAGATTTAAAACAAATAAAAAGAAGTACTTTTTTCACTCAATGCCTTATTAACTTATGGAATTTGTTGCCGGAGGACATTGTCAAGGCCAGTAGTATAGCGGGGTTTTAAAAAGGACTGGATACGTTCCTAGAGAATAGGTCCATTAATGACTTTTAACCAAGTAGCTTACAGGATTAACTTCTTACTGTGATCGAGATTGGCCACTGTCAGAGGACGGAATGCTGGGCTTGATGGACCATTGGTCTGACTCAGCATGGCATTTCTTATGCTCTTATGGTGCTGCTTACACATAACAGACAAACGTGTGCTTAGAGGTTTTGACACCTGATCTTTGTTATGTCTAAAGACACCCACAGTCTAAGATGGACATACAGGAAAATACACACCTCTATTTTACAGATGGGTCTAATTTTCCAAAGACCTTCTAGTGAGCTTTTGACTATGGGGAGATTTGAACCCTGATTTTTCAGGTCCCAGTCTAGCACCTTAGCCACTATACCACACTGGATATAGACCAGTCTCTAGATTTTTATGAATCTGTTTGTTTCAGCAAGCCAAGCTTTGTAGAACTACTTTTGTAGGCCTAAGACATCAGATAAAACAGTATTGTCAGATCTACGGAATAGCACTATCTTAAAATACAGACAATGCTTTGGAAGAGGGGATCAGCTTGAAAAAAAACTAAGCAGTTTCCTGGTTTCTGATAAGCCACATTTACTGAGATTCAAAGCATTCCTCAAGCAAGATCTTTCGCCTGCACACATTAGATTGTGTTTTACTAAAATGAATAAAGGAATTTATCTTTTATCAGATGTATGTGGATTTGCTTTTCAGAGAAAGTTAGGAACTTGCTACTGCAGTCAGGCAAGAGAAAAGACATGCTTGATGCAAAACTGGCTTGGTTCAGACTTCCTCACTCAAGAGCAGTTGACTGACATGGGGAACTGGAATTACAGTATCACAGACAAATGCTTATCCAACTGGATGTTGAAAAAATCCAAAGTTGTTGTGCAAATCCAAGGAAAGAGATTCCTCAACTGTACCTGGATTTCCAGAAAGCATTTGATAAGGTCCCACATAAAAGACTCTTGAGAAAATTACACTATATCTACCAGGTCTCCCTTGTCTGCATGCTTATTTACACCCTCAAAGAATTCCAACAGATTAGTGAGGCATAACTTACCTTTGCTAAATCCATGTTGACTCTTTCCCATTAAGCCATGTTTATCAACATGCCCAGCGATTCTATTCTTAATGATAGTTTCCACCATTTTGCTCAGCACAGATGTCAAACTTACTAGTCTGTAGTTTCCAGGATCACCTCTGGATCCCTTTTTAAATACTGGGGTTACATTTTCCACCCACCAGTTCTCAGATACAGCGGCAGATTTTAGCAATAAGTTACAAATTACTAACAGTAGGTCTGCAATTTCATATTTACGTTCCTTCAAAGGCTGCATATACACGTTGAACAGGAGAGGGGACAGAATAGATATTTGCAGGACATCGCATGTGAGATCCCAGGGGGATGATGAACAATCCTCCAGTTCCACATGCTGAGTCCTTTCAGCCAAGAAAGAACGGAACCATTCAAGAACGATTCCATCGACCCCAGTGTGATCCTGCAAGTGAGTCACCAGTAGGGATGGGCGAACAGAACTGAGTTCGAAAATTGAGTTCGGTTTGGAAGTTCAGTTTGGTCGACCGAACTATTCGAGTTTGGTCCGAATTCTGACCTTCCGAACAGAGTTCGGAAATTCAAACCCCATTGAACTAAATGGAATATTATCTTATAGGGATGGGCGAACAGAACCGAGTTTGGAAATTCGGTTCGGTTAGAAAATTGAGTTCAGTTCAGAAGTTTGGTTCGGTCGACCGAACTGGTCAATGGTATCAAATGCAACTGACAGATCAAACAGGACAAAAAGGGTTGAACAACGTTCTAGCTCATGGCGGAGGTTGTCGACTAAGGCCACAAGTGCAGTCTCGGTGCCATAACCCAGATGAAAGCCAGACTGTGAGGGATCTAGAAAACTGACCCGATCCATATGTGCCTGAAGCTGCTAAGCCACCATCCATTTAATAAGCTTCCCTAAAAAGGGAAGGTTAGACACTGACTGATAGTGGGCCAGGGAGTCAATGTCAAGAGATGGTTGCTTGAGCAGTGGGTTCACCAAGGCCTCCTAAAGGCACCCAAGGACCCTGTCCTCTCGACGGGAAGCATTGACTACCCCAGCCAGCAATGGCCCCAATGTCTCCTGGTTGGCCTTAACCAGCCAGGATGGGCATGGATCTAATTCACAAAATGTGGCCCTGACAGACCCCGGCCCTGACAGAACATCCTCAGCATCAGCAGACAACACAGACTAAAACTGATCCCATAAAACAGGACAAAGCAGGGCATTCATAAACATTACTTCTGCTTCCCCTACTGTATCAAGTGCAGTGTCAAAGCAGTGGTGAATGCAAGTGATATTGTCTGTGAAATAGTCAGCAAACTTGTCACAGGGAGCAGTGGAAGACTCCAGCTCCAGATTTAGACAGGCTGGACTGACCAGCCCCTTCACCACCCGGAAAAACTCAGCTGGATGACACTTAGCAGACGCTATGATGTCAGCAATAAAAACCTTCTTTGCCGCCCATAGGCTTTCAAACTAGTTCTATGTTGCAATCTGTCATCTTCAGTACAGGTGCTCTAACCGCCACCATTCCTGCTTCAGCCAATGCAGATCCTCCATGAACCAAGGGGACCTGTGTCACTTATGCTCTGGGAGTGGATGTCTAGGAACTGACTGGTCAGTGGCATCGGCCAACAACATGTTCCAGAAGGCTATGAGGTCATCGAGTGTTTGACTGTTGAGGATGGAGGGTACCTACCCCAGAGCATTCTGGAACCTCTTAGGTTCCATAAGTCTCTGGGGCGGACCAACCTAATGAGTCCCACACCCCTCCAGAGGCTGATGTGTGCCAGGAGCTGGGCCTGCAATAGGTAGTGATCTGTCCATGATAAAGGGACCAAAGACATATCCCCCACCAATGGATCCTCTGCTTCAAGGTCGGTGCAAGACACCAAATCCAGTGTGTGTGTCCCCCGCCCCCCCCATGTGTTGAGCTGATCACTATCCAAGACAGGCCCATGGTTGCTATGGCAGTCATGAACTCAAGCTCTGCAACCTGAAGCCTGGAGTCAGCATGCATGTTGAAGTCTCCCAAGACTACCATCCTCGGGGACCACAAAACCACCTCCGATACCAGCTCTGCTAGATCATGTAGGGATACTGTCATACAGGAAGTTTCCCGGTATACCAGCAGCAGCCCTAATCTGTCTCCAGGCAAATCAATCACAAGGTGGAGGCACTCAATATCTGGTGGAGTTTGCACCGGGTACCTCCTAACGGACCATGACTCGTTAAAAATGATGGCTACAGACACCCCAGCCCTCTAGCCTTGGTTGATGATGAATGGAATACCCAGACAGAACAAGGTCAGCCAAGACAGGCCCCAACTCAGTGTTCAGCCAGGTCTCCCTGATGCACACAAGATCGGCCATCTTGTCCAGGATCAAATCCTGGATAATGGATCATTTATGGATGAATGATCTCGCATTCAACAGCATCATACCCAGACCATGGGTCCTCCAAACCTCGGCCATGTCACCTTCCACTTCGATCATATGCCCTCTCAGACATCACTTCTCCAAACTGAAAAACCCTAACCTATCAAGCTTTTCCTCATACGGGAGCTGTTCCATACTCGTGATCATTTTTGTTGCCCTTCTCTGTACCTTTTATAGTTCTACTCTGGCCCTTTTCACACAGACACTCGAACACTGATAAAATGGTGGTTACATTTTATTATATATGTTGCAGGGTACCCATAGAGCACAATTGAAGCCCTGCAACATGTATAATAAAATGTAACTGCTGTTTTATCATCGTTCAATTGTCTGTGTGAAAAGGGCCTCTGTCTTTGCAGGTACTCGTTTCATGTCTGCCTGAAGCTCAACCCTGCTCCAGAAGTCATGCCACCTACCCCAAATAAACATGCCCTTTACCCCAGAAGCCTGGGTCAGATCTTGTCAGAGCAGGGAACTGAACCCTATTCTCCAGCTACAGGACTGCCCAATCTCTTGGAAGCTGAATATAAAATAGGAATTCTTGAGATTTCATCTATTTGATGACCAAAGTCATCAACGAAAGCCAAATGAAAACCAGAAATCCATCCAGGTTTTTTATGGCTTTTGCTTCCAAGCAATATAATCTTTTTACCAGGTCTTTCATATTTAAGGGTGCATACTCCTACTCTGAACATCTCCAGGGGTCATTCCCCCAAACAGAACGGAGTTCGGAAATTCGGTTCGGTTCAGTTCGGTTTGAAATTCGAGTTCGGTTCGGAAGTTCGGTTCTGTTGAACGAACAGACCAAGTTCGGTCGAATTCCGAACTTCTGAACTTCCGAACCAAGTTCGGCCATTCAAAACCAGTTTTTTTGGTTTGTGTTGCCACTAGGGATGGGCGAACAGAATGGAGTTCGGACATTCGGTTCAGTTCGGTTTGAAATTCGAGTTCGGTTCAGAAGTTCAGTTCGGTCAACTGAACAGACCAAGTTCGGTCCGAACTCTGAACTTCCAAATCATGTTCGCCCATCCCTATTGAATTTCTTTTCTGAGGCTGAGTCCTGGCAGGAGAACCTGTACAAATTAAGTCCTGATGTGAACGATGCATCTATGGCTGACAATGGCACGCAGCTTTTTACACTTAGACAACCACTGCAGGCAACATTATGTTGATCCAGGAGCATGCTTTCTCTCCTCCCAATCCCTGTGCCTCTTTTACTGGTTAGAGCACAGGATTTATGCAGCGCAAACAGATGGGAAAGGGATTAGTTGGGCTTCGCTGATGCCTGTATTGCTCTGTAATGACATCAATTAAATAAACGTTAAGCAAATGGCAGTATGGGAAGGAAGAGAAACTGACAAGAAAGTTTCTCAGTGCCCATAAGGAACACACTGTTTGCTTACCATTTTCTTTTTTGCCTTGGTTCTAATACCCACTCCTATTTTCTGAGTTTCAGGAAAAGTACATAGTGGGCACAATCCTATGGCCCATGTACGCCACCTGCAAGCACAGCACTCTTACAAAATGCCTGTGCTCAGGGGCACACACATGCCATGCACGCAGGGCAGCCATGTGGGGCAAAGGTGCAATCCTGGCTGATGCGACCCCTGAGCCCCACGGCTCTGGGGATGGAGCAGGCATGGGTGATGGAGCAGGCACATGCACCGCATGTGGGGAGTGGCATACATAGGCTAAAGGATTGTGCCAAGTTATTATTATTATTATTAACAAACATTTATAGAGCGCCAGCAGTGTACCTGGCACTTTACAAAGTAATAAAACAGACACGGTCCCTGCCCCTAGGGCTTACAATCTGAGAGACAGGAGCTGGGGGAGAGACTTAGGAAGGGGAACAGAGGGAGAGACAAGGGGTCTAACATTCATGAAGATGCGAGGTCTCAAGTGCACGTACTTGGCTTGGTTACGATGAGAATGACAGCAGGCAGGTCCATGTTGCAAGGATAAGGGTAAACCGATCGTAGGTATAGGAATAGTGGCTCAGCAGGATAAAGAGTCAGACAGAGCAGAGCGAAAGAGGTGAGTTTTAAGGAGAGATTTGAAGGTATGAAGGGAGGGGGCAAGGCGGATGTGGACAGGGAGGGAGTTCCAGGCATGGGGGGCAGCAAGTGAGAAGGGACGAAGGCGCTTAGGGGAGCAGGGAAGGCGTGGAAGGGTGAGAGAAGGGACAGAGGAGGAGCGAAGTGCACGGACTGGAGTATGGAGGGCGATAAGTGCAGAGAGGTAGGGGGGAGCAAGGTTGTGAAGAGCTTTATAGGTGAAGTATCTCCATTCTCTGGTTTGCTCAATGGAGTTTCAGGTAACACCCCACCCCGGACTTTAAAAGATACAGCCTCTATCCTTCTTACCTGTTTTCAAGTTCCAAAGGGTCAAAATGAATCAAAGGTCAACAATCCAGCACTTTCGATTGCCAAAGCTTATTAGAAACTTTAGAATTTGTCCGCTTGAAATGGCATTCCTCTTTTCCACCAGGTTGGTATCCGAGTTCACAAAACCAATTCTAATGTACTGACATGGAGAAGGGACTGAATCCGATAAATGATGATATCTCTATCTAATCTATCTACACAAACACACACACACACACACACACACTCCTACATAGTCTTCTATAATTCCAAGAAACCAAGGAGCTTATAATGGGTCAAGCGCGGGCCCTTTAAGGAGCAGTGGCTTGTGTCTTGGCTCTGCCCTTTCAAGATCTATAAAAAGCCTGAACATTATGAGGCTCTGGCAGTTAATGCCTGGCATTAGGAGGGTGAAGACCTTAGGCAGAGATGGCTGGCCACTTGGAAGTCTTAAAACAGCTGACTCAAGAAGAAGACTGAGAGCCTGGATGCAGGACCTGCTATAAGACCCAAGCTGAAATTGGGGTACCTGGTTTGGTACCTGTGATTAATACCCAAAATTTCACATGCTGTTTTGGGCATCCAAATTGGTACTTGAACAGTATTGGAGTACCCTAAAACCCAATATTTTGGGTTTCGAGTATCAAAAATTACTCCAAATTACCCTGTGAGGTCCAAAAGCTTGCATACTTCCACCAACTGTACTTGGTCCAATAAAAGATATCACTTTACTGGATTAGTATTATTATTATTATTATAAACATTTATATAGCGCCAGCCATGTGCCTGGTGCTGTACAGAACATAGAAAGAGATGCGGTCCCTGCCTGTGGCTTACAATCTAAAAGACAAGGAGGGGGAGACAGGGAGAGGGGACAGTGGGAGAGACAGGGGAGAAGACGAACAAACATTCAGGCGGATGCGAAGTCTCAGGTGTGTGTGCTTGGCTTGGTTACAATCAGGTTGGTTGCAGCAGTCTGCAGAGGAGGGCAGACAGTAAGTATATGGGGAACGACTAGCAGGCATTGGGAAAGGCGGCAAGGAAAAAGTGGGTCTTGAGGAGGAATTTGAAGGAGCAGAGGGAGGGGGCAAGGCGGATGTGGGTAGGGAGGGAGTTCCAGGCATGGGGGGCAGCGAGGGAGAAGGGTCAAAGGCAGTTAGGTGAGCAGGAGAAACGAGGGAGAGAGAGGGAGGGGACAGAGGAAGATTGGAGAACATGTGCGGGAGTGTGTACGTCCGAGAGGTAAGGTGGAGCTTGGTTGTGGAGTGTTTTGAACGTAAATACCAGGAGTTTAAACAGGATACATTCAGGAAGGGGGAACCAGTGAAGAAAGAAGAGGAGAGGCTGCATATGGTCGAAGCGATGGGCAGAGTGAGTGACCTTGGCAGCAGAGTTTTGGATTGCGACAAGGGGGGACAGGTGAGAGCGAGGGAGGCCAGCAAGGAGGAGGTTGCAGTAATCGAGGTGAGAGATAACCATGGCATGAACAAGGGTTTTGGTCAAGAAGGCAGAGAGAAAGGGGCGGATCTGAGCAATGTTATGGAGGGTGAATTGGCAGGATTTGGCAAGAGTCAATGTAAGGTTTAAAAGAGAGGTGTATGTCAAAGATGAAGCCCAACTACGGGCTTGGAGAACAGGATGGATGATGACTCCATCGATGCAGATGGGAAGGTTAGAGGGAGAGGAAGAGGAGGGAGGAAAAATGAGGAGTTCGGTATGCTGTAGATGTGGACTTCCTGCATTGAGCAGGGAATTGAACTATATGACCTCTGAGGACCCTTGCAACTTTAAGGTTCTGTGATTCTACTTTGTCTCTAGTACCGTAAGACAACATTCCAGAACTGAAGGTTGGCATTCGGGGACAAAATTGTTATTTTGATCATTCAGGTTCCTGATTGAATACCATTTTGAGTACTGAAAAGTATCCAAAATTTTCAAGTTGAAACGAGTACCAGAAATTTGACAGGCATATCCATTTTTGATGATACTCTTTACAGTTCTACAAGGAACGTATGGACCATGTTACATATAGGTTTGTGAATAAAGGAACCAGAATCGCTAGAGATTTGCCTGAGCCTCTGATTTTTGAATGCGCTTTGGCTGTCATGAACTCAAAGAATAAGGTCACCTTCCCACAGAACCATTATACAAGAACCATTATACAAGATGTAAAATAAAAACAAAATGGTTACCCTATCGGAGTTTATAACAGATGACAAAAGGAGGTATTTATTACTCTCAGGCTTTTCTTATCTCTATTCCGCCCTCACCTTTCCATTTTTGGATAGGGTTTTCACACGCTCTGTAATCCTTTCTCATGCATTTTTATTTTATTTTTTACTTTTTCTATATCAAGAATCCAGATCACAGGAATTCGTAACATCCCAGGAGTACAGCCATCAATATACATTAACCAACAAGAGTGATATTGACCACAGGCTCTTCCGTAATTCTTAGCAATTGGCCTCCAGGCTGTTCTCCTTTAATGATACAGGACTAAACAATTTGACTCCACTTGGCAGATCTATAAGGTGCCTTAACTACCTTTCTAACCCTCTAACAAAAGACAATTAGGACTTGATTAAATCCTATCATCTATCAGGTTTTTTTTAAGCTGAAGAAATTACCTGCCTTCCTCCTCCCTTCCAGTTCTGGCCCTTGGTTCTTAGCTCAGAGAATGAGCTTAGTCAAATACATTGTACACACGAAGAATAATTAATGAAAAGGTTGACTTTGGGCTTGTAACATTGACTGATTCATAAAGGAGCTATTAACCCCAGGTTAGCCCTACTTACAGCTCATTCTCATAAGTCAACGCTTCTGAGTGGTTCATATTGAAATACGTAGGATAATGTCTCAGAAAAAAAGGAAGTGTAAGGCGAATAAGGCTCCGATTAAAAAGGCCTGATGAAGTTGGTATTAGTAATGCAGGAGCAATTCTCTGAGGCTACAAACGGAGGTAGGTAGAAGGTAACAATAGAGAAAATGGAAGAGAGACCGGCAAAGGAATTCCTGAGTCCCCACTATAGTTCCCCTGCCATGAGCACTACAAGGACTATGCATCACCCTTCTTAATGTCCTCCCTCAGATTGCCCTCTATCCTATCTTGACTAGTCCAAGCATTGACACCTGGTGGTGGTTGAAAGATCTCCAAGCAACTGTCACCAAGAAAAGGAAATTCTGGACAGAACGTGGTGGTACCAAGACCTCCAAACATCAGGGACTTTTATGGTCAAGACGAAACTAATGCTGGCTCTGAAAGAAACGACTCGTACTGAACCTTTGCACCTGGCTCCCAGACTATGATTCCTACTGCACCCGAAACAGGCACCTAAAATTGGGTGATTTCAGACGTGATGGGGCGCCTATTGGCCCCTTCACGGAATCACTTTTTGATTCCCCGCCGGAATAAAAAAGGCCCGTCAACAGACAAGCCAGTTGATTCTGGCAGGGAATCTGGGGGAGGGGGCGGGGCTGTGTGGTGCAACATGCGGCTGCACGGCCCCACCCCCCCATGGTCCCCCAGCAGCCCGCTTTCCTGCGGCCAATGTGGCTGCTGCGCCTGATTCCGTCCTGGGGCCTGGGCCATGGCCCGGCGGCCGTGGTTCAATTAACCATGCTTTCGGAGATGGTGCCCGGATCATCCTCGAAAGCATGATTATTTTGCTCACTGCCAGTGGTTCACCGTGGTGAACATCTGGCGGTGAGCAACCAGACGTTACAGGACCATTCACCATCACAGGGAATTGTCCGTGGTTGAGTGTAATCTCATAACATCTGAAAATACCCTTAGTACCCATGGTTAACACCTGCATTTTCAACACCATGTTGGGTACCTCACAGGCTACCTTATCACCAATTGGGTACCTGACTCTCCCCCCCCCCCCAAATAAATAAATAAATAAATAAATAAATGGCAATTTCCATTACTGGTTGACTAATTTTTCCAGTTACTGGTTGGTAAAATGGGAGAGGAAACAAAAAAATTTAGATGGAAACTCAAGGGTGGTAAATCTCCCTGCTGGGAATTTTATGGCGAGCTGGTTTTCGAGACCTGTCATTCATAAGAAAAAAAGCCTCGTGATGCAGCTGATTACACTTTTAACCCCACGCCCAAGTGCACACTACAGCTTGCCATAAGATTTCCAGTTGGGAGATTTGCCGCCCTGGAGAATTGCTGCTCAATGTAACATTGGCAAGCAGACTGGAAGCCAACATTTCAGGACCTCGGGTATTGGAATTGGGCACTAATCAGGTGCCAGTTAGTACCAGAACATTACAGGTCTATTCAGGTACCAGAAATTTGACACATATGCCCATTTTTGAAGATACTTATTTCAGCTCTAATTACTACCTTTCCTGAAACATTAACCCAAAGAGGGACAGAGTCATATTGAAGGAGGTGGGGTCAAGGGACTAATTTGCTTCTCTCCGACGTGTCTATGCCTCCTTGAGAGTGTTGAGATGTCAGAAGTGCAAAACCTCCAGCTTGTGGTCCAAATCTGGGCTGTATCTGGTTTTTTATTTGGCTTTTCTCCAGTTCCTGGATCTGACCCATGGATCCTGTCTCTACTGAAGAGTAAGCTCAGGGTGAAGGTGAAAATATGTGAGCATGAACTTGATGGATCCATGACATAGTTCCAGGA
This sequence comes from Sphenodon punctatus, assembly GCA_003113815.1. NCBI lineage: Eukaryota > Metazoa > Chordata > Lepidosauria > Sphenodontia > Sphenodontidae > Sphenodon > Sphenodon punctatus. The sequence goes on along the minus strand of QEPC01006491.1, from coordinate 114,129 downwards.
TCTGTACCCTCCCTTCCCTCCTCCAAAGTACCCCCACCCCAATGCATTCTGTGTACAGCTGAAATTCTATCTCATTTTTCTCTTGATTCTCATTGAGAATCAAGATTCTTAATAAAAAATGTGGAAAAAATTAGAATTAAGAAAAGCCCTAATTTCGACACTTTCTCATCAAGATTCCCCGCCCCCCTCAATTTACTAATTGGAGCTTTGTGTACTGTGTCCCACGCTGAGTCTCCTGTCTGTATCTGCCTGTCTCTCTCTTTCTTCTCTGTGAGGGGAAAGAAACAAGGAAAAGAACTGCACATGAGCAAATGACCACTGGGCCATTCTGCGCATGTGAGGCTCTTTTCCAAAATGGCGGCAACACTGCCAGCACCATTTTGGAAAAGAGCTATGCATATGCAGAATGGCTTCACATTCTCATTTCAGTTCTAATTCTGTGGTACTTGTACTCATTTTCAAAGTGGCCCTTTGGAGGGAAATAGTTCCCTCCCCACTCCCCCCGCTTCCTCCATTTCATATCAACTGAGCATTCATGATTTTAAAAAATCCCATCTTCATTTGACAAAAAAAAGATGTAACAAAAAGGCCATTGGAATAAAATAAATGCTATTTGTAATTGCTGCTTAGCAGAGGAAAGCTCCAGGGGCAAGAGGCTTAATTATGCTAATCACACAATCAATCTTAATGGAGGAGATAGAACGCAACACTTCTACGAATCAAGGGCATTGGAGCTGCAGCAGAACTCCTGTTTTTCTTAGGTTTGCTGAAGTTGCTGATTGCATGGCTACATTCGAGGTTATCCCACAGTTGTGGGTGGTAAGCCAAGTGCCAAGACTAGGGCTGAAATGAGTAATCACAAATTTCTGGTACCCAAATCAACCCACAACATTTGGGTGTTAATCAGGAATTTAGTTAGTGCCTGATTTGGCTACCCAGTGACGCAGAACATTGACTGCTGGTCCCAGTTTTTCCAATGCCCATCCTGATTTACTGATCAGTAGCCATAAAGTCGGCGAATTACTGAAAATGGAAAATACCGATCGGTACTTGCGTAGGTGTTGGGTAGTCGAAAATGTGGGTATTACCTGCAGGTACTTAACCAAGTACCTATTTCAGCTCTTGCCAAGATTTTCAAATGACAAAAGACCTATGAAATAGTATTAGACTGCTTGCCACAAGAGATAATTAGGATTGATTCTGAAAATTGTTTTATGTAAAAAATCACGGTGTAAAAATCACGGTGAGACAAAGGAGTCACAGGGAAAGTGACTTTAGAAAGGCTCTGGAATCCTGGCTTACTTCCTATACCCATTCCTTAAATTCTATAATTACCTCCCTGCTGTTTGTCAATGTCTTCACTTTAATTTACCTTCAGGTATAAATATGCATCAACCATTTTGGTTTGATCTAGAAAATTTAATCTGTTTAAGTTTTCCAGGGGGTTAAGAAGTGACTTGAGCATGGTGTCTGAAAATGTACATTGGAAAGAGATTCTGAATCGTAACAGAACCTGAAACAAGTTCCCACAAAAATGGTTATCGCGGTTGAAATTGTGGTTATTGACCTAACCCAGTAAAATTGGGTACTAATTGGTAACCAATTAGTAAGGGTCTGCAGAAAGCACTCCTACCATTTTCATTTACAAAAAACCCATTGTTTCCAAGGATTTTCAGAAATTCCTTACCGTTTTCAGGTTGTTTAAATTTCTTCTTCATTTTTTTAATTAAAAATTAGATTTTTTTAAAAAAAATACATGTGCATGTGCAAACTGGTAATTGAATGGGGCTCAATTCATTTTTGTAACTAATAGAAAATGTAATGGATGCATATTGCACACCCCTATCAATTAGCGCTTAGAGAGCTACCTGATGTACCAAGTTACATCAGGGATGAAAATTCATCCCAATTTTCCAACTTCTGGTACAGATTTATTTATTTATTACTGATTTTATGATTTATTATTTTACCAGGTGGTAGCGATCACAAAGAGGGTAAACTGGTAACTAGGTAATGGCAATACCCAGAATTATGGGGTAACTGGGTGTCCGACTTGGTGCTCAGATACCCATCGGGCTTCTAAAAGACTACTCAAAAATTTCGGTATTACCGATAGCCAGCAAAAGAAGTACCTGTGTCAAGTCTACAGCAGACCCCTTTAAGGGGCAAAGGTAGATCCAATCGCTGGAAATTATTTTACAAAACCTTGTCTAGAGTAGGCTACATCACAGGATTCCAAAAGCAGAGTTTATTTATACAAATTTATTTATTTATACAAAAAATTGTCTCCCGCATCCTCCTGCACACTGGCAGCTCGGAGTGGCGCACAACATAAAAACATCAATAAAACCGTCTAAAATACATAAACTATACATCATAAAATTTAGCAGCAGTTAAGGCAAAATAAAATCCCTCCCCACCCCCTCCCCAAAGACCCGGTGGAACAACCAGGTCTTACAACATCTACAGAAAAAGGGGAGGTCTGGGGACAGACAGGCCTCCAACGGGAAGGAGTTCCACAGTTGAAGTGCGGCCACCAAGAATGCCCTCTCTGCCATTGCCACCTGGCATAAACTTCAAGTTGGGTGCCCCCGGCTGACCGCAAGGGTTGCAAAATGACCCAGGGCCTGAGGGTCATTTTGAATTTAGGTTTACCCAGCCTAATGTCTATTTTTCATGAATTATTTGCACTAATTTCTCCAAGTGGCTCTTATATCTGCACTCATTTCTCTTAAGTGGCTCAAGGGAGGTGCTGGCTTCCCTTTTTTGGGGGGGAGGGTCTGCCTTCCTGTAGCCCAGCAGGTTCGGAGTCGGGGAGTGCTTTTGGACTCAGACCTCCATCTGTATCGACAGGTGGAGACAGTGGCTAAAGCCACCTTCCGCCAGTTGTATCTAATGCAGAGGCTGCGTCCATACATTTCCGGGCCCGATCTGGCCACCCTCCCCCATGCCTTCATCACCTCGAGGCTAGACTACTGCAAAGCGCTTTATGTGGGGCTTCCTTTGACAGTGGTCTGGAGGCTGCAGCTAGTGTAGAATGCAGCGGCCCGCCTCCTTACAGGGACGGGTCAGCAGGAGCACATAACACCTGTGCTCCATACTCTCCACTGGCTGCCCATAGTGTACGAAGCCAGATTCAAGGTGTTAGTGTTGGTCTATAAAGCCCTGCATGGTCTGGGTCCCTCATATCTCAGGGACCGCCTCACCCTCCATGCCTCGGAGCGATCCCTCTGCTCCACTGGGGGTGCCTTTCTGGAGGTTCCCCGTGTGAAACGGGGGGCTACAATGGAGAGGGCATTCTCGGTCGCCAGGCCGCGACTTTGGAACTCCCTTCCGGAGGAATCCCACCTGGTCCCAGGTCTTCTAGCTTTTCGTCGATTCTGCAAGACCTGGCTGTTCGCCGAGGCCATTGGAGGGGAGGGTGGGAGGGAGGGGTAGTTGGGGGAAAATTGGGGTTTTAAGATATTTTTAATATATTATTGCTTTTTTAGTATTTTTATTGTGTTTTTATTTATCTTTTGTTATTGTACACCGCCCCGAGATGCCGTAGGCATGAGTGGGACGGCTAAAAAATATAAATAAATAAATAAATAAATATATTGTTCATGATGGGATTAAGGAATAAGGAAAGACCCAAAAAAAGTTTTTATACCCTGTGTGGTGTCATCCCTTCTTCCAAAACCAGCATCACATTCTAACACTGTTCTCTCCATTTTTGTAGTAAGTGTGGGACATCTGATGGTTTTCAAGTAGTTCTACAACATTGGGTATATTTTTAATATTTTCAGATTGATATACGGGTTTGGACTGACAGAAGGGCATTCTCGGCAGCCATTCCATTGCTGTGGAATATTCTCCGTGTATTGTAAGACATGCCTTTTCTACCAGGCATCTGGTGGGGGGGAAGGAGTGGGCTAGTGGGGTTTGGATTGGGTATAATTTTTATACAGACCAGGTTATGAATTTGGAATGTACTTTAGATATTTGTATATGTATGGATTTTTATTGTATTTATTACTGTTTTGTATTATTGATACTTGTTAGCTGCCCCAAGTCACCATTTCCCTCAGGAAGCAAGGAGAAAATAAGGCAGATCTGGATAACTGGGTTGTAAAAGGCTTTTTAAGACAGGGTGATTTCAGATGTTACATGGTTAAATTCACCACAGTGAATCCCACCCAGGTGTGACTGACTTAACTGCAGGCCGTGGTGAGATGCGCGGCCCCAACAGACGTGACAGGGGCGGCACCACCACCTGGGGCCAACCGGAGAGAACACGGGCCGGGGGAACCCAACAGACGTGACACGGTGGCGAGAACCATGATGGGAGCCCCACAAGGCACCGGGGGTCACGTGGATGCAAACATAGATGCCTGAGGGCAAATGAAGCCACAGACGGTGGAGGGCCCCATCCAGGTAAAGGAAACACAAAGGGAGGAGGTGGAAGGAGCAGCAGCGCGAGCAGTGCTCGCAAACAGCGGCCGCAGAGAAGGCGCGCATACTTCAAAATGAGAAGCACGCACACACAAATGAAGCAGCACACCCACACAACAAAGGGGAGCAGAGCATGGGGGCAGAGGGAGGCACACACCAGGGTGGGACAGGGAATCCCCCGTCTGGTCAGACGCACGGAAGGGGGGTGGGTGGAGAGGGGCCAGCACGGCCAGCCCACCAGGAGGGGAAGGGGGCAGGAGCCCAGCGGGCAAGAGGAAGGGGGACCCAGCAGCCCAAGGAGACAGGAGGCAGCACAAGGCATAGTGAAGCACAACAGATGTTTATTGAGGACACAGGAGGCACTGGCCAGGCACAGAGGCATACAGCGTGGGAGTGCACGGAGACAGGGTGTGGGAGAAGGGACAGCAGAAAGGGGGGCATGGGGCCCAGTCTGGGAGGGGGGCTCATGTTCTGCCTCAGCAGCTGCCAGTCCTTCCTCATTTCTGCCACCAGTGCCCGGTCCCTCCCCTCCACCTGTTGCAGTGCCCTCGTTGTCCCCTCCTCCAGCCGGTTTACAGTCACCAGCATCTCCTCCATCTGGCGTGTGCTGGTAGCCACTAGCTCCTGTGTGAGGTCCTTCCTCTGCCTTCACGCCCGCGCTCGGTGCTCCCGCATCCTCTGGGCCGGTGGATCTGGTGGCCGTTGGCCACGGCCCTCCCGTGCTTGGTGTGGCTCTGTGGAGCAATATAGGGGTCGGTTCATCATGTGTGGGGTGCCATTCCCCAGCCCCCTTCTGTCTCCGTGCTCTGTGCGCTCCTTCCTCCTGGCATGGGCACCACCCACCTCCTGTGCCGCTCCCTCTGCCCATGCCCCATCCCTGCCTTTGGGGCTGTGGGGGATGGCTGGCTGCCATCCCCTTCCACCACCTTGGTCCCGCCTCCCATTAGGGTCCGTGCGTGTGCCCTGCCCTTACCTGCTCCCTCGGTGTCCATTCCCTCCGAGGCTTGGTGGTCGCTGGGGATGGTATCTGCCTGGTCTCTGGGTCGGCAGCCCATGAGGGTCAGGGTGATGATCTCCTCCTCCCCCTCCACCTCCTCGGAGTCTGCTGGGGCATGTGTGCCCTTGCCAGAGGTAGGGCTGGGGGTGCATCGGACGCACATGCCTGAGGTTCCTGGCATCTCCTCCGTGGTGTCAGTGCCCTGTGCCGGGGTTTGTTTGGGGATCTCCAGCTGCAAGGAGGGGGCTCCTCCTCTGCAGGCCACTCCTCCAGGGTGCCCCCTTGTACCCGGCACCGGACCACCATGGAGCCCTTGCGGTGCAGCACCCGGCTCAGCGCGTCCATGTAAGGGGAAGCACCAGTCACCCACCCAGAGCACCGGTTGTTGTCCACAATGTTCTTGAACCCCATTTTCAGTTTATTTATTTTTGTCCGGCACTGTGTGGGTGTTCTGTCATATCCGGTCTCCCCCATCTCCATGGCTATCTGGGCAAACACCTGTTTATTCCTGGTGTTGACTGCCAGCTCACCCTGCATCTCGGGTGTCGCCCAGATGACAATGAGGTCGTGGGTCTCCTGGAGCCCCCACTGACCCCCCCTTTGGTACCGCCACCTGGGTGCCGGCCCCTCCACTGCCTCTTCCTCCTCCATGGCTGCCACCTGGCTCCCTCCGTCCTTGGCTTTCTCCGGGGGTACATGCCCTCTTGCTGGTCTTTTGGGGGGAACAATGGGGGCTGTTGAGTAGACTCCTGGTGGCTGTGGTCCCTCCCTCCCTTCCATGCCCCTCCTCTCCCCGGCTCTGACCCACCCACTCCCAGCTGCACCCCCTACCTTCTTCCGGGGTGGCCCTGTGTGCTGCTGTGTGTCCCCCGCTGGGCCGGGTTTCCCCTTATGCTGCTGCTGCTGCACCTCGTCCTTGCCCTCTCACTCTATCCTTTGCTCAGTTTCCTTCACCCTCCTCTCCATCACCTGCTCTGCCACATTCCCCTACTGCTGCCTGCCCTTTAAATATCCCTCTGTGTGCCGCTTGTTGTCAGTTGCCTAGCAGCAATGCTGCGTGCCGTCACCATGGTCTGTGGTCATTTCCTTCCACCACGGCTGGGGTTTTCCCTTCAGACGTTACTTTTCATTCACCGCTGCCGTGGTGAGCATTCACCACACTTCTCGACATCCTCCCACCCTGACCTCACGAAGCGTGGTTAGGTTCACCCCGGCCCATGTTTGACTGTGATGAACATCTGGATGTGGGCCAACAGATGTGCACGGCTCTTTCACCACCACCCGCGTTTGTCTGAGGTTGACTCTGGTGAATGCCAAAAACGTAATGTCTGAAATCATCCACAGTTGTACTTTTGCTAGTTATTCAGTAGGTCTTTTCTGTATTAGTTATACAGCAAGACATTTCACGCTCCAGAGATAAGAGGATTTTATTCTAAATGATAAGAGAACAAAACTAAGTGATTAAAACTTCCACCCTGGAAAAGAACTTGCTTATTTAAGGAAAGATTAATCTGAGCTGGATTAAGTACGATCCCTTGAAGGACATAATCTACAAACAGAGGTTTCAACAAGTGGAAATGAGAATCTTAATTATGAGTAACAACTCTTTAAGAAATAAAACCAGTCAAAGTCAGTCTGGCTGAATTTAGGAGAGATGTGGGGAATGCCAGGGTGGTTGGAACATTGCCAATAGGCTGCTCACGAAGTGGAAAAAGAAGCATTGAATTTGATAAGCTGTTAAATGCAAAAATCCATGCCGAGCCAAACGTTATTAGGGAAATTTGACCTGCACAAGGGCAGGGAATGCAAAGAAATTGTTCCCACTGCAGCTGTATTTTAGCCTCTTTGCACAGAGGTTAGGGATATGCGAACGCGGTTCAGAAGTTCAGAGTTCAGCTCGAACTTGGTCTGTTTGGATGACCGAACCCAAACTGACTGAACTGAACCTGATTCTGAACTCCAAAACGGCTGAACAGTTTGGTCGGTTCGGATTGAGTTTGGGTGGTTCGGGCGGGAAAAACGTGACCACTGCCAGTTGGTGAGCACTGTTTACACAGGCAGGCATGGGGGTGGGGGGGGGAGTCAGCTGAGGAGCAGGCTTCCAGGCACCAGGGGTGGAGAGGCTTGGAGTAGCAGCCAGATTGCCTAATCTTTTCTCATCAGACCACTGGCTTCTCAGTCTGCAATTGGCCACAGGCTAGGTTGCATGGAGCCAATGGGGCTTCCGGTTAGGCAGGCGCAGCAAGTAACAAAACTCATTGCCCTCCCCCCTTCCCAACACCTTCTGAGCTAGTCACAGTTCCTGACAGCAGGTGTTTTCAGAAGGCTCCCTCTCCCAGTAGTTCCCTGATCCCAAATCCATTACCATCCTCCTCCTATTTCACCCATCCAACCCATTCACCTCCATATTATCATTTATTTAGATTATATTAGATAGATTTAGGCGTTATTTTTATTTTTTACCAATCCCTGTGTTCTTCCCCCCCTCCATTGAATCCTTTCCCTCTCCCTCTTATTACATCCCTGATTTCCTTTCCCTGTTTTAAGTTTAGGATTTATTTAGAGTAGGATTATTATTAGATTGATTTTCATTTCAGCTTTGTACCCCTCCCTGTGTTCTTTGTGTTTCCTCCTGTGTAATATTGTATAGATAGATAGATATTAGATAGATAGTTACTAGATCGATATACATAGTAGTTAGCTTAGTTATAGAGATAAATAGAGATACAGTGTGTTTGTAGGACAAGGCCTTTGTAGTTATTAGGATATTCCATTTAGTTCCATAGGTTTTAGAATAGTTAACAGCAGATTTAGTGTAGAGATAGATATAATATTAGATTAAAAATTTGAGTAAAAAAAAAAGTGTGTGTTTGAGTTGGAAGACATGGAGAAGGGAAGTAGAAGAGGCCGGCCTACTTCCTGTAAGACAGGCAATGGCGCACGTGGGAGTGGTAGTAGGGGCCATGCCTGCAGAGCGGCAGCAGGCAGCAGCAGCAGCCTGAGCACATCACCACGCCCCAAACTCCGCAGGCCTGCTTTAGGGCAACAGGCTTCAGCAGCTCAGTGTCGCCTCCTGTCAGTGCCCTCCACTACCACGCAGAGCACTGGAGGGTCTGCAGGACATGAGGCTGTGGCTGTCTCTGCTGTGGATGCAGTATCAGGTGCTGCTGCTTCCACTGTTCCTCCAGGGCCACCAATTTCCCCCATTGTGGAGGTGATCCCCAGCAGTCCAGAGCTGGTGGATCCCACCCCGGCTGCTAGAGGTGGACCCCGATCCCTGGGCAATGGCAGTAGGGAGAGGAGTAGCAGCAGCAGCAGCAGTAGCAAGTATAGGGGGCATAGGAAAAGTGGCAGCAGCATGGTGGGCAGACAAGCCTCAGGGTCCAAGTATTCCCCTTCACAGGACATCACCGCGATTGCGGACAGTGAGTCAGAGGAAGACACTAGCCGCAAACTTACAGATGAGATGTCTGGAGTTCAAGCAATGGCTGACCCTCCTCCCAGAGCTGTGTTGCCAGTGCCACCAGGTTCTGCCCCTCCCAGAAGCTCTGGCAGCAGTGCATCACCCGGGGTGGGCCAGAAGGCAGGAGGGGGAAAAAAATCCTCTGTATGGGAACATTTTAAGCTGGTGCGGGCAGATGATCCCAGAGAGGTGCAGTGCATTTTGTGCAATAAGCTGGTGAAGCATGGACAGATTCTCGCCAACCTTGGGACAAACGCAATGGTGAGGCACCTGAAGTCATGCCACAGTACTCTGCTGCTAAGCGGGACGGCAGGGGAAGTGGATGCCAGCGAGTTCCCTACTGCAGCGGCCAGTTGCCTGGCTCCTTCAGTGGGCAAGAGTCCTGCACCAACTGCTGCCTCTACCAGCAGGAGCAGTGGGGAAGAACAGCAGCAGGAGCCTTGCCAGAAGCATCAGTCCACCATGGAGGAGCTGGGGTGGGGACAGCTGCCAAGGCCATCATCAGCAGGGTGGCGTGGCTTTCAAGAGAAAGCCAAGTGCCTGTTGGCTGAAATGATTGTGCTGGATGGGCAGCCCTTCTCAATTGTAGAGGATAAGGGCTTCCAGCAGCTGATTGGGTTCCTGGAACCCCAGTTTAGGCTGCTATCCCGCACCACCCTCAGTCTGACTGCGGTGCCAGACCTTTACAGGGCTTTGAAGGAGCGGGTGAGGGAGCAGCTGGCAAGGGCTGGGGTGGCACAGTCCACTTCACCACAGACCTTTGGTCCAGCAATAACACCCAGCACACGTACCTAGTGGTAGCAGCGCACTGGTGGCAGGACCCAGAGGCAGCTTTTGGGAGTGGCAGGAGGGGTCCCAAGCAGTGTATAGGTGGGCCCTGCTTCAGGCACAAATCATGGAAAGCCCCCACACCTCCAGGAACATAGAGTTAGCCCTGGCCACCATGGTGAGGGAGTGGGTTAAGACAGGTGTGGCCTTCCTCAAGAGGTGCGTGGTGACAGACAATGCCACAAAGGTACGAAAGGCAGTCCATGACGGGGGCTTCACCAGCATCCCTTGCACTTCACAAACCCTTCACTTGGTGGTCAGGGGCGCTCTGGGCTTGGGGGATAAGAGGATTGGGGAAGGCACTCTTAGCTCCCTGATCAACCAGGAGAGGAAGCTGGCAGGGTTCTTCAACCGGAGTGTGAAGGGCAGTGAGCTCTTCCGGGGGAAGCAGGCCGAACAAGGCTCCCCAGGGCACCAGCTGGTCTAGGATGTGGCCACACAGTGGAATTCCGACCTTCCTGATGCTCGACCGGCTTGTGGAGCAGAAAGCCTCCTTGCATCAGGTTCAACCGGGGATGGACTACAGGGCACTGGAAGGGTTTAATGGGGCTGAATGGAAGCTCCTGACTCAAACGGTCTTTGTCCTGAGACCGTTTCTGGCTGTAACAGAGACCATGAGAAGCTCCAATGCCACTCTCAGCCAGGTGAACCCTCTGGTCCATAGTCTCCACAGGAGTCTCTATGAGATTCTCCGGGGGCGGGATTATGACCCTGCAGGCAGGAAGCTGGCAGATGAGGTGCTTGACTGCATGCGGAAGTGGAAGTCAGGGCTGGAGGCACATTTTGATGCAATTCTGCAGTGGGAGCAATATGTCCTGAAAACAATTCTGGACCCCGGGGTCAAGGGCAGCATGGCATGCCAGACAGTGGTCTATGCCCTCTGGAAGGATGCACTGTTGGAGAGGGTCTGGCAGGCAGAGAGGGCTATGTAGCAGGACACCCCTGGGGATAGTGGGAGTGGGAGCAGCCACCCCTCTCAGCCAGGTGGGTCTATCCCTGCCCCCAGCCCTAGTGGTAGCAGCAGTGACAGAAGCACCCCTGTTGCCAGCAGCAGCAGAAGCAGCTTGACCAACGTGCAGGCCACTCTGGGGAGCATAGCGCCGTGAACAATAGGGTAAGCAGCATGGCTGAGGGCAGTGGTGGAGGTGGTTCCCAGGCAGAGCTACGAGAGGGAGTACGATTGCGCCTCAGCAGCCATGAAGACCTACCTGAAGGAGGAGCCATGCATTGATTCCAGCAGTGATCCCTTGGCCTACTGTGCCGGCAAGGCCAACGTGTGGCTGGCCCTGTTGAAAGTGGTCAAGGGTATCTTGTCCTGCCCACCAACCAGTGTGCCCAGCAAGCAGGTGTTCTCCATGGCCGCCTGAGACTGTGGGCCAAGTTGGTGGAGCAGTTGCTGTTCATTAAGGTGAACCTTCGACTGCTGGGATTCCACGTGCTGCCCCTGGACAAGGATTGATGGTGCAGTGGCACATGCCAACCCATGCCAGGGGCAGTCTTGGGACTGGGTTCCTCCTCCTCAATCTGGACTAGGGCTACTGCTGTTGTGCTGCTGAGATGCTGTCCCTGCCTCCCAATGCCTGGTGCCCACCCTGCCTCCCCCTCATACTAGATGGCCTCGGCCGCGTTATCTGACTGACCTCATGACACAGGGTGGCATTGGGAAACTGTAATCCTGCCACCCAGTCCATGGCTAGTATCTACACGATCTCAGCCCACCTATGTGACACTGACTGACACTCTCTCACTCGTACTGCACAGTCTTTTCTAGCCTATCTGAGTGCCCTGCTGACAATGTTCCACCCTGCTTGCCCTACTGCCTCTCATGCCAGGCTGCCTGTCTGCCCGCCCAGCTTGCCGCCAAGCTCAAAGCATGCGTCTGCCCACCCAGGTTGCCTAGCTCAAAGCCTGCCCAAGCCTGCCTGACCAACTGTCTCTCATGCCATGCTGCCTGCCTGCTTGCCCACCCAGGGTGTCTGTTCCTGTGCTGCTGCTAGTGCCCATGGCCCCCAGGACTATATTCTGTCAGCGCCAAGGGTTCTGTACTCTGGCAACCAATGTCTGCTGCTGCCTATGGCCCCTAGGCCTATATGCTGTCTGTGCCAAGGGTTCTGTACCATGAAAACCAGTGTCTGCTGCTGCCAATGGCCCCCAGGTCTGTATGCTGTCTGTGCCAAGGGTTCTGTACCCTGGCAACCAATGTCCACTGCTTCTAGTGCCAATGGCCCCCAGGACAATATACTGTCTGTGCCAAGGGTTCTATATCCTGGCAAACAATGTCTGCTGCTGCTAGTGCCAATGCCCCCCAGGCCTATATGCTGTCTGTGCCAAGGGTTCTGTACCCAAGATTGCCGCCAAGCTCCAAGCCTGCCTCATCCTGACTTCCTGCCTCTCATGTCAAGGTGCCTATCTGCCCACCCAGGTTGCTGCCCAGAGAGAGAGAGAAATACGAGAGAGAGTGAAAGTCTTCCCACTGCTAGAAGGAGAGACAGGCACGATCCCACCTGTGCTGTCACCTGCACTATATGGAGAGAGAGAGAGAGAGAGGCTTCCCACTAGAACGAAAGAGATGAGGTGGAGGCGAGGCCAGCTCAAGCTGCCACCTGCCAGAACCAGGAAGAACTCCCATCTGTGCCCAATGCCCACATCCAGCAGCAGAAAAACCTACCAGAATGAGATGGAATATAACAAAACATGGAACGTATTATGCGCCTGCCTGTGTGCGTTCCTACCTATACCTACCTATCACATGATTGAATGAAGTGTGCCCAACCATGCACTAATTCTAGGGACATCATTCAACTCCCATAGGCTTTAGGCTGTCATTCCACTGTACCTGAAGCAGTCATGTCCGCCTGTCCCAGGAACCATCAACAAGATTCTGGGACCATCATTCCAGTCACGGGGGGATGTCATTCCATTCTGGGTGCTGCCGCTGCTCATGCCTGACTGGCCAGAGGCTACCGTTGCTCGCCTGCAAGCCTGCCCCCCCTTCCAAGCCTACTCCTCTGCACCCACCCGTGGATGCCAGCTACCAAAAGCATGTGTCTCTCTTTCTCTCTGGCACACCCACACAGACTCAAGCCCTGCCCCTCCTGAAGGGTTGTCTGCAAGTTTAGACCATGCTGCTGCTTGGCACATCTTTGGGTTAATACCTTAACTACGCTACATGTGGTGCCAGGTGCTGCTGGTAGGGATCGACAAGCTGTATGAGATTCTGCCACCTACCAGCCTGAACACTTCAGCACACAGGGATAAAAGATTGGGAAGTTCAAACAAAGCTTGTAACAATAACAGCAAATATAACTTTTATTAACAAATCAACAACAACAACAACAACATTATAAAACAAAAACAAAACATTTTAAACTAGAAAGGAAACTTATCAACTAGTAAAAGTACTCAGTCTTTGGGTCTACCCCCCGGAACTTGGGGGAAAGGCAGAAGGGGTGTATGGGAGCTAGGGGCAGGGGGCATCACACCCACCGGCATTTGGTAGCCGTGTTCGATGGCATAGTCCCCTGCCACGGCTGTCTGCCACTGGGAGAGTGACTGGCGGAAGAGTTCCAGGTCAGCCATCTCAGCGGAGATGTACTTTGAGATGTACTGAGAGTACGCCTCCACCTTATGTTCCCGTACCTTGACCGCCTGCAACCGTTCCACCAGTCGGTTCTCCATGGTGGCTTCTCGCTGCTGCAGGCTGGCCATGAAGTCCTGGGTGGGGCTCTCCACCTTGACCCGAAAGGCCCTTGCTGCTGCAGACTCCCGGGACCCAGAGGACTCCACATCGGAGCTGGCGGGGGGGAGGGCTTTGGTGTCGTCTCTTTTGGGTTGCCTTCCCCCGCTTTTTCTGGCGCTGATGTTCCAGCTCCACGGCCACGCCAGAGTCCTGCAGCTGAGCCACCTTCTCCCTGTGCAGCTTCTCTATGTGGGAGATTAGGCCTGATGTGTCCCCCTCTCTGGCCCTTTTGAATCTTTTGCAGTAGGTCGAAAGAACAAAAAAGATAGGAACATAAGAAGTGCCATGTTGCATCAGATCAATGGTCTGTGTCAAGCCCTGCCTGAATTCTGTCTCAACAAGTGGGTGGGTGCCAATTTCTGTCTGCAGGGGACTTCCATTCCTAACAGGTCATAGGGGAACGCATACCCTGTTGTTCCAGCCCCCGTGCCTTACCCTGAAGATGGTGAATCCATTGTCCTTATGATACCACCTCCAGACATTGGACCTTGTCCACCCACGCCCACTGTCTGGGGGGGGCACTGGCAACCTCTGCCTTAGTGTTGTCCTCCTGCATCTGGCACCGGCATTGGAGGATTCCTCATCCTCATCGTCTCTGAAACAGGAACACATAAACAAGACCTAAGTAATATCATGCATTTATGATGATGCCTCTAGTCCTCCCTCCTTGGGGTGCTAGTAGGGATGGCAACTGGAGACAGTGACCTTGGCTAGGACATGCAAATCCTTCCCTCCTTGGGGTGCTAGTAGTGCTGGCAACTGGAAAGAACCTTTGCTGGCATGTGCAAATCCTGTCCTCCTTAGGGTGCTAGGGGATGCTAGGGATGGCAAATTGAGAGACCCTGTCTGTCACGTGAAAATCCTGTCCTTCTTTGGGTGTTAGAGATGCCAATGGAGAGACCCTGACTGGCACGTGCAAATCCTGCCCTCCCTGGGGTGCTAGGGATGACAACTGGAAAGTAGGGATGGGTGAACGCGGTTCGGGAGTTCAGAGTTCGTACCGAACTCAACCAGTTCGGTCGACCAACCCGAACTTCTGAACCGAACTCGATTTCGAATCCAATCAAACTGAACCCAATTTCTGAACTTGGCTCTGTTCACCCATCCCTAAAAGATAATATTCCATTTAGTTGAATGGGGTTTGAATTTCAGAACTTTGTTCGGAGTTCGGATCGAACTTGAATAGTTCGGTCGACTGAACCGAACTTCCGTACCGAACCGAATTTCTGAACCAAACCAAATTTCCGAACTCAGTTCTGTTCACCCATCCATACTGTAAAGACCCTGGATGGCATGTGCAAATCCTGCCCTTATTTAGGGGTGCTAGGTAGGGATGACAACTAGGAAGTGGGGATGACAGGCAGGCACATGTTTGACTGGGGGTGTTGCTCGGGCTCATGCCTGACTGCTGGAAGAGCCCCACACACTACAGTACACTTTCTCTCTGTGGCAGACATCCACTGCCACCTGCTGATGCCCACTGTTTGTGCCTGACTGATGCCCACCACCCACGCACCCACCCGCACTCCAGTGAGTTCTCTCTAATGGATAGAGCCTTTCTTGTCCTCAAAGTAAAAAAAAAGTTTACAAACCTGGCAGCACCTCCTGCGCCCAATTGCTCCTCCACCACCGGCTCCGGGACCACCACCATCGAAGGTCCAGGGGCTGGGGCAGCGACCTCTTCTACCTCCTCCTCCTCCACCACTGGCTCTGGGAGAACCACCTTGGTCCCCTGGTGTTTAATTAGAACAGTCTTCTTCATTTATTTATTTTTAACAACAGACAGCCAACAGTCACCCACCAACACTCACCAAGCAGCCAAACCAAAACCAACAGTCAAACCAACACACCACACAGTCAAAACGCACGACTCAAAATTGAACACCCAGCCAGCCACAACACACACGCTCTCACCCACACAAGCTCCGCACGCACTCGAATTTCCGGTTTCCGGTACAATCACGGGATCTCACAATACCTTTTTCTGAACAACCGAACCGAACTCCACTGAACCGAACGAGTGAACCCGAACTCAGCAACCGAACTGAACGACCAAACCGAACAACCGGACCGAATCGAATTACCGAACCCGAACTGCGATCTGTTCGTATATCCCTAACAGAGGTATGATTTGTCAGATCAGTGGTGGTCAATTTAAGCTAATTGGAAGACCACAGGTCCAGCCATCAAGCACTCCCAGAATCAAGTTCATGCCCTCCCCCCTTCCAAGAAATCCTGGTCTGGACCCAAAAAACTTGGAACCTGGGATCTTTTAAAGCAGATTTACAAATTGTTGGTCAGGATTAGGGTAGAAACAAATATACCAATATGCAGTCAGAAATATTATTCACATATTATTTCAAATAGCTATCAAAATAAACCTTCAATAGCTGTGTCCAGTCGGTGCCTTCTTCCCTATATGGCCCCTGAAGTCAGCTGAGAGTGCTCTCCTGTGCATAACATCAGGATAGAGTTGAAAGGAGTATCTGTGAAAACAGGTCTACTCACTGAAATTACAGTACTCGAATTGACCTGCAATGTTCCAGTGCTAATTGGTACCTGATTAATGTCAGATTCAGGTACCCATGTGCAGGAATATCAACTTCCAGTCATGATAGCAGGAATGTGACAAACGCACAATGTCTGCTGTCTACACTGGGAGTAGAGGGGTCATTAGTTGAGCTGAAAGAATACCCACAAAAATGGGACTCCCTGGCAAATTTCTGGTATCCAATCGACCCGAAAACATTAAGTACTTAGCACCCAATTGCAACCTGATTCGGGTACCTGATGTCCCAAATGTCAACTTCCAGAAGGTTGACTTTCAGTACTGATTTTTCATCTGTCTTATTGGTTTATTGACCACAGACACCTAATTATTGATTAATTTCCATCCTGGCAAATTGACTTCCAGTCCTGATTTTCTGGATTTCCATCCTGATTTTTTTGTTTTTTGTTTTCAACCCACTATACCGATCAGTAATCGGTATCATATATATATTTTATATTATACCCAACTTACATTTTTAAGTTGGGTGGGAATGTTGTTTTATAAACAAAATTTATAATGTAACTTTAAATTGTTTTATTGATTGTTGTTCACCACCCCAGACTGCCTTGTGGGCAGGAGGGGTGGGATATAAATTTTAAATAAATAAATAATATTTATTTATTTTACAAATTTGTACCCCCTCCCCCCCTCCTGCCACAGGCAGACAGCCCGGGGTGTCTAACAACAATAATAAAACATAAAATACTATAAAACAGTTAAAATATCATCCCCCAATACAATAACAAACATTAAAACACGGGGGGGGGTGGAACCCACTCCATTATTTATCTAATTTTATTGTAAGCCACCCTGAGCCGCCTGCGGTGGAGCTGGGTGGGGTATTAAATAAAATACATAAATAAATAATTGGGGAAACAATTGGTACCAGATGTTACTGATTTATTGGCATCCTGGTACTCAATTGGTACCCAGGTAACCCATCAGGTACCTGATGCAGCATCTGAAATTGTGGTTATCATCCACAGGTACTAATTTAAGTACCTATTCCAGCTTTAGTCACTGGGTCAATATTGGGAAAGCTACTGGTTGGGTTCAGTTTCTTCGAATCTTCCTGCACTCGCTCTCTTTCAGTATGGTGGGCAACGACCCTAAATAGTACCGAACAAAGCACCAAATCCCAAATACTGAACAAACAGAGGAAATGAAATAACTAGGGCTGAAACTTGCCATTGCTTTTCTCGCAAATCTCTCATTGAGATTTGCGAGGACAATAGCAGGTCAAGAATCGGTCAGTTCTGGCCTGCTGTCGCCATTTTGTGCACACGCAGAGCATTTTAGCAAATCGCGCAAGATTCTCGCGAGAACTTTTACAGTTCTCATTTCAGCCCTAGACATAATGAAATGAAGTAAATGAAGAAATTAAATAACAATTAATGGTTATTTAAATAACAATTAATGGTTATTCTCCCCCGTTTAATTGAATATCAGTTTCGTATATTTCATTTTGAAATTGTGGACAATGTAGTATTTGGTTACTTGGTTTCAGCTATTGCACGTGTAGCAGCACTAAAGTGCTGAAACAATGCAACCAAAATGCCAAAAAAGACAATCAAGCTGAATTAATGAAATACCCAACATAAAATACCAAAGTAAACAAAAAATATGACATATTCTCAAATTGTGAATCCACTCTTCATTGCAGCTCTACTGAATAAACCAAGGTAATAAAATAACAAAGAAAATAAAGGAAATTACAAAGTTGCCAAAGCAAAGTAACTAAATTAATGGATATGTGACTATTGCATGACTAATGAATATTTATACAGATATTTTATTGCTTGAATTAATATACAAATAATCTTCATGAATATATTTGACATATTCACTTCAACCCTAGCTCTGAGTGTGATGATGAGCTGACCTTGGAAAGACATATCCGCAGAGGGGACTCCGCCATAGGGACCAACAGGGCAATCAACATCTAGACTAGAGCTGAAACAGGTACATGATGTATTACATTCAATTTGGGGTACCGTGTTTGGCACCTGATAGGCTACAAGAGCGCCGACCCAATTACTTAAAATATCAGGAATTATCATTAGTTGTTTACAGAAAAAAAGCAAAAAACAGGAGGGTAACTTGAAAAACAGGATGCTGACTCAAAAATCAGTACTGGAAGTCAGTGGGTGATTTCAGGTATGACGGGCCTCCCTTTTATCACGGTCCAGGATCTGTTTCAGATCCTGGATAGGAATCTGGCTGGCCGTCCTTTAGAAATGCCATCCTGATTCCGGAGGGGGATCGGGGAGGGGGCGGCGCTGTGCGGAGCAACATGCGGGTGCAAAGCCTCGCCCCCTCATGCTCCCTTGGCTGCCCACCCCCCAGGAGACGGGCGGGCGCTGCGGCCGAATAGGCCGCTGCGCCCGATCCCAGATCATGGCCAGGACCATGCTCCAGGTCGGGGCTGGTGGCCAGACGTGCACCCTGGCCACTGCCGGCCCATCCCAGATTGTGGTCAATCTAACCACAATTCCGGAGGTGAGGCCAGCCTCACCTCCGGAACTGTGATTAATCTGATTCTGCCGGACATTCACTGGGGTGAACATCTGGCGGGAATCCTTTAGACGTTAAGGTCCTCTCCTACACCACAGGGGATTGACTGTAAGATGGAGGCCCATAAACGTCTGAAATCACCCAGTATTTTGAGATCAGAAGTCAGTAAATTGAGGCATGAGGGAACCCATCAGGTGCTAATCAGGTATTGATTTGTACCTGAAGGTGACGAGCTGAGCCAAGTCTGGAAAATTTGATTCATTTACTGATTTTTGCTGGTACATGTTTCATCTCTACTCTAGACCGTTTATTTTGAAGACATAGGGGAAGTCCAGTTTTTTTAAGCATTAGATAAACAAAAAAACTATGGTTTTACAAACTTAGTCAAGGCAGATTCCTACCAAGCAAACTTTAACAAACCTAGAAATTGTGTGTTAAGGCTCCCGCCTTAACGTCCACACCATGTAAGCAGTAAATATGTTGCACGGTTTTGCATACTGTGCTCGCTTACAACTTAGGCTCCATGCATCCACACTTTGCCTTGGTCTTTCAGCTCCAATCCTCTTCCTTTGCAGGTTGGAGGCAACGCTAAAGCTGAGCAGAATGCTATTTAAGTGTTTAATAAGAATTTGGGTACACGTTGACATTAAATGCATGTAAAGGCCAATGGAAGGAATGGAGGAAACATTAATCCTAATTTGGAATTAAATTATATCTCATTAAGTGTTTCTGAAATAATACAATGGAGATGCATCTTTGGGAGTGGGGACGGGGGGAAGAGGATGTGGAATAACAAAGGCAGCAGGGAGAGA
>QEPC01006491.1:72218-91485 GCA_003113815.1 Sphenodon punctatus | reverse complement strand
CCCTTCTGCTCCCCCAGCCCCCCTCCCGCTCTCTAAGCCACCTCCCCCCTGAGTGTAGTATCCCTGGGGGATCTGTGGGCCCTGATATGGGGCTGCTCATGATTCTGGGGAGCCCCTCTATTCTGTTCTTCAGTCAGCACACACAATACTTGGTGGAAGGAGCAGGAAACACATTTATTGCTATTGCCTAGTACAGGATCCTAGTAAGAGGGAACTCCTGAATAACACAAAATGGAGACCGCCCCCTACAGCTCCCAAACACCAACTGAACAGGAAACTCCACCCACCTAGTTCTGGAGGAAAAAAGGAGCTGGCTATTGCCAGCTCTCTTAGATCTGTACACACATATGCCATACTGAGCCCCCCTCCTGTTCCCCCAGCCCCCTTCTGCTCACTCCTTCTGCTCCCTCGGCCCCTTCCCCTCACAGACCCCCCAGCCCCACCACCTCATCCAGCTCCTCTTTCCTTCTGCGCCCTCAGCAAGCGCAAGCACTTTTTAAATGCCAGGGACATCTTGACACCTCATCTAACATGAAATATTGGACCAAAGCACATACGTAGCATACTCAATATCTGTCCTATGCAACCATCTGTGACTATAAGTGTATTCTCACAGAGAAAACTGCATCAACTTCAGGGTTGCAAGCCAGAGGAATTTGCCCCAAGGAACTCCATTGAAGTCAATGGAACCCTCAATACAGAATGTTAGCTCCACCTTAACTAATGGAGCCACTTGCATGACTCCATAATACATAGGGGTGGGACATCTGGCAAAAAAACCGGTTACCAGTTTTACCAGTTACCGGTTTAAAAAAAACTGGTTTACCGGATTAAAACCGGTTTACCGGTACCAGATTTATTCCATTGATTTCAATGGGGAACTGTCCCCATTGAAATCAATGGGGGGAAAAAACAATATCTCCCCCTCCCAGGCTGTGCAGGTGGAAAGGGGGGCACCCCCCACCCACCCTGCCCAGCCTGGAGTTTTTAAAAACATTTTTTTTACCCTAAGTCCCTACTAGTGGACCCCGCACTAGCCCCAGAGCCCGCACTAGCAGGGACTTCGGGGAAATTGTTTTTTAAAAAAATCAAGACTGGGCAGGGTGGGTGGGGGGTGTCCCCCCTTTCACCCGTGCAGCCTGGACTGGGGAAGGAAAGTAGTTGGGGTTTTTCTTGTTTCTTTTTTTACATTGCGGTCATTCATTTCAATGGCTGCAATGTAAAAAAATCCATCACGGGAAACTGGTACAGGTACCCCCAAATACCGGAGTAATCCGATACTGGCAGTACAGCAAAATACTGGCAGTATCGGATACCGGATGTACTGAACTTCCCACCCCTATACTTGCATTTAGAAAGTTTATTTGTAGTCTTCAGGCTGTGAGCTACTGTGTTAATGGCGGTCTTATCTGTGGCCAAGATAGACAGAAGCAAGCTTGAAAAATTTCCATGTGAAACTATTCTCCATTTTAGAAAGAGGACAGAACAAGCGGCTTGGCACAGCCTCTCTTCCATAACAATAATACGGGTGTCCCAGCATCCATTCCTCATAAATCTTATGCCATGAGGAAGTGTCCACATGTAATTATCTCAAACAGCTACAACATTTACCATGCTAATTAAAGGCAATTACTTCTAATGCAGGATCAAAAACAAACATTATCTGTAACACTTCCCTATCGCGCAGACAATATAATGCTGTCACAGTAATTACTGTAACACAAAGTTACCCTACAATTGCCAGCAGCAGGGATATTAACCCACTTTGTGTCCTTAATGCGGTCACGTGTGGCTGCTTAGCTGAAGAGCAGTGGATGGATATGCTCTCTGTGGAGCGGATGGCACTTCCTGGAGAGCTAGTTATGGTTAGTTAATTAGCAATGAGCACAAGAGAATTCTGGGTAGTAAAGAACATTGTTTTAATCACTTCTATGGAGAGGAGTGGTTTGAATAGGAAGGTAGGAACTTCACCACAATCTCTTTCTCCGAAAAATATCTAAAGGGCTGCCATAAAGAAGATGACAAGGAATTGTTCTTCATTGCTACAGAGGGCAAAACTAGGAATAATGGACTCGAATTACAGGAAGGTAGACTGACTTGTTTTATGGCCATCTGTTGGGGATATTGTAGCTGTAGTCATCCTGCAGCCAAGAAAGGGGTGTGACTAGATCAACTTTGAGATCCCTTCCAATGCTATGATTCTATGATTTGGGATGCCTTCCTTATTTCGTCAACTAGGGACTTTCAGCCTGATCCTAAAACTCCATGCACTGCACAGAAGAGGGCATGTGCAACATGTGCACAACCCCAATGCAACGCCGGTATAGGGGATTCAGAATGCAAGCACACTACATGCAACATGCATGACTCTGTTTGTATGTGTGTGTGTGTGTGTGTGTGTGTGTGTGTTTAAGATCAGGACCTTTGTTTGGTAATTTTGGGACTTCACTCAGTCATTTTGGGACAATTTGTTATTGTGGTACTAATAAAGAAAAACAAAAATACGAAAATGACCAAAAAACACACAGCTGAAATGGCCAAAATTCCCAGAACAGAGAAATCGAAAATAATATTTGAAAGAGGGAAAAGGAGCAGAAGTGAAAAACACATTCTTTATTATATTATATATGTATGTGTCATCACTCCCAAATGGAAGAGAACAAATTTATAACATTTTAGGCTTTGGAAGGGACTTCAAGTAGAGCTGAAATGGGCACTTAGTTTGGTACCCGTGAGTAGTATCTACATTTCTGAGTACCACATTGAGTACTCCACAGGCAACCTCGGTAGTGATCAGGGACCTGGATAGACAAAAAGCACGTAATTTTCACTACCGGTTTTTCGGATTACGGAGTGGTATATTGGGATGGAAAACTGAATAATCGGGATGGAAAACAAAACAAAACATCAAGATCAGAAGTAGAAAAATTGGGACCAGAAACTGACTTTCCAGGACAGAAAATTAAAAAATGGATATTGAAATAAAAATAATTGCTGCTGGAAAACAACTTTCTAGGACTGGAAGTCGACATTCCAGAACATCAGGTATGTAAATCAGGTCACACTCCAGTATCAGTCAGTACCAAGATGTTGTCGGTTCGATTTAGGTACTGGAAATTCATCAGGTACGCCCATTTTTTGTGGGTACTCATTTCAGCTCTGCTCAAGGGTCTTCTATTAGACAATTGGACTGCAATCTTCACATTGAATATTCATTTCAGCCTAGATATCAGATTGTCTGGAGTAACGTGTGAGATACAGCTGTGCATTTCCCTCCAGGTACCACTGGAGAATGTGGTACTCTCCAGGGACCACTAGAAGCGCGCAATTTGAATGATGGATTGTTTGCTTTGGTAATTAAAATACAAAAATGATATCCCCGGTAATGAAAATGAACAAAAACAAAGGAAAAAAGCATCTGTTTTCATTATGAAAAATAAATAAATAAAAGACCCCGTGGATTAGCCATTTGGGGAAAGAGCTGTGCATGCGCAGAATGGTCCGGCGGCCATCACGTGCACAGTGATTCCTAAAATTCTTCTTTATTTTAATTTGTAATAAAAACAAATGGAAAAACAAAACAAAAAATAAATTCCTTTATGAAATTCTCCCCAAAATGAAGGGATTTTTTAAAATGAAAACAAAAATAACAGTGAGTGTGCCCCTCACATGCAAGTCTTGTATGGATTGTGTGCACACATGTGCATTTGGGACTACGGCCAGCGAAAAAACTGCCCTCAACCTAAGCCATGTGCATGCAGGTTCCACACACGTAAACCCTAAGGTGAAGGGGTTTGAGATTGAGCCCATAGAGAATAAGTAGCTATCATAAGGACACACAGAAAGTCTGGAGTCAAAATAGGAGATGGATCCTGATTTTCTAACTCCCTGTTCAGGGCTTTCTTATTGCACGGCCTTTATCCAACCTAAACCGTTAACATTACATGCATTTATTATTTGTGTTTGAAGAGTTGTTTTCAGTCACTGGGGAAAAAAGAAAATCCATGGAAAGGCTGCTAGCAAAATTTGACATTTTCTCTCCTCAGAAAGCAGAACTCCAGCAAATCGAAATCTGGAGCATTGCTAATGTGACAGGCACACTTAGGAAGAATGGAGTTGTCAGGAAAAGGCCTCAGGAGGATAATAAACTTGCGTGTGAGAGGACAGATACGAGGTGACGGCACCGCGACCTGAGGAATTGATTTTAAATCTTGGCCACCATTTTTGTCACAGCAATACCATTTCCACCGCACAACAAGCATAGCGTTTGTGTGTATGAAACCTATGGTTTCTGTAAGAATTTCTAAGCAGGGCCAGTCTTAGGACCAGTAGGAGTCATGGTTCTGGCCATGCGATCGGAGAGGGCCCTGCATGGAGTCCAGTCCAGATAACCTCAAGACCAGAGCTCCTGAGGTCTTGGGGCTGGCTATTTCTGCAGAGATTTTGACCCATGGTGGCACTGGTTACTTCCTGTGGAGTCATGTCCCCACTTCCCTCACCTCACCTATTAGCATGAGGGAGAAGAGCCCAGCAGGAAGGGGTTAAAGAAGTGGTGCTATGGAGGGCAAGGCTTTTTATTTTCACCTTGGGCCCTGCAAATTCTGAGGCCGACCCTGAATTTGCAAGTGGGTTGCAAGTGTCCTTTAGGTTCCGTGTTGGGTGTGCACATGGTTTGCACGTGCGTACATGCCATGTGTGCTCCACACGGCGGTCCGCAGAGCTTGAGATTGGCCCCACCGAGGACAAGACCACATATAATGGGTTTAAACTGCATGGAAAAAAAAAGATTTATATTAAACAGTAGGAAGAATTTATTAACTACCAGTTGAGTCATTTGCCAAGGGAGCTTCTGGAGACCCTATCACTGGACATTTGGCCAGAGTTCACAAAACTCTCTACTTTCTATTCATAAAGCTTAAGCTTCTGCCTGTAACAGCCATTTCACACAATAGGAAACTGAGGCAAGAGTGTACAACGTGCACTGTTTTGCGCCGTGTTCAGGGTGGAACGTAGGTCTGAACTGAATTGAATACTACTTCCAGGTATTGGACGGATTTTAAAAGTTGTGAATAGTCAGTTTGAGTACTCAGAAGCAATTCGGTGTTCTTGCCAACATTTCTGACTTTGGAGACCAAAGCACAGAACATCGTAACATTTTGGAAAATTCAGAAACTTGTTGCAAAGTTCTTGAACCCACAGCCGAAGGACTACCCAGAAAAGAACTGACCAGAAAAATAGGCTAGCAAGAGTGGGACAATCGCTCCAGAAGACAACCCCCCAAAAGTGCAACTGCATGCAGAAATAATCGTAATAAAAAACCAACAACAGTAGTATACCCACATCATGGCCCGCCATCAGCAGTAAGTCCACCCACTTTATCATTACGCCAACCAAGCAGTACACAAGCTAGCAAGGGTTATTCTCTCAAGCAGAATACAACAGCCCCCGCAAAACAGTCTGCAACTGAATGGAGAAATAAATCCCACCAAAAAAAGCCAGCAAGCACAGGCTCCAGAAGCAGTTACAAAATTAAGAAACTACACATTCACACCCCTCCCGCTGCAGGGACACCTTCTTCCTTGGGACAGCATTGTGGCAATGGTAACTTGAACTAACCAAGCAAACTTGGGATGTGGAGCCAGGCAATGAGATCCCTCCTCATGGTGCCAAGTGCCAACCAAGTAGCAGGCAGCAATGTGGCACCCAATTATTATTTTAAAAACTGCATGGCATGGTAAAGGGTTACGTAACCCGCATCTTCCAGCTTTGGCCCTATGGACAGGACAGGCCAAACCATACCATACCATACCAGGTCATGCCGGGCCAGGCACTTCTCCCTACCCCCAGCTGATTACTTACAGATTCAGGAGCACTGTAGCATGCAGCGCAGCCAAATTCACCCAAGAGAATGGACAAAATGGTTGCAGTGTGGATACTTTTCTATAGCCCTGCCAGCCAATTCAAAAACTGACCATCTGATCTGGCCAGGCAATCAAAACTT
Organism: Sphenodon punctatus; assembly: GCA_003113815.1. NCBI lineage: Eukaryota > Metazoa > Chordata > Lepidosauria > Sphenodontia > Sphenodontidae > Sphenodon > Sphenodon punctatus. Next base: position 85,484 of record QEPC01006491.1, on the reverse strand, counting down.
GCCATCTGGCTTACCATCAGTCAGTTGTCCTCTCCCATACCTCCCTCCTACCAAATATGGCACTAAGTTTCATTTCCAGAAGAAGCTCCAACTGTCCACCAGCCCCCCCTCCCCTTAATAGTTGACAAATTCCAAAGTTTTCCAAAGACTTCATTTCAGACCTAGTGGAGTGTCAGGCCTCTCCTTCCTTGCCTTCCCACTTAACAGGATTTTCTCTTTCTTAATTACCCTTAATTGGTTTACTGCCTCCTCCTTAACCAGGTAAGTCTAGTAGTTGGATTCTGGCTGACCCAGGAACTGATCCTACCAGGACTTACCCCTGGCCATCCTCCTGTTACAGTGGAACATTACACTGTGATGTCGATTCAGAGTTGCCAAAAAGAGAGATGCCTATTTTCAGTCTGTCTGTGCACAACTAATTATGTTGTTGCAAACTGACATTTTAAACACTGACATTTTAATATGGTTTTGCCTTTCCATTGAAAAGAAATTACCATTATAAGTTGGAGAGGAAAATGAAAGAGTGTCATTTTGAATTGTTGGCATGTAACGTAAATTTCCTTTTTGAAATATTCCTGGAGGAAAAGAGAAATTCTTCATCAGGACAAACATCTTCCTCATAAAAAAAATGTCAGTTTTGATGAAAAGGTATTTTTCGGTGGAGAAAAAAGAAATTAACCAGCTTTACTCTTAGTTAAGCAACATTTTTTGTCCAAAAGGAACTTCTAACTTCCAAAAGAGTTAGACGGTGCCAAGGGAGGAGGGTCACAGATCTTCTGGCTTCTGAGATAATAGGTTGGGATATTAGTATTTTTTTCTGATTAAAATAAGGAATGGTATATCTGGAGAACAGATGAGAATAGTGAAAATAAGGAAAGCAGGCAAAGATTAAACACTTAATGGAACAGGAAGCAAGTTTTTTGTCATGTAGGGATGATGCTCAGTTGTGTTGGTGAAGGAGCAGGTGGACCGACAGCAGGGCTGGAATAAGATCTTGATTTTCTCTCGATTCTCTCCGAGTTCTGTAACCATTTCTGAGCAGGACTGGTCAGTAAGCAGTTCCCAACTCGTTTTTAGTGAGAATCGATAATTGAGAAGACCCTGGTTCTTGACACTTTCTCAGTCAAGATTTTTTTCTCAATTTGCCGTGATTTATTCACTGTTTTTACCCTGATTTGCCATGTACTGTATACCGATTTACCGTGTAACGTTTTATCATGTCCCACGTTCGTTCTGGTAATGCGCATGCACAAAAAGGCTGCCCTTTTCCAAAACGGTGATGAGGCTGCTACCAGTGCCATCTTTAAAGAGGTCCGCTCATGTGTAGAACAGCCACAGCAGTCGTTTTGCAAATGCACATTACCGGGCCAAACATGGTACACAGTATTCGACACATGGTGAATCGGTATATGGTACACACTTGTAAATCAGAGTAAGTGGTAAATTTTGACAAGATTCTCACTGAGATCTTGAACAGTTACTGAGATCATCCTGAGATTTCAATAATGATTCTCAATTCTCAGATTTTCACGAGAGAAAAAATTGATTTTTGTGTAAGCCCTAGCTAACAGTAAGGTTGGATATAATGGGTGTCTATAGACATAACATCAACGGGTGTCTGAATGTGTGTTTTGACCTTGATATGAACACCGGTTCAGCCCTGTGTTCACCATGTGGTGCTGCTAGACACGTAGCCCATCTTGGAGCAAATCAGTGTTTTGCTCGCCACCCGATTTCAGTACGCAATATCATTAGACACAATGTTGGCCACCTGTTCAGCCGGACCATGCAAATTGTCCTTGTGATGCAATGATGTTCATTTTGCGTGCTCAAGGGGTGGCCAAACTGGTGTTGGGATTGTTATGGTGCTTATACACAACTGCTAAACACGTGCGTAGGGGTTTAGGCACCCGATCTAAAGACACTCCCTGTCTCCCTTTTAATACTACAGACAGTCCCCAAAAGAATTTGTGCATTCCTACGCAGTGATTCATTTACTCTGGAGCTTCAGGGCCAGCTAGTCCTTGGCCACAAAGATGTCTTAAGTGGCTTCTGTCATCATTGCCTTCTTGACCGTCATAATGGGGACTGAACTAGAGGTAAAGGTATCCCTCCTTGAGATAAAGAAATGACTGTAACTGGGCTGTCACAGACTTATGTGTGTTCTGGGATTTAGTCTAAGCTTTGCCTGGGTTACACATTCATACTACACTAATCCATTTGGGCCACTACAGGTTTGTATATTAAGTGAGATGTTAGGTTGTCTTGCATATTTTCGAACACACCCCAGCCCCATTTTTCTTCCTACCCACTTTTCCTAGGAGAGCATAAGAATATAAGTAGTGCCATACTGAATCAGACCAATCATCTATCAAGCCCAGAATCCTGTCCCTGACAGTGGCCATTCTTGTCACTTTGGAGAAGTACCTAACAGGTCATAATGGAATGATCCATGCCCTACTCCTCAGTCCCAACTCCTAACAGTCAGAGGCTACATCCACCAACCTATTTGTCTAATAGACATTAATGTCCATATTCTCCAAGAACGTATCCAGTCCTTTTTAAAACTAGGGCTGAAACTCAGTACTCCATTTCCCTCATTTTGTTACCAAAGATCATGGTACACGACTTGATTTTACCAAGTACCAGTGACCCAAGGAATTTTTAAGATTAAGTAAGGTATCAAGAAATGGGTAAAGTAACTCCTCGATGGAGCACTGCTTACCTGAAATTTTGCTTACCCCCTTGAAATTTTCCTGATGCCCCCTTCCTGCCTTCTGACCACTCTCAAACCTTTCCTGCTGACCCCCCATCCTGCCTGCCATGCCCCCATAGGGTACTCAGAAAAACAAGAAGCTTTTTTTTTTTTTACCAAGTAGCAAGCATTACCAAGTATTCATCATTATTATTACCAAGTACTAGTAGCTGCTGGAAACTTGAACCGATTCCTTTCCTACTTCCTCGACTACTCAGAAATACTCACAAAAACTTAACGTCCTACTCGTTTTATTCCTATTTTAAACCCAGCTATGTTACTGGATGTGACCATATCCTCTGGCAACGAATTCCACAAGCTGTGTGTTGTTGTCTCACTCCACCATAGTATATATTCTGGGCTGGAAAGTTGCTACTGTTGTGCCTGGCATACTGTGAAGATATAGCAGTGGAGTGGAACCTAGGGTTTTGCGAACGCGGTTCGGAAGTTCGGATTTCAGACCGAACTCGACTAGTTTGGTTGACCGAACCAAACTTCCGAACTGAATTCGAATTCGACCGAACTGTTCAGTAGAATCTGAACCAGTTCGGAAGGCCAAAAACAGCTTAAAACACCGGTTTTGAATGTACGAACTCGGTTCGGAAGTTTGGAATTTGACCGAACTCAACTCGTTCAGTCGACCAAACCGAATTTCCCAACGGAACTCGATTTTTGTACCGGACCAAACCAAATTTCCAAGCCGAACTCAATTTTTTAACCGAACCGAATTTCCGAACTCTGTTCTGTTCGCACACCCCTAGTTGAACCCAAGAGTTACTCACAAGAAGGATGTTGTACTGTAGGGGACTGTTTGTACAATGCAGATGTAGGTTTTTGATTAATCAGGCTCTTAATTGTACCTCCCACCTAGACATTATCTCGCAAGCAGGCATGTCCAGATGCTCCAGAACACCAGACTTCCTACAAATTACACCAGAGTTTGTTTGGATCAGTCAATGTTAATAATTAAGTAGTAAATAAATTCATCTCGAGCTGCTATTAGCAATGAAACAGTTGTTTAAAAGGAAAAGGTTCAACGACTGATAAATGAATTTAACATTTCCCCCAAGAAAACAGAATAAAGAATGAATAGTTCATTAGAAAAGCAGTTTGAAGAGTAAATATTTAGCTTTTTTGATGTTTCCTGGGGCAAGCTGAAATCAGAAAAATCAAAAGCAACATAAAATACACTTAGCTCCATTTATGAACTTACTATATTTTTCCCCGTAATTAATAAGGCTATGCTCTTTCAATGAATTAATATGGGGAAATGTACTATTGAAAGGTGGTCTTTACCACTATGAACATTTGAGAAATTCCCAAGGGGACGTGAAACTATTGTTTAGAGCATATTTGCACAGGTGCAAAGTCTAGGGGAAAACAGCATTTCTAATGTGGAATCCACTTGCTCCACAGCAAATTTTTTTTTTTTTAAAAAGCATTTGAAAATGAAATGACAGAAAAATTACATTTCTATGGAACTTTCCAATTTTAAGCTGAAACAAATATATGTGGTCAATACCTCTATCCGATCAATTTGCCCATTTGATTTGGCTCTGGCAAAGTAGAGATCCTGTCCTCCTTTCCCAGATATCTGCTTCTAATATTTTGGTTTGGCCAGTTCCATACTTTTTGGTTATCTTGGTTTGATCATTTCAATATTTTGGTTATGTCATTTTGGCACAGTTAGCTGAAATGAAGTAATTGAAATGCCAGCATGGCCAAAACAACGAAAAGGAAATAACCAAACTGCCAAATTTGGACATCTTTCATATATTTGGATTTTTGAGTAGGACTGAAACCCAATTTCAATTTTTTTTCTCAATTCTTGTTGAGAGTCAAGTTTCTTGACTCGATTCCTGTGAGAATCAAGAAAAACCCTGTTTCTCTACCATCGGGATCGACATTTTTCTTGATTTCTGTACTGGAAGCATGTGTCTGCTGTGTCCCAGGCCTAGTCTTCCATCCTGCATCTGTCTGTCTGTCTGTCTTGCCTATCTGTCTTTTCTCTTATTTTCGTCAGCTACCAACTCCACCCTAGGTTGGGGGGGTGGGGAGGGAGGAAAACAACTGTGTATGCCCAAAATGACCACCGAAAGAGATGTGCATGCACGGAATGATCCGTTGAACATTTTGTGCATGAGCAGTTGTTTTTTTTCCTTTTTAAGCGAGATTCTTGTACTATTAAAAGTTATTTTAATGGTACACGGCTTCCAATATCACCTTTACGCTGATGACACTCAACTCTATCTCTCCACCCCCTCTCTCTTCCCTTCTGTCCAAGCTCACCTCATCAACTGTTTCTCTGATATCTCCGCCTGGATGTCCCAACGTCAGCTCAAGCTCAACGTGGCTAAGACTGAACTCCTTCTCTTTCCTCCCTACCCTTCCTCCTCCGCTTCCCTCTCCATCCTTATTGATGCTGTCACTGTCCATCCTGTCCCCCAATCCCATAGCTTGGGCTTCGTCTTCAACACTCCACCTTTCCTTCAAACCTTACATTGACTCTATTGTCAAGTCCTGTCACTTTGCCCTCCATAACATTGCACGGATTTGCCCCTTTATCTCTGTCTCCTCAGCCAAAACCCTTGTTCACGCCATGGTTATCTCTCGCCTTGACTACTGCAACCTCTTCCTTGCTGGCCTCCCCTACTCTCATCTGTCCCCCTTTATTTCCATCCAAAAGTCCGCTGCTAGGATCATCCACTTGGCCCGTTGCTTCAACCACGTGCAGCCTCTCCTGACTTCGTAGGCTCCCCCTTCCCCCACGCATCCTTCACAAACTCCTGGTATTTACTTACAAAACCCTTCACAACCTGGCTCCCCCTTACCTCTCAGCCCTTATGTCTTTACACAACCTGCACGCACTCTCCGCTCTTCCTCTGTCCCCTCCCTTACTCTCCCTCCTCTCCCCTGCTCCCCTAACTGCCTTCGTCCCTTCTCCCTTTCTGCCCCCCATGCCTGGAACTCCCTCCCTGCCCACATCCGCCTTGCCCCCTCCCTCAGCACCTTCAAATCTGAGGAATTGATTCTTTGCTGCCTTTCCCAACACCTGTTAGAACTTCCCTCTTTTCTGCCCTCCCCATTGACTCCTGCCTAACTGCAACCAAGCCAAGCACGTGCACCTGAGACTTTGCATCCACTTGAATGTTTTTATCCCTTGTCTCTCCCTATGTCCCCTCTCCTTGTCTTCCCCCTCCGAGTCTATTATATTGTAAGCCATAGGCTTGTTCTGTAAAACTCCAGGTACACAGCTGGTGCTATACAAATGCTTATAATAAAATAATAATAATAATACTATTTTCCTCCTCTTCTAAGGTTTCTCAATTCTTGCAAGATTCTTGTGAGAATCAAATTGATTCTCATTTCAGCCCTATCAGGAGGACTATCCAAAAATTCTAATACTCACCATGAATGCAAAGTCTATTGTTCAATTCAGTTGTAATTTGAAATATCAACAGGTTCGAATCCAAACTATGGGAGATAGGGAATTGTCATGTGGTTGTAGCAAGGGAAGAGGGACAGAGGTGAGAAATAGCATGATAGAACAGGGGACCTCTTTGAAAAATCAGAAACGCTCTGAGGACTGCATTGAATTTGGCGATGTGGTGCTTTAGGCGTAGACTCAGGAAGAGGAGTGTCCAGGATAGAACTGAAACCAGTGGAGAAAAAACTGCTTGTGTGGGATTTTTTTCCCTAATTCAAACAGTGCATGACTGGCCAAAACAAAATTTGAGCAGTGTTTTAACACCTGATTTTTGCATTTCCGAATATTCTGCTTTTTTGGTTTGGTTTCATTTGAATGCAAGGTTTAGGGAGAGAGTTTGTGGGTGGGGTTTAGGGTTTTTAAACATTTTTTATATGTTCATATGTGTTTATGTATATTTTTGTGAGTCATCCTGAGCCTTCAAGGGCAGTCCAGGAAGAAACAGAGAGAACAAATGAATTCATATTTATTTTGTCTATTTCATTATTTTTGCCAGGAAAATCCAATTATCCTATTGTTTCTGGCAAAGATAGCAAAATAGACAAAATGAACAAAACCAAAAACAAACGAAAATGAACAAATGGAAGTAATTGAAATATTTGAAATTTCATAAATCAGGTGTTTGTGAAAATGTTGAAAACTTGTTTTGTTCGTTTCAGGCCGAATCATCCGGATTTGATGGGTTTGTTCAACTTTTCCAGTGCTCATTTCAACAGCTGTCCAGATCATCTCTTTGTGTCAGAGATCTGTCCCCTAGCCTTGTCTGCATGCCCCCATCCTTGGAGTTAAAATGGAAATATTTCACTTAGGGTCAACATTTTTGGAAGTGTTCTTGTCAGTTTTGACTTTGGTGGTGGTGGTGGTGGTGGTGATGATTTCTATTTTATCCTGATGAGGGATAAAAAAATCATTTCCAAATTTTGTATTATTTTTAATGCACCTGAAACTCCCTTTTAAAAAAATCTCAATGTAACCTGGTGAAACACGTACACCTGGGACCTCTCATCTTTGTGAGTTTTACACCCCTTGTCTCTCCCTCCGTTCCTCTTCCTTCATCTCCCCCCGTCTCTCAGATTGTAAGCCCTAGGGCAAGGACCACGTCTATTCCATTACTTTGTAAAGCACCAGGTACGTTGCTGGTGCTATATAAATGCTTGCTAATAATAATAATAATAATGATAAAATCAGCTCAGATTTGGAGCCCAACCACCCAAACCTGGATCTGTAAGTGGAATGTGTTATCTCCTCTAAGATCCTTTTCTAACGGATGCAGGTATGTGGGTGGATGGGTGGGCAGCATGGTGGGTGGTAGGTGTGTGGGGGTACGTTCCCATGGACACCCACCAACCTCCACCCATCTCCACACATGGAGCATCCAGCATTGGCACCCATTGCTCCATGAGTGGGTGACGGGTGGAGGTGAATGGAGAGCAGGAGTCCACACGCACCCTCATCCACTGGCCGCAGCATTCAATCAGATGCCCCCTCATCCCCCCGCCATGCGCCTCCCTCTCCTGCACATGTGGGCCTGGGGGGTAGGGGAGTCCACCTGAAAAGGGACTAGGTGAACTTTCCATCACAGCAAATCTATAAGAGTAGTTCTGCCAGACTTTTCCAGTTGGAACTCAGAAGCAGTCTTAGCAAAAGATATCAAAGCTTTGAAAAAGAGCATGGTTCACTTTTTTATTGAAACCGCAGTGGATTTTACTTTTTTAATGAGACTGTGTGCAATTAACCAGCTAGCATTTTAACAGACCATGGATATTTATTTATATTTATATCCCACCCTTTCCCAAAGCTTTAGGGCACTTTACAGAAATAAAAACCAAGAAAAAAATTATTTAAAAAATACAATACAATCAATCAAAAACTTTATTAGGTATGATGTAACATCATTGCCAAACATACATACATACACCAGTACAATACAATAAAATGTCCTGAAAATTCCTACCCTCACCTCATAAACCCATCCACTCCAGTTAGGATGGTCCGCCCTCAGAGGCTGATGGAACCCCAGCGGTTCCAAGAGGTCCTGAGGGAGTTAACCTTGGACTTGGACGGTCACTCTGTGGATGAGCTAGTCCAGAGTTGGAACAGCTTGCTGGAGGAGGCCATTGACAGGGTGGCTCCAAGACGTCCTCTGCCTTGGTCTCGTCACCGCAGAGCCCCTTGGTTTACTGAGGGGCTGCGGTGTATGAAGCATCTAGGCAGGAGGCTAGAGCAACGCTGGCGTCGGACTCGATCTGACTCCGACCGTCTTCTCCATAGGGCCCATTTGCGGTCCTATGTTGAGGCTGTGAGGGTAGCGAGGAAGGAGTTCCTTGCTACCCTCATAGCTTCTGCAAAGTCATGCCCGGTGGAGATGTTTCGAGTGGTGGGGGGGTTGGTTAGTCCAGCGTCGCTCCACCTGAACAGAGACTTGTCCGAGGCCCGCTGTGAGGAATTTGTCACCTACTTCGCAGACAAGATTGCTTGGATTCAGACCGACTTTGACGTGGGATTAGGGGCAGTAGGTAGAGAACGAGAGGTGCTAGAGGTCCCGTCTGGTCCATTTTTGTGGGGGGAGTTTCAGGAAATGACGCCGGCCGATGCGGTGGATGTCTTGGGGTCTGTGAGGGCCACTTGTTGCGAACTTGATCCGTGCCCATCCTGGTTGGTGAAAGCCTCCAGGGAGACATTGGAGAGGGCGCTGGCGAGGGTTGTTAATGCATCCTTACGGCAGGGGAGGTTATCGCCCAGTCTCAAGGAGGCTGTGGTGCGCCCCCTGCTGAAGAAACCATATTTAGAGGTGGGTGCCCTCACCAGCTACCGACCTGTCTCTAACCTTCCCTTTTTAGGGAAGGTTATTGAGTGGGCGGTGGCACTCCAGCTCCAGGCACATCTAGATAGCATCGGTTTCCTGTACCTGTTTCAATCTGGGTTTCGTCCCAGGTGGCACCGAGACGGCATTGGTGGCCTTGGTTGATGATCTCTGCTGGGAGATGGATGCAGGATGTTCAACATTTCTCATCCTGCTAGATCTCTCGGCTGCTTTTGATACCGTGGATCATGGGCTGCTGTTGAGACTGCTGTGTGACCTGGGGGGTCTGGATGGGACTGTTTTTGAATGGTTCCATTCATTCCTCTTAGGGAGAAGCCAGCGGGTGGTGCTGGGGGAGGAAACATCTTGCCCCCGCGCCTTATCATGCGGCGTTCTGCAGGGTTCCATTCTGTCTCCATTATTGTTTAATGTATATATGCAGCCCTTGGGGGAGGTCGTGAGAGGGTTCGGGGTGCGTTGTCACCAATATGCTGATGATACTCAGCTGTACCTCTCTTTTTCAACAGACCCAGACCCTGCCGTCTCGGTGCTATCCCAGTGTTTGGAGGCTGTGGCGGAATGGATGTGGCAGAGCAGACTGAAGCTCAACCCCGATAAGATGGAGGTGATGGTGGTGGGGAGAGCGAGGGAGGTGTCGCCCCCCCTGATTGGGGGGGTGTTTCCCACCCATAGATCAATAGGTCCGGAGTCTGGGGGTGGTGCTGGACGCAGACCTCTGCCTGGAGCGGCAGGTGGAGGCAGTTGAAAAGGCTGCCTTTCGCCAGTTGCATCTGGTGCGGAGGCTGCGTCCGTTCATCTCCGCCCTGGACCTGACCTCCCTCATCCATGCCTTCGTCACCTCGAGGCTGGACTACTGCAACGTGCTCTACATGGGGCTTCCCTTGTGCCTGTTTCGGAGGCTGCAGCTAGTGCAGAATGCAGCGGCCCATCTCCTTTCAGGAACGGGTCATCAGGAGCACATAACACCTGTGCTCCGGGCTCTGCACTGGTTGCCAATAGCATGCCGAGCCAGGTTTAAGGTTTTGGTATTGATTTATAAAGTCCTTCGCGGTCTCGGCCCCTCATACCTCAGGGACTGCCTCGCCCTCCACGCCCCGGAGTGGACCCTTCGGTCTTCCGGGGGTGCCTACTTGGAGGTCCCCCGCGTTAAGCGAGGGGCCACAATGGAGAGGGCATTCTCGGTGGCCAGGCCGCGTCTTTGGAACTCCCTACCAGAGGAAGCTCGCCTGGCCCCAAGTCTCTTGATATTCCGATGGAAATGTAAAACCTGGCTGTTCGCCCAGGCCTTTGGGGAGGGGCAGAGGGTTTAGTGGGTTTTGTCTTCCCTCCCCTATTGATTTTTGTATCCCGGGCCCTGCTCTTATTATTTTAATATTTGATATTGTATTTGTATATGTTTTAAACTGTTTATACTGTTTTTATTGTTGGAAGCCGCCCCGAGCAGTATTCAGGAGGGGCAGGGTATAAATTCAATAAATAAATAAATATAAATAAACCCTTATCCCTGCCTGCCAAATGCTTTGCCTGGCAAAAAGGCAAGTTTTGAACCACCTCTGGAATATGTTTACGTTCTTCCGGGCCTCTGGAGAGAAGGGAGCGCCATAATACTCTGGCCGCAACTAAGAACACTTCTCTGTGGGCCCTTGTTCTATGGACAAGCTTGGGACAAGGTTGGTCTCTTGGATATGTCCGTCCCAAGCTGTTTAGGATTTTAAATTTCAAAACCAGTTCCTTGAATTGTGCCCAGAAACCTATAAGAAGTCAATGAATACTAAAGAGCACAAGTGTAATGTGCTCACAGTGTCCCACCCCTGAAAGCAGCCAGGCCACTGCATACTGCACCAGCTGAACATGAATAGGAAGTACATTGTAAGAGCTGTTTGGGTCAGTCCAATAGTCCATTTAGGCCAGTACCTTATCCTCAACAATAGTCATCACAGGATTATGGCTCACATGGGTACTTAATTTAGTATCCGTGGGTAATACCCACATTTCCAAGTACCACATAAGGTACTTGATGGGATCTCTGGGTACCAATCAGGTACCCTGATACTCCCCCAATTGGTAATTTTTCCCAGTTACCATTACCAATTTTCTAATTACTTATCAGAATATCGGGTCAGAAAACTGAAAAGAAAGAAAATAAATGCTAGAAATTAAAAAAAAGCAGGACCGTAAGTAGATTTTATGAGACCAGAAGTTGACTTTCTAGGACTGGAAGTCAATTTTATGGGACAGAAAACGTATAAATAGGCATGAAGTGTGTAAACCAACAAAAATGGTCAAAAAATTGGGAGCAGAAGTCAACATTCCGGGACTGGAAGTCGACATACCGGAGACATCAGGTACCAGAATCAGGTCACAATCAGGTACCAATCAGGGTATTTCCAGATGTTACAATCCCAGGCTCAACCACGGTGAATACCCACATGGTGAGCAAGGGACCGTAACGTCTGTTGGCCCGACAGATGATTCCCGCCAGATGTTCACCCCCATGAATCACGGGTGGGAATCTCTTTTACCACGCAAACGGCCCTCCTGCCCAGACCATGGCCGTTTGCATGGTCAATGAGATTCCCTCCCATGATCAATAGGATCATCACGTCTGTCGCCTGACCACAGCCCGGAATCAGCGGCCGTGCCTCTCCGCTGAATCCAGGCCATGGTCAATGCCCTGGAGGGTGGGCGGGCGCTGCGGCCACATTGGCCACGGTGCCCGCCTGCCTCCCAGGGGGCGGGTGGCCTATGGAGAGTGGGAGGTGGGGCTGTGCGGCCGCACGTTGGCCACACAGTTACACTCCCTCCCCCAATTCCCTGCCGTGATCAGCCGACACGTCTATTGGCCATGCCATTTTGATCCCGGCGGGGGATCAATTGGTTATTCTGTGATGGGGCCAATACTGGCCCCGTCACAACTTAAAATACCCTCAGTCGATTTGGGTACCAAACATTTGACAGGTATAAGTGTTTTTCAGGTACCTGTTTTCACCTCTACATAGGATACTTCACAGGAAAATGGTTTTTTAAAAGAAAAAAACAGGTTTAATGAAGTGATCTCTTCATTATTACCTTCCAGCAGTCAGAGTGTCATTTATTGGCATGCATTTTGATGTATTTTAATATGTGCTTGGCAAACCTCTGATCCAAAATGTGAAGAGATCTGTTTGACAAAGTTAAAATGCTGACTAGGAGAGAGACTAGGAAGACTTGTTTTTGAAACAATGGGTGATTTCAGACGTTACGTTTTAGGCATTCACCGTGGCTGAACCACAGTCAAATGTGGGCCACATTTGACTGTGATGCACATCTGTTGGCTCACCACCAGATGTGCACCACAGTCAAACGCGACCCGCGTTTGCATTCACCACACTTCTGGACCCCTGGAAGCGAGGAGGTCGAGAAGTGTAGTGAATGGCCACCACGGCCATGGTGAATGGAAAGTAACGTTTGGTTACTTACTGTTCACCGCGATCAATACGATTCCCCCCCCCGCCCGTGGTTGCAGCAGCGGCCGGATTGGCCGCTGTCATCGCCCATCAGGAAGGGGGAGGGCTGCCGGGGAATGCTGAGGGTGGGGCTGTGTGGCAGCATGCTGTGCCGCATGGCCCCGCCCCCTGCAGGGGGCATGTGCCCCTTTAGACGTTATGGCCCGGCGCTTTCACCACGGGCTGTGGGGTGGTTCGGACCACGGCCAGGGGCAAAGGGGGGATCGTCTGTTGGCTCACCCCTTCACCCCTGGCCGTGATCTGAACCACCCCACAGCCCGTGGTGAACGCGCCCATCCATAATGTCTGAAATCACCCTGTGTTTGTTTCTTATCCAGTTTTCTCTTTGGTTAGCCCCACTCTATCTTTTCACCGACCTGTGTGTGTTAGTGACTTAATCTGAAACTCACTTGTAAATAAAGCATTGTGAGAGAAGTTAGCTAGTGTATATTTTGAAACATTCCAACTTCTATCAGTAGGATTTTTGTGTGTCTTCCATTGATTCTAGGCTTAAGATATTAATCAGTTTTAGTGTGTTCAGTTTCTGGCAAAAGTGCCTATTCTGGAGTTTTTGATTTTGACCGGTCAGTCAGTGTGGAGACACTTATTACTTTCAGACAGGCGCGGCTCCCCCTGCAGGGAGTTATGGGTGGTGCCCCCCAAAGCCATGCAGGGGCACCGCCGTGGCTTTAACAGTTTTTTTTTTTTTTTTTTT
>QEPC01006491.1:25119-70950 GCA_003113815.1 Sphenodon punctatus | reverse complement strand
ACCCACCCCTTCCCCCCACAGCCCCCAACAGTGCCAACACACCCACCCTCCCCCCACTGGGAAACAGCCTGGGTGGGGGTGCGGGGTGGTAAACAGCCTGGGGGGGGGTGCAGGGTGGTAATCCTCCTCCTGCACCCGCCAACCTCCCAGACTGTTTCCCACCCATTCACAATGCTGGAAATGTTGTGCTTTGGCGTTTATACTTTATCTATTTTAAGCTTGTGTGCATGTAGTCTGTGTTTTCTGATGTTAACCCTGGGAACGCGTTGTTGCTGTGTTTTGCCAGCATGTTCTGTGTTTCCCTGTGTTTTGGATTTATACATTATTTATTTTAAGCGTGATGTGCGCTTGATGTGCATGTAAACTGTGTTTTCTGATGTTAACCCTGGGAACTTGTTGCTGCTGTATTTTTCCAGTGTGTTTCCCTGTGGTTTGGGTTTATACATTACTTATTTTAAGCTTGATGTGCATGTAGACTGTGTTTTCTTCCATCTGATGTTAACCCTGAGAGCTGCTAGGTTGTGCCAGGGTTTTGCCACTGTTTCCCTTTTAAGCTTGAAGTGCATTTTAGACTGGGTTTTCATCCATCTGATGTTAACCCTGGGAACTCCTGGCTGCTGGGTTATGCCCTGGCTCCGCCTACCGTTGCCCTGGCTCCACCCACCAGCTCTCAGACCTTACTGCCCCTCCAAACTAAAAAGCCACCAGCCACCCCTGTTTTCAGAAAACAATGGAACATATAGAAATGTAGGATAAATATGCCTGCACTCTGGAAGGGAGAATTTAGAAAGCTTTTGGATTACTGAAGCCTTCTCAACCAGGCAGATGTGAGCCTAAAGAACTGGTAACTATGACGCGGAGCCAGATAGATCGATAGATAGATAGATAGCTTTTTCTTTAAGACTCTGACTTAGACAATGTATGATGTTCTTTGAATGTCTTTTGTATCATATTATTCATATTTGTAACTGAATGAGTTTTCCTTTTTGTACTATCTGAAACCTTATTTAAATTTAAGTAAATCTATATGTTTTTTAATATTATTTTTGTCTTGATTCCTCCTTTAAAAATATACTGTCATTACATATACATACTAAGGAGGGTTTACTCTTACCCACATAGTAGGTGTGATTTCAGTTTAACCCTCAGATTGGAAACTAGTATCGTATATTCAGGTCAGATTATGTTAGGTTTGAACCACTAAGTACTTTTTCCTTTTTGGGGAAACTGAGGCATCCGCGATAAGAGGGCTTATTCCCTGACCAACTTGTTCAACAGTTAACGAGGGTGATTTCAGATGTTATGGGCTGGCGGTTCACCACAGTGGATCCCCAGGGGGGGTGAAGACATCAACCACCCCCTGGGGCCAAAAGAATCCCCAAACAGACATGACGGGGCCTGGACCACGGAGGGGAATGAAGCCACCAGATCACAGACCGGGGCAGCGCAACAGACGTTACGCCGATCCCCTGCTGTGGTTAGCACACCCAGAATCCCCCGGGCAGGGGCGGGACACAGACATGGCCGCCGGAGGGCAAAAGAAGCCAAAAGGCACAAAAGGGAACGCCCACACCAGGGAAACGGGAAGGGAAGGGGGAGAGGGAGACAGAGAACAAGCGCACAGGTCCCACACACAGCAAGCACACACACACACACACGCAGGCATGGAGAATAGCACAGACAGGGAAGGGGGGGGGGACAAAGGCGACCGGACACCAGGGAAGGCAGGCCGGGCTCCGCGGGGGGGAGGTGCGATGCGGGATCAGGAAGAGGGGAGGAAGGGGAACAGGGGGAGGGCAGGGCACCAGCACCAGGTACAGCACCCCCCCCAGCAGAATGGTCCCCATGGGCACCCCCCACAGCCAACACACAGTCCCGGAAATGGGGGGGCCCTGCAGCTCGGGCGAATGCCACAGCGGGCGGCCAGATGTCACAGGGACCTGGACGGGAAGGGCCCAGGAGGCACATGCAGTCCAGGCATCCCAACGAGGGGCAAAGGAGCGGCAGTCCAGAGAGGCAGTCCAGCACAGCAGGTCCAAGGATGGGTGGCCCCATAAGTGAAGTGGTTCAGGAGGGGCTGTCCTTAGGTCCCGGGTCTCCGGGGCACACAAGCACCCAGGCAGGAGAAGAGCGGCCCAGAGGGGGCCCAGTGACAGAGCCGGAGCAGCAGCACACAGGGAAGGTGGCCTCGCGGCAGCAAGGCAACAACAGAAGGCTGGTGGAAGGCACTGGGGTCAGGCCCACGGGCAGGTCCCAATGCCCACACATCCCAGGACATGAGGGGGCCAGGGAGGGACCACAGGGACTCACAGGTGCCCGGCCCAATGAACCAGGTGGGGCCAATGGATCATGCCCCGGTGGTATCCCAGCTTGGACATGTGGTGGGCTATCAGGTAGTAAGCCTCGAAGGGGCACAGACAGCCCCAGCTGGACATCCGGATGGGACAGCTCCACCGCGGAAGGCTCCGTTACACAGCAGGCTGCAGAAGGGGGCCAATGAAGATGCCCCAGGCCCAGAAGCCGGTGATACATGGCCACACGGGTGCGCTGGTACTCACGCACCCCATGAATGCTCCCAAAGTAGGACACAGCCAAGGTGGGGCCCCCCTCCACAAGGCACTGAGAGTAGGCTGCCAGGATGAACACCCACAGTGCACTCACGGTCTCTGCCCCGGATCAGGGCACACGCGAACACCTATTCACTGGCACGCGCCCTTCAGGGAACCGGACCAGCCCCAGGGTCTCGGCATGGAGCCGGCAGTCTTGGGAGCTCACAGCATGGCCCAGGTAGCGGAGCCCAGAGCTCAGGCTGGCGAAGGCGGCCGAGCGGCTGTCCGGCTGGCCCAGGAGCAGCTGCATGGCAGGGCTATGCCACAGGGCACAGAGAGACATGGTCTCAGTGTAGCTCCAGATACGGGGGGCCCCATGGGGCACGTGAAGCGGGAGCCCCATGGATGGACATGCAACCATGGTCCAAGTGCCCAGGGACAGTACCAAGGAGCTCATGGGGCCTCGCACACCTTCCAGGGCCGAGGGGCCTCCCGGGGGTCCCAAGGACAGGGAAAGCGGCCACAGACTGCAACATTGTAGCACAACAGAGCGAGGCATGGGGTGCAGACCCGGCACAGCTGCACAGCACCGGAGTTCTCACATACCTCCCAATCAGCACTCCAAGGCCAAGGTGCCACAAACACAAGGGGGGGTTTTGCTTTCAGCACATCGCTTCCAGGTTCCCGAGGGGGGAGCGCCCATGAAGGGGGGGTGCCCACCGCTCCGGCCCACCCCCTGGCCCCCCCTGTCTCCCTCATACAAGAAAAGGAGCCACTGTATCATACATACCTTTAATACAACCCATGTGCACAGTGACACCTGCTCCCTATTAACAGTTAGTGCCCGACCACCACCACCCCTACACTTCCCTACCCCTCCTACCCCTCCCCCCATCCCCGGCGGCCCCTGGGATGGCCCCGAGCTCACCCAGTCAGGACCATCGAGCTCAGGGAGCTCACCTCCCCCCCGCTGTCATTTCTGCTGGAGGTGTCCCGGGGCGCCTCCTGTTCCTGGTCGGGTGGCCCAGGTAGGGTGGCCAGGGGGGTGAGGCTCTGGACCCCCCCTGGCAACTGCACCCCCTCCCTGTGGGCACAGGGAGGCAGATGCATAGCCCTGGAGGGCATGGGGTAGCTGGGGGGCCTGGGCAGGGTACAGGGCTGCGGATGGGCCCCCCATGGGTGCCTGGGTGGGCACTGTGCCCAGGGGGCCACCAGCCATGACATAGGCACACATCGTGCCAGCGTGCAGGAGCAGTGAGGTCCTGATGTTGTGCGACCTGTCCATCTTCAGTGAGTGCTCCCCCACCATGGCCTGGATGTCCTGCCTCAGGCCCACGAGCAGCTCCTCCTGCCTGCTGTGTTCCCTACGCTCCCGGAGCCGCTCCAGGTACAGCTCATCCTGGAGCCTCCTGTCCCACACCTCCACCCACTCCAGGGACCACTCGATGCCCACCTCCATCCGGGCCATGGCCGCGAGCATCCTCTCGCCCTGTTCCTCCGAGGAGCGGACTATGTTCTCCGCCTGCTCCTCCCTGCGCCTGCGGACCCGTGCCTGGTACTGCCTCATGCGCTCAGCTGGAAGCACGGGCCCTGGGGCATCTGGCTGCTGGGGTTGCCCTGTGGGTAGAGGGGCTTGTTCTTCAGTGAGCCGTGGGCCCCTGGGCCCAGGCCCATACAGCCCAGGGGCTCTGTGAACCTGCTCTGAGGGGACCCAGCCCCTCCACCCCCACGGACCCCTTCGATGCACCCCTCCTCATGGTGCCCAGTTACCCCTTCCGGGAACCCTCCCGGGCCCCGCATAGAGGGCTTGCTGCCTCACCTGCTCCCTCAGCCTCCTGGGCAGGCTCCATGGGGGCTGATCCCTTTCCATCCTACATGCTGTCATGGGGAGGTCCGCAGCCTATGGGTGAAGTGGGGGGGTGTATCAGTGTGGTGGGGTGCTGTCAGGTGCCCCATGCCAGGGCCCCCCTCCCACCCATAATGGGGACCCCGGGTCTCCTCCTGGGCCCCCCCTAGCCCATGCACCCCCCCAAGTGCTTGTGGGCCCGTGGGCATGAGGCCTCTCCCCCGTGGGGTGCATACTCACCATCTGTGTCTGCCGCGGCATCCTCTGAGTCCAGGCCCTTGGTGTGGGAGGGCTCCCCCGGGGAGCCCTGGCTGCTTGTGGTTCAGGTCCTGGTCTCTGAGTCGCCATGGCTGGCCTGGCCCATGTCGGTGTCCAGGCTGATGTCCGGGGGGGGGGGCTGTAGGAGACGGAGCACCCGGGCCGCTCGTCCTCTGGGTCCGGGGCCCTGGGGCCAGTGTCCTCCGGGGGGGCGGAGAGGGGAAGTGGTACCTCTACACATTCCCTGACCTGCTCCACAGTGCTTCCAACGAGCCGAGGGGCCACTATGGACCCCTTCATGTGGAGGAAGCGGTCCAGGGCATCGTAGTACGGGGCTGTCCACGCTCCGTGGCCAGACCTCCTGTTATTGTCCTGGATGGCTTTGTACCCCCTCCGCAGCTCTTTCACCTTAGACAGGCACTGGGCCACTGTCCGGGTGTGCCCCGCCGCCTCCATGTCCCGCACTATGTCCCGTTACACCTGCTCATTGCGCTGGTTGAGCGCTAGCTCCAGTTGGTACTCGAGGATCCCTCATATCCGGATAAAGTCCCTGGTCTCCTTGTGTCCCCACTGGCCCCCGCAGTGGTATGCCTTCGTCCCTCCTCTCCACGCTGGGTCATCTCCCTCCTCCTCCTCCTCCAGCCCTTCCTGGTGCACCTCCGGCCGGGCTGGCACGGTGTGCTCCGGGGGGTCACCCGCCTGGGCCATTTTCCGTTTCTGGGGGAGACAGGGGGTGGGGGAATGGGTTGCAGTTCAGTAGTGGTCGGTACGGCCTCGTGGGGCGCCCCCCCGGGGTGTGTGCCCGTGCCCCTGGCCCCCCTTTGCCACCCCATTGCCCCCTGTTCCCCTTGCCCTTGCTCCCCCTCCACCACCACCACCACTGCCGCCTCCCCCGCCTCCCCCTCCTCCTCGCCCCTTGCTCTCTCCTCTGCCACCACTCTCTTCTTCCTCCTCCATCCTCGCTCCATCCTGCCACTTTGACAAGCCGCTTTTTCCCCTTTAAATCTCCCTCTGGTGCGTGTGTTGACACCGGTTGCCTGGCAGTGACGTTGCGCTCATTGCCCATGCCTGGGGATGATTTCCTTTGATCCTGGGTGGCGGCTGGTGTCCAGACGTTACTTTTGGTTAATCACGGGTGGGGATATCGTTGACTACGGGTCCACGGGAATTGGTTCAGGTAGCCCGGGAAGTGTGGTTGAAATTGACCCCGGGCAGGTATTCACCATGGTGAACATCTGGCAGCTGCCGAACAGACATTCAGGGCGCCTTGGCCCCGCCGCGGGGTTCACCGTGGTTCACTGTGGTTCAGCGTGATCTCGTCACGTCTGAAATCACCCAATGAAGCTGTCCTTCATGACCTTATCTACTGTTTAGGTGAAGCCAGGACTTGATATCTTCCCATAGCGTCGTGTTCCACAGACTGCATGCTGTAAAATGTGACTGAGAGCTTAAAAAGGTAGTTCCCATGCGTTTCTGGCTACCTGCAATTTTGAGTACCACATCAGGTGCCCGATGAGCTACCTGAAGACCAATTGGGTACCTGATTACCTCAAAATACAGGGCATTACTATTACTGGGTAAATCAGTAAAGGAATCAGGATAATAACATTGAAAATCAGTACTAGAGTCAAAAAGTAATTACCAGAAGTCCAAAAATCATAATGAAAAACAGTATTTTGCTGGATCAGGTAGTCCACTGGGAACAAGTGATTGGAGTTTAATGGTGCAGCGGCTGTCAGGCCATAGGGCAGCAAACAAAAGGTGGAGAACAAAAGCGTAAAAGAAAAAAAGTTAAAACTTACGGTAAGGTTAAAAATAACCTACAATGAGAAACACCGCAAAAGGGAAGCTAAAAACCATTAAACCATGCAATAGCTATTTAAAAAAAACACAAAAAAAGTATGATTCTCAGTTAGCCACTGGGAAATAATCAACTACTTATTCATGACGTGATCCGAGGGGTATGCAACCGTAACATTTTCTATTAGCTATGAAAAATGAGTTAGCGCCATTCGTGTTTGTAACTAATGTTACAAAACAGATGAATAAGCAAACAATTATCGTTTACTTTCATCCATTTATTATAATAATTAATAATAATCATCATCATCACTTTAAAAACTGCGCATGAGAAAAATGGCTGCTGGGGCTATTTTGGAAATAGTTGCACCTGCCCAGAATGACAATGGTGGCCATTTTCTGCATTCAATGTGGTTTTAAATTTTTTTTTATTTAAAATTAAAGTAAACTTTTTTTAAAAATCACTTCTGCGCAAAATGGTCACCGGACCATTCTGCACATGCACACCGGACCATTCTGCGCATGCACACCGGACCATTCTGCGCATGCACACCCTTTTCAAGCAGCATTGGTGGCCATTTTTTCACATGCACATTGATTTTTTTAATAGGGTCATTTACAACCCCCCCCTGAAAACGAAGGGCTTTTTGTAACCAATAATGAAAATTAAAACAAAAATGGTAGGGGGGGGCCTTCTACATACCCATACCTCATACTATCGTGTCAAAACGAGTACTGACATTTTAATGGGTTTATCTGGTTTTTTGAGTACTTGTTTCAGGGAAAATGTATGTCCGAAATCTTTAGTAACCCTCAAGAGCAAGGATTTTATTATTGTTGTTATTACTACCCCGTTTGTGCTGACAGATTTTGAGAAATGAGTTCAAACATTTTCTACGATCTTCTTGCCCTTTTAGCAAAGTGTTTCTAATGTAGGACACCATGGTCAGCTCATCCTCTCATACCATGGGTCGAGGAAATAATAGCTAGGGTCCTGTCTAATCTGATAAAAGACATCAGCAAGCACGAGGTAAGCAGACAGAGTGTCTGAATCCAATGTTATTTTAAAAGGTTAGGAGAGGATGCATATTTCCTTTTTAAAATGTCAATTTAATCTGAAAGACATTGAAGCCCAAATAACATTTGAAGTTAATGAAGACTTCTGGAGAGCAGGTAATTGCTGATCTGGAAGCTGGGGATTTCATTGTCAGCAAGCACTGGCATCAATAACAATTTTTGTTTACAAAAGAGCATAAAGCTAAGAGGAGGGTAGGGGAAAAAACTGTTCTGATAATCTGTGAAATTTCCAGTAAGCGGAGCTGATGTCAAATCCTGTGGATGAGCACACGAGTGTTACTTGCACACATCCCTGTTATGGGGACTATGGCCTGTGCACAAGCCATGCACAAGCCGCACATGCATTTGTTTTGGATCACACCCACCGTACTGCTCAGCTGAGACACAAGATTTATAGCTCTCTGCCACAATCTTCCTGTCTGAGCATCTCACAATTAGAACTGAAAGGAATACAACATTTCATATTTGGGCAAACGATTTGCATATTCTTCCCACAAACTAATATCCAAGTTTGGGTTCGTCACTGTTGTGAAATTTATTTAATTGATTTACTTAGGTTAGCTATTTATTTATTTTAAACTCTTATACCCTGCCCTCTCCGACCACAGGCGACTCGGGGCAGCTTACAGTAATAAAAACACAACAATAATAATTCAATTAAAATACGACATAATATAAAATCCCCCCATCGTCCCATCTCCCCCCCCATTCTCCCCCCATCCCATCCTTCCCACACCTGTCTCCTACACCAAATGACTATTGGAACAGACAGGTTTTACAAACTTGACAAAAAGTCAGCAGGTCTGGGGCTAGGCAAGCCTCCTCTGGGAGGGAGTTTCACAGCCAAAGTGCAGCCTCCAAGAATGCTCTCTCCACAGTGCCTCCCTCCCCCTGATTTCCAAGAAAGTGCCCCCAGTGGACTCCAGGGGCCGATCCAGGTCCCGGGGGTGTGAAGTGGTCGTGAAGATAGGTTGGGCTGAGGCCATGTAGGGCTTTAAAGGTGAGAGCCAACAACTTGAATTGTGCCCAGAAGAAGATAGGCAGCCAGTGCAGAGAATGGAGCACTGGTGTAATGTGTTCCCAGAGACCCGACCCCATAAGGTATGTTGGTATTGGGTGGTCATGGTCTTTGACAAAACACCCAAGCAGGTGTGTTGTATTAGAAAAAATTGACAGGCACCTCTTATAAAGTGTATCTGTCTCTTTAGCAGTGTCATCTTGGTCAGGCTGCCTCTAGATAAATGCATCCAGGTTTGGGCACCTGGGTTTAAGAAGGATACAGACAAGCTGGGAAGGGTTCAGAGAGTCATGAGGATGATAAAGGAGAAAGAGAAAAGACATATGAGGAAAGAGTGAAATCATTGTGATTGCCTTGTAAAAAAAGATTAAGCTGCGATATGTTTACACTTTGCAATTATGTAAAGGGCTGTTATATGCAAAATGTTGCCCAAAAAACGTTCTGTCTGGTCACTGGTTGCAATTCAGCTCCCATTGAAGTCAGTGGGCTCAATCCCACGTTGCGCGGATTGCGTAGGCACAAACCATGCGGATCTGCATTGTGGGCAGATTGTGCCCTTTGGAAACTGTGTGCATATACACACATACACACATGTGCACACACACAATCCGCAGGCCATGGGATTGCAGCCCTCAGGAGTCTAGTTATTGACTGGTATGAGAGCTG
Source organism: Sphenodon punctatus (assembly GCA_003113815.1). NCBI lineage: Eukaryota > Metazoa > Chordata > Lepidosauria > Sphenodontia > Sphenodontidae > Sphenodon > Sphenodon punctatus. The sequence goes on along the minus strand of QEPC01006491.1, from coordinate 61,736 downwards.
GATTGTGGCCACTGGGACTGATCCGGAGATGCTGCAAATACACGTGCACAACTCACAGGCATGTCTGTTGGGAATGCATTGTACCACGTGGAATCCACATAGGTCCTGTGCAGATTCCACGCGGAGGGGTTCGGTACTGTGGCCATTGAGAGTAGGACCAGAGGTGATGAATTTAGATGAATAAAGGAAAAACCATAATCTAGTCCACCTGCCTTGGCCATTTCCATTTCCTATTAGCTGGGCCACCGACAGATTGTTCCTCCAATGGGGTTGATCCCATGGCCCGTGGAAACCACATGCAACCCATGCACACAAAGCACATGCAAGTCCATAGCGGAGACATTGTGCTGCGTGGAATTCACATAGAACCTGTGTGAATCCCACGTAGAGGGGTTTGGGGTTGTGGCAACCATTACAGACTGAAAGGCTACCATGATGGCTCACGGGCAATGATGGAGATGAAGTGTATGGTGAAGCCATAAAAATGGACACTGGAGTTGACCTCTTAATTGCAGCTAAAACAGGTAGTAGATTTGCTATCTGCGGATAATGTGACATATATACATGTTATACATGTATAACGTGCGTATACATGTACACGTGTGACACACACACACCACATGCAGCCCTGTTATGGAAACTATGGTGCTTGCATCTGAGCACGTGTCCAGGCATAAGCCCACACGTGGGGGTTTGGGATCAGCACCACTCCCTGCAATTTTGAGCACCTTATCGGGTGGCTGATCAATAGCATATTACTGAGATGGGCAGCCAAATCGCCCAAGTTCTGGGCAATACCTTCCTTTGGTTACCGACTTTGTGATGCACAACCACTCTATTCCTTCCTCCCCTCTTTTTCATACATGGAATGTGCGGAAATGCACAAATGGTAGCTTGACAAGGAAAACATAGGACATTTTCACATGGGTGTCCCCCCCCCGCACACATGTGCAGGTAGGGGGGCATCTGTAGGAATGCCATCAGTCGGCAGCAGGGGTGCCCGTGGGAACACGGCCGGCGGCGGGTGGGGATGTGTGCGTGCTCCCGTTCTCCACCCATCTCTGCCCATCACCCACGCACGAATCAACCAGCTCTAATGCTGGTGATTAGAGGTGATTGAGGTGAGTGGAGATGGATGTCTACCCGTGGGAATGCGTGCACACCCACCTCCACCCACTCTGAGCGAACAACCATCCCCCACCCTCCACTGCCCATTGAAAAGGGCTTTAGGAACCCCATAACAATAACTCACCAAAGTAGCAATTCCAGTAATTCATCAGGAAATAGATGGGTACAATATGAGGTTGGTTTAATTACTGAGGTGTTGATGGGTTTACTACAGGTGTGAAATTCACATCATTTTAATTATGTATGAAAACAAATGGAGCCCCATTAATTTTTTTATTAAAAAATGAAAAGAGTAAATGAAAACAAATTTGTTTTTTATGAAATCCCCCAAAATGGATGGGCTTGGAACCCAGAAAATGATAGAGACAATGAAAACAGCAAAGCTAAATGCTGCACACCCCATCTCTCCACTAAGTTCAAGGATAATAACTAGACTATGAAATTACAGGATGATGGCTTGGTTATGAGAATAATGGCAGTCTTTTATGATAGAAGCAGGAGTTGGAATGTGATTAGAACTGAAATGGGTAGCATATTTGCTACCTGCAAGTAATATCTGTATATTTGAATGGTCTATTGCGTGCCCGACAAGCACCCATGTGCCAAGTTGTGTACCCAATAACCCCCAAAATACCAGGTATTTGTATTCCCAGGTCACCAATTTACTAACTTGTAATTGGTAGCTCTGTAATGGCAATACCCCGTTTTGTCATGATTTTCTGACTTCCAGTGCCAATTTTCCGGCTTCTGGTACCAATTTTCTGACTTACTGTTCCGATTCCTGTGTTGTTTAACTGTTTTATGAGTAAGCTGTTGGTCTACTGGTTGTTGGCAACAAATCGGGTACCAATTAGTAGGGGTGGGAATTCTGGTTCTCCCGAGATCCGATATTGCCGGTATTTGAGTGTATTGGCTTAATCCGATAAATCCGATATTTACTTGTACCGGCATACCGGATTTTTAATGTTGGCCACGGTACCAGATTTTTTACATTGTGGCCATTGAAGTCAATAGCCGCAATGTAAAAAAATCTGGTACCGTGGCCAATGTTAAAAATCCGGCATGATGATACCGGTAAATCTGGTACCTGGGAGATCTGATACCAGTATATCCAGTATCTGGTATTCTCCCTGGTGTCCCACCCCTACTAATTGGGACAGAGACAGTGACTAGTGCGCAAGAAGGGATAACAAAGATCCCTCCCTCAAAGCTCAACTCTGGGTGCTGCCCTGTTTGTTGTCCCTCCTTGTGTACTAGTTTCTGTCCCTCTTAGATTGCAGGGATTCCCGGGCCCAGCAGCAGTGAGCGAGCGCCTGGCTCCTGATGCTGATCCAGGGGATGGAGGGGGGGGGAGTCTCTGCTCTTCTGTGAATTCTCTTGGGGATTAGGGTGCCAAGGACAAATTCTTCCCCTTTGTTGGGATGGCTCTCTGCCTCATTGTAGCTGCTCTGCACCCCCAGTTCTCTCTATGTGGTGATCACAAAGGGAAGAGGGAGGATCTGTTCAGTCTTCTAACAGAGATAGCACCGAACAACCAACTGTCCCCCAGCTGAAGGGACACCCCCCCACCAGAACAGACTGCCCCCTGCCTGTTACCCCCCTCCCAGGCTGTAGATCCAACCTGCATGGAGTGTCATTTTGTTAGAAAATTCCCCCACCGCCTCTTTCTAGGCTTGGTACACTCTCCCATTTTTGAGAATGGAAGGAGCCCCTTGAAGAAGAACTTTGTTTACAAGGCAGCAACATTCGCTGCGGAAGGAGGTGACAGGAGGGGGGGACTCTTCCCCTACCCATGTAGCAGCGCTGCAGGGATACAACTGAGCTGTTTAAAAAGGTGGTGCCGGTGGTGCAAGAGAGACTCCTCTGGGACTCGGGAGCAGGGCTCACAGGTCCCGCAGATGTTGCATATGACTGGAGCCAGACCTGATCACTGCCAGCCCTCTCCCAGGGCAGGGCATGTGTGCAAATGCACCCCACGCCCTATGCCATGGTGGCTAGGCCCATGCAGCAGACTCTTAAGCAGGTAGTCAGAATCAACCTTAGTTAATTCATTCAATGATCTATTATTCAGCATCACGGTGCATCAGGGACTGGCGCTCAGTGGCGGAAGGCAGCATAAAACTGCTAGTGTTCACAAACTGCAGACATGCCGCATCTGCAGATGCTGGCAGCAGGTAATGCGGAATCGTGGAAATATCAAGGGGAAGTCAGCAGCAAGACACATTAAGTGCCGATTTCTCGGAATGGAATGGCGGTGCAGTAACAGCTGCTGCCGATGCAGCCCTAGAGGTAGGTGGGGGCGAGTGCACGCTTCTACCTTCTACCCACGTCCACCCATCACCCACACACAGAGAAACAGGTGCCAATGCCTGATGGTCCATGCATGGAAGTGGGTGAAGATCTGTGGGAATGCATCCCCCATGCACCGCCCACCCACCACGGCCCATGTGAAAAGAGCCTTAGTCTCTAGTTTTGCAGGGATTCACACATACGGTATTGGACAGGGTGCAGGCCGGAAGCCCATAGCAGCTGTGTGGGTGACCCAAACCACGGGTTTGACTCAGTTCAACCCCGTGGTGAACAGACAAGTCACAAACTTAAACCTCACTAAAAAGCAGTTTTAGAAAAGATTCACAGAACAGACAAAGCTTTCCCCCAAAACCACATGTAAACCAGAAACCAAGCTACAATGAGACGCCTTAATTTAGGCAGGTTATATTCACAGGTTAAAATGTAAATCTAGTCACAGGTTAAAATGTGTCCCCACTTGTCACACCTGTGAACAACAAGTGCAGCATATTCTAAAGTACTCAATTCCTGTTAATTAAACAGAAACATAAAATGAACAGACTCTGTAGTTTGTAAGCTACAAACAGTATTGATCAAAACACGGAAGAGAAAAAACCAGCATCTCCCTGGAGTATATTTGGAAGCAGACAATTTGAAAAACACTTGGGGATTATATTCCATTGATGATTCTTTGCATTTTAAGATTGGAAACCAAGACAAATCAACAAATAAGAGGTTAAAATATTTTCCAGAATAAGTGCATATTTGTAAGATCCAAAGCAACTTAGCCAAGAAGCGTAAGGCAAAACATCACCTCCTTTGGAAAACAGGCCCAGTTTTTATAGTAATTTATTGCAGAAGTAATACCATATGTACCCATAAAAGCTTGCTCACCATTCTCAAGATGTTACTCTATATTTAAGTCAGAAGAATTGCTTTGCTTTTGGTATATGACTGACAGCTTTGGAGACTGGACTCCCATTTTTGCACAGAAAAGGTACTTCACAGCCAGCAATTGTTAAAGCTTCAGCTATTCTGCAAGTGAGCCTCATAACCTAACTTTGAGGGACAGTAGCCAAACCTGCCACAAAGGCTATCCCTCCAAAGAGAAGATAGCCTGCCTGTTCTGTTCCTGACCAGTCTTGCTAAGAATGCAAAGGAGGATGTTCGCAGCTTGCAACTGTGATGTCTAGCAACTCTTAAAGCCACCACCTCGAATTTCCACATAGACCGCTGATCAGACTATTAGCTACCAACTGCCAAGGGCAGTCAGGATTCTAAGAAACAGCCTACAGAGGGGAAAAAAGGCTTTGACTTACAAATTTATCCCATGACTTTGGGTGATTTCAGATGTTACGGGGCCCGTTGGCCCCATACCGAAATCACCCAATTCATTCCCCGCCGGGGTCACCCCATCACGCCATATCAGACGTGCCGGGGGATCCCGGTGGGGAATCTGGGAGGGGGCGGGGCCGCGTGGCGCAACGTGCGGCCATACGGCCCCGCCCCCTCCATGCTCCCCGCCGCCTGCCCTCTGGGGAGATGGGCGGGTGGCAGGGCCAATGCGGCCGCAGCGTCAGTCCGAATTCGCCATGGCCCAGGATCCTGCCAGTGATNGCCCGACCAGATGGGACGCCGGGGTTCACCCCGGCGTGGAATTGCATTCAACACGCGACGGCCTCCGGCTCCGCCGCCAAACAAGCGTTCGAGACACAGTGACCACAGGTGGGTATTCACCGTGGTTCACTGTGATCTCGTAACGTCTGAAAATACCCTTTGTTTCCCACTATTTTTTCTTATGAAAAATATCAGAGTCATATGGCTCATAGTAGGTTGCCTAGAAGCTAAAGGAAGTGAAACCAAACGCCATCTGCTGGTGGTGCATTGCCTTTGATTACAGAAGGAAAGAAACATTTACTGGCTGATTATTTGACACAAAGTGTTTACTGCATCTTTTTAAATGTAGGCACCTTAAAATATAGTTTTAGATAATACATGTATACCATGCTTTGGCCACATCTGTATAGCACCATTTGATGACACGACACTTAGATTTTAAACATACATGCAAATGATATTATGCTTGTAACCTGCAGAATAACTTCTTGAAACCACAGTTAAAACTATAAAAGTCAATGATGGAAGGTGCTTTTTTATGACCAACAACACCATGTTTCCAACCATCCATAAAATGACTGTGTGATGGTTCAACTTTTTGGTTTTTCAACAGAATTCATTCTAGCTTTTTATTCCACATAGTAAGATTTTTAGACCATAACACTTTAATTCTATTAAATATTAACCATAATATTGCAAATTTTGAGGTTATAATTCATATTTCCACCTTATAATCTAAGTAATTTACATTTCTTCATTGAAGGGACAATTGTTTAAATGCTGTCATACACTTTCCTAATTTTAGGAAACACTCAAACATAATTTGTGGTAGGGTTAAATTGGGCTTAATAACAGGGGTCCACAATGTAAAAATTATTCTGCAGACTTTCTACATACAACAGGTGCTAATCACTTCCTCTCCCCTCCCCACCTCCCACAAATCTAATTTGTATGTTTTCCTGACCTAAAAATGACATACAAAAATGCTGCTCCATATTTATAATTTTATGAACACTGAAGAGTTAAGTAAGAAAACTGTAAATGTAGTTAATTTCTCTGAGCATCTCTCTATCACGGGCTGATGGTCAAGATTGTGCTATCAGTCTCTCTCTCCCTATCCACCCTCCCCTCCCCCCATTCCCCAATCTCTCCCACTCCCAGTCCAAACTACCCCTCTTTCTCCATCCCCATTCCATCCCCAGTCTCTCCACCCCCTCCCAGGCCCCGCAATTTACTCACTGCTGGCAGCCGGCTCCATCCTCGGCAACGCCGCAGGATGGATCATGGTGCGCTGTTCAGCTCTTAGGTTCCCTACATAACTTGTAAAATCTCTAAGATGAAGTATTACCCTAAACTTGTGTATATAGTCTATAGAATTCTCAGCTGATAAGGCCAGGTGCTATTATTTTTATCATCCATGGCTGCTTTCTGGTATAATGCTCCATGGCAGGGTCATCCTTGACCCTCGGTAGTTCCCTTCAGGATGCAAACCCCAAGTCGTCAGAACCATGAGTTCACCATGTGGTGCTGCTTAGACACACAGCCCATCTTGGGGCAAATTGGTGTTTTTCTCACCACCTGATCTCAGCATGCAAGCGTTGCCTCCTCGTTCCCCGCATTGTACCTGCTAACACGCCGCATGATATCATTGGACACAACCTTGACCTTGTGTTCAGCTGAAACACAAAAATTGTCCTTGTGATGCAATGGTGTTCACATCACGTGTTCAAAGGGTGGCCAAATTGGCATTGGGATTGTTATGGTGCTTACACACAACGGCCAAACACGTGCTTACGGGTTTTGACACCCGATCTTTGTTATGTCTAAAAACGCCCAATGTAGTCTTGTCTAGGGCTGGCCCACCCATCCATTCCTAACACTCCCCACTCTTCCTGCCCCAGACCCTGATTCGCCCCTTAGTCCATTAATTCACAAATTTCTACAAGCTCTTCATTTTCCTCTTCCAGGGGTTTCAGTATTTCTTTCCCTTTCTCCTATTGCCTAGCGATTTAAATTTCTTTGCAGATCCCTGCATCTGATAATTTGGGACTCCATGATATTCCTTGCACAAACTCTCTCAAGCCTTCTCCACGAGGGCTTTTCACTGGCTCTGTTCTACTGAGTGCCTCTCTGAGGGTTCTAATCTCTTTCAGAGCATCTTCTTGTTGGACCCTTAATAAATCAAGCGCTTTCTCAGTTCTCTTTGTCCTTTCCTTCAATTGTTGTTGTCGCTCCATTTCTAATGGAGCAAAGACTGTTTGTGCCCCACAATCTCTAGAATTTACAGCCTCAGAAATTCTGAGATGTCCCGAGTTTCTATGTGAATCCACTCCCATCTAAGGTCCCACTGAGACCCAGTCTCACTCATCTCTCTTGTAGCCTGTACTTGTGCCTCTCTAAACTCTATTGTCACGTTTAAGACACACCTGTACTCCGTAAGTTTGAGGTTTCTGGGTTGCAGTTCAGGTCCTCCAGCCATCTGGCAACTAAAATCGGCCCTCCTAGTGTTCTCAGACTTCTGTAAGAGGGAGGCTAGCTGCATTCCTGCCAGTATAGTTTGGGTTTCTTGCCATTGCAACTGCTTTTCAGTTTGGGATCCCTGCCAGGTCATAACAGGTGCAGCAAACTGCTCTGTTTGAGCCTCCTGTTCAACTCCCTGGCTTGCTGTCTGTATGCCCTGGCCAGTGAAGACAGGTGTAGCCATTTCACTTGATTGGGTTTCTCTGCTGCTAGAGGAATCTTTCCTCTCAATCCCCTTTGTAGCCCTTGGGGGTTTTGTCCTTTTTGCTGGTTAACCAAATAAGAGTATTCCAGTGAAGGATGATTTCCTAGTTTGTTAAGGTGCCAGCAGAGTCTTAGCACGACACTATACTTCACTTCTACATGACTCAGGTCAGGATATATATCCGCTGCTAACTTTAACGTTTTTTTTTCCCCCAGGGACCTCCCCTTTCTTGGTTTCTTATCCTCACTGTTGAGTCAACTTTTCTGGGAAGCAACTATCTCTCTTACAGTCTGCTTATTGAGTAGAGGAATTTTCCTTTGCAGCTTCTCATCAGCACCTCCCCTCCTCCCCCCAGTACACCTTTTAATTTTAACAGAGTTTCTCTGTCTGTGGACATACTTCCCGCAAAGCCAATAGGGTGGCCAGATATGCAGATTTTAGAGGACACATCAGAAAGCCAGGTTGTAAGGCTGCATTGGCTGGAATGCAGCCCTGAAACCTGTATTTCATAAACGTCCTCAAATTTTGCATATCTGGCCACCCTAATCAGAATCAATGCAGTCCTGCAATCTGTCTTATACGTGTCCTCTATAATTTGCATATCTGGCCATCCTAATCAGAGTCAGTGCAGTCCTGCAATCTGTCATATAACTGTCCTCTAAAATTTGCATATCCTGCCACCCTAACCCCAGAATTCCATCTGGGTTTCATAATTAAACAAAGATCTCCCTGGGCACCCTGGGGTTTTTTTTTATGCCCAAGAGACCAGGCTCCCTTCTTCCTTTGCCATTTAACAGTCTCTGCAAAATGTCCCCAGAATCCACAAACAAAATAAGCTCCTCAAGAGGCAATCCTCCCCTGGTTCCTCCAGGACTAGGGATGGGCGAATGCGGTTCGGATGTTCGGAGTTCGGATCGAACTCGGTCTGTTCAGATGTCCGAACCGAACTCTCAAATGACCGAACAGTTTGGTCATGTTTGGATGAGTTCGGGGGCAGGAAAAATATCTTTTCAGGGCAAAAAAAAATAGGTTTTGGTTTCATTTCAGTTTCGGTTTTGATAGCGCTATTTTTGACTGTTCGGTCAAGTTCAGCCAACCCAAACTCGGCTGAACTGAACCATTGAACCCCAACTCGGGTTTCGAACCGAATGACCGAACATCCGAACCACATTCTGCTCGCCCATCCCTATCCAGGACCTCGTGGTTGCTGGTTGCAACACTACCTCTTTAGCTTCAAGTTGCTGCATCTCCTCTGCAGGACTCCCAAGTTGGCTTTGTTGCCTCACCTCTTGCTGCCAAAACTGACCATGGAACCAGCACAATTCTTGTTTCAGGAACTCCTCCAAATGTCTCTGGAACTGCTGAAAACTGGACTGGAACCCACCTCCATGGGCATTGGGTGTCAAAACCCCTAATCACGCGTTTGGCCATTGTGTGTAAGCACCATAACAATCCCAACACCAATTTGACTACCCATTGAACATGTGATATGAACACCATTGCATCACAAGGACAATTTGCCTGTTCCGGCTGAACACGTGTCCATCGTTGTGTCTAATGATATTGCATGGCGTATTAGCATGTACAACATGGAAAACAAGGTGACAGTGCTTGTGTGCTGAAATCGGGTGGCAAACAAAACACTGATTTGCCCAAAGATGGGCTGTGTGTCTACGCAGCACCACATGGTGAACACAGGGTCAAACCGGTGTTCACATCATGGTCAAAACACACATTAAGACACCCATTGACGTTATGTCTAAAGACACCCCATTGGCTGCACCACTGCACTCCAGATGGGGCACGATCCTCAACTGCTCCACAGCAACAGTTGGACTCATTAATATTCATTAATGATCTAGAGATAGGAGTAAGGAGTGAGGTGATCAAATACGCAGATGGCACAAAGTTATTCAAGGTAGTTAAAGCCCAAGTGAACTGTGAAGAATTGCAGGGGGAGCTTGAGAGGCTGGGTGATTGGGCATCCAAATGGCAGATGAAATTGAATGTGGACAAGTGCAAAGTGATGCACATTGGGAAAAATAACCCAAACTATATGTATACAATGCTGGGTTCTAAATTAGGAGTTAGCACTGAGGAAAGGAATCTTGGAGTAATTGTAAACAATACATTGAAATCTTCAGCTCAGTGTGTGGCAGTCTTCAAAAAAACAAACAGAATATTAGGAATCATTTGGAAAAGGATAGGGAATAAAAATTAAAATATCACAATACCTCTATATAGATCTATGGTACGCCTGCACGTGGAGTATTGTGTGCAATTCTGGTTGCCCCATCTTAAAAAAGACATAGTAGGAGCAGAAAAGGTACAGAGAAGGGCAACCAAAATGATCATGGGTAGGAAATGGGTCCTATACAAGAAGAGGCATAATAGGTTGGGGCTCTTCATCTTGGAGAAGAGACAACTGAGATGGGATATGCTAGAAGTTTATAAATTCATGAGTGGTGTGGAACACGTAAATCGGGAGCAGTTAGGGGGAGAGATTGAGATTGGTTAGGCGGGCGGCAAAAGAGTCTTCAAAGGAGGAGAAATTCCATGCCTGAGTTTGAAGTGAAGAGAGGGCGGGGGGAGGTAGAAAAATGGGTTACGTCTCCTTGTCCGTGGCGAAGGGGATGGGTCAGGAGTGGGAGGGAGACAGACCTAGGCCTGGGAGACCCTTGGAGCAGATTCACGCAGGCGACCCATGCGTATCCACATCCAAAAGCAACTCAACTCTACAGTGGGAAGCTCGGGTCAATTGTAGGAACCAGGGGATAAAGCCGCACAGAAACTCCCAATGGGTATTTGGATACAAGAAAGAAACTTCCTGGGTGGGTGCGTGAGAGTCTGGGATTAGACAAAGTCTCGCAATGGGCATTGAATGGGGTCTTTCCAGACAGGGGAGAAGGATGTTTTGGGGTAACAGTTACTAAAAAGAAGCTTCCTGGGTGTGTACTTGGAAGTCTATGGCGAGACACCAGCTTGCAATGTGCGTTAGATGGGATCTTTTCAGACAGGGAGAAGGGTGTTTTTAAGTCATCACAATTCTGAAGGGAACAGTTATGCAAACGTCAGGCTGGATGGAGGGGCAGGAGAATTAGGTGCATTGGTATCCCTTTATCTTGAGGGGTCTTTCACTGAAAGGGTCACAGGCAGACTATCAACCGGGTACGGTGCTAGGAGGGAGTATCCTATCTCTGGAGGCTACACAAAAGGGGGAGTTCCCTGGAATTTCAATTGCTCCATATCTTTTAAGTACCGCTCCTCCTGTTTCTTTCCTAGGCTGGGTGTTTTGCATGAGGCTGGTCTTCTGAAGGGAATTGCTGTAAAGCCAACTTGACCTATTTTTGCTCTCCTTCCACATGGGGTCCCACCTCTTCTTTCTATGCACCCCTTCCTAGTGATGGGGTGGGAGGGTCTTTTTTTGACTCATGTATAACAGTCTCACCCATCAATGCTTAATCTACAGGTCCATTTTCTATCTCTCTGTCCCAGAAAAACTGCTAGCTGGGTTTTGTGGGCTGACAATATTGTTTTTGAATTTATTTTTGTTATCTAGTTGAGTTCTCACATACACACTTTCATCTTGATTGTATTCACGTTAAATATAAGTTGATTGATACCAGATTTGCCTAAATGTAGGGTACTCACACAAGGAACATGTGTGCTACATGTGGTTGGTGGGGTTTTTTTCTACAATGTCACAGTGGCAGGGTGGGGTGGACAAATAAGAGCACATGGCCATCCCCGAGGACCCCATGCCACCTGTGACAGGGTTTTTGAAAACAACATACATGTATCACACATGACCTTCATGTGACTGAACGAATTTGGAAATCATTACATAAACTATGACATGTTTGGTATCATTGAAATGGTAATGGAACACTAAATGTTATGAAAGGGAGAAATTGTATGAGGCGCTGATGTAAAGAAAAGTAAGTTTAGAAGTATACAGTAAAATGTAAATCCGCAAAATTATTCTAGTGGTTTTGGGGGGATGAGAAAAGGAAGGCAACTGAAATGGACATGAGGAGATAATGGGAGACCGAATGACAAATCACCAGACCCCAGAAACGCTCTCTCAAGAGAAAGCTTTAGAAAACCATTCACAATTTACCTGAAAGCAGCCATGGTCTAAGAAAGACACTTATAAGCAAAGAAGCAAGTGCCCATCCTCCCACATCGACTGAAAATTATAGATTGAAAAATGAACTCAAGGACAGGGTGAGACTTTAGCTTCGAGATTTCACAAGTAATGTAGCCTTGTGTTATCTTTATATTCCTTTATTTGATTTGCACTCTTGAATCGATCCTGTCGTGTACTTAATCTGATCTACACATATAATATTCCTTTAATCAGCCTTATGTGTGCTTGGATACTGACATTGGGTGACACACTTAAATGGAAATCCTAGTTTCAATACTTGGGTAGAGTATCAAATTTCTGTGACTTGGGACATTCCAGACTGGGAAAGTTCTAGAGCACCTTTTTGGGTTGGAGAACCTTTTTGAGGCTGGTTCCTGAATGTGCCGGGGGCCACATGTTAAAATCAATTAAAATCAATATTTTTAATTTAAATAAATTTTAAAGTAATTTAAATCAATCAATTAAAATCAATTTAACCCAATTTAAAACAATTAAAATGATTAAAATATTCACACACAGAGAATATTCACACACACGCGTGGACACACACACAGAATATTCACACACACACACACACACACACACACACACACACACACACACACACACACTGCATATAATGTGGTTGATTCTCGCAGGTGGGGGTGGGAGACCCTGCAGAGGGAGTATGGTGACTCGCGAACTGAGTGCTGTTCCTCAGTCAGGAGGTAGCCACTGGGGATGGGGTAGGGATGCTGCCTCACCACTCTGAGGAGGTCTGATTATTTAGGCCTGATTGGCTGCAACCCACAAGTCCCGTTCAGGCCTAGGGGTGTGCGAACAGCTGGGGGTTTGGGGTTTGACCTGTTCAGGTTCGGGCCCTCCAAAACCATTCGGTGTTTGGGGGTTTGACCCAAACCCATTCAGGGGGCCAAAACAGTTTGGGCAGGGGGGACCCAGTTTCCCCTCCCTCCAGGCTGCGCAGCTCACCTCCCCCCTCCACCCTGTGCACCCTACTAAAAATTATTATTATTATTATTATTTTTTAACCCCACACCCCAGGGACCCTTCCTACCTAGTGGTGCTGGGGCTCCAGCCCTGGGTCCCACAGTTGCGGGGCGCTTCAGGCCTCTACTAGCCCGACCGGGTCAGGTGACGCGGAAGGCCTAGTAGAGGCCTGAAGTGCTGCATAGTGCCGCTGGAGCCGGACCACTGCCACGGGACCTGGGGCCAGATCCCTGACGCCAGTAGGTAGGGGGGTCCCTGGGGTGGATTTTTAAAAAAATATATATATTTTTTAGTAGGCTGCGCAGGGTGGAGGGGGAGAGGGAGGTGAGCTCCAGTGCCCCTTCCACTTGTACAGCCTGGAGGGAGGGGAAACCAGGTTCCCCCTTGCCCCCTACCCGAATTGGTTTGAAACCCAAACTTTGTTCAGGCGGTTCAGGCAGGGGGCAGGTTCAGGGGGTTTCAAGACACCCCAAGTTTGACCCGAACCCCCGATCCGCATTCGCACATCCCTACTCAGGCCACAGTGAGCTGGGTGATGGGCTGCACACAACGGGGAAGGGCTTAGAAGTTAGCAGGCCATGGGAAAAAGCCCCGCTGGCCGGAAGTGGCCCATGGGCTGTAGGTCCCCACCCCTGTTCTAGGGGGAGCTGTGGCCAGTGGAGATTGTATGTCTGGAAACTAAAGTTGTTAACAGACATCACATGCTCACATCCATCCCACCCTGGGGAGGAGAGGGCTTCTCCCAGCCGGGTATGCTCCGGCCGCAGGAACAAATGTTCCTGCAGTCTCTCTCAACTGGGGAGGGAGGGTGGAACAGGGAGCAATGTGTGGCTGCTTGGACATGTTCCTGGAAATGGGGGCAATCCCATGTCCCGCACATGCTGCACACACCCTGCCTGCGCGCATGTGCGTGCAAACTGCACGCATCTCCATAGGGATTGCATTGTGCCACATGGATCCTGTGTGGGAGCTGCACAGATCTAACGCAGATCCCACACGGATCTCACTTGAGATTGCAGCCATTGCCCCCCACCCTCTGCCATGATGGGCAGTCATGGCAACCTTACCCACGCCGGTAGAAGCCAGGTCATGAACACACGTTCCTGCCCAGCTTGCCCACTCTATCCCAGACTCCCAACCAGTTGGGAGCCATGTGCACACTGTGGACCTGGCTGGTACCAGGCCTACATTTCCTGCCTGGCCCCTACCGGTTCAGGCTGTTTCGGCATGTATGTAAGACCTGGCTGTTCCGTCAGGCTTTTGGTGAGGGGTAGGGGTGGGGGGTTTCCCCACATTGTATTGTATTTTAAATTGTTTAAATTGTTTGTTTTTTAAAAAAAAATATTGAATGTTGTTCACCACCCCGGGCTGCCCTGTGGGCAGGAGGGGTGGGATATAAATTTTAAATAAGTAAATAAATAAAATATTAATTAAAAACCAAAAGACAACAAAGGCTTGAGAAAATAAATACCCCATTATCCTAAAAGAACCCACCCACCCACTACCTGTTCCCCTCACCAAATGCATGGTGAAACAGCCAGGTTTTACATTTTCTACAGAATGATGGGAGATCTGGAAAGAAGTGAATCTCCATCAGGAGGAAATTCCACAGCTGTGGCACAGCCACTGAGAACATCCTTTCAAACGTCGCCACCCGGGAAACAAGAGGGTAACCCTGGCTGACTGCAGGGGCCGATCCAGGACACAAGGGATGAGGTGGTCCAGCAGATAAGTTGGGCCCAAGCCGTATAGGACCTTAAAGGTAATAAACAACATGTTGAGTCATGCCCGGATGTTTATAGGCATCAACTGCAGAAAATGGAGCACCGGTGTTATGTGCTCTCAGCGGCCCATCCCCATCAAGAGGTGAACTGCTGCATTCTGTACCAGCTTCAGCCTCCGGGTCATTATCAAGAGTAGCCCCACGTAGAATGCATTGGAGTAATCCAGTCTCAAAGTGATGAATGCATGGATGATCATGAGCCTGAGATGTATAGCCAAAGATGGTGGACCAGATATAGTTTACCAAACGCACTCCTCACCACAGCTTCCACCTGGGCATCCGGGCAGAGTTGTGAATCGAGGAGGAATCCCAGACTCCAAACCTGAGGAACCAAGGAGGGACACACCCCATCAAGGATTGGGGGAACTCTACTCCCTCAACCTTACCCACCAACTTCACCTCCATATTGTCTTGATTCAGCTTCAGATGACTCACCCTCATTCAGTCCCCCACTGCAGCCAGACACCGGGCAAACACCGAGACTGCTGGGCCTGGGTCCAATGAAAACAAGAGGTAAAGTTGAGTGTCATCAGCATACTAATGACACCGAACCTCAAACCGTCTCATGATATCGCCCAAAGGCTGCATGTATACTTTGGAACAGGAAAGAGGGAAAATAGATCCCTATGGAACTCCACATGTGAGATCCGGGAGGGGTGGGGGGGGTGGAGGATGTACAATCCCCCAAAACCACAAGCTGAGTTCTTCCAGACAGGAAAGAACTGAACCATTCCAGAACAGTTCTGCCCACCCCAGTACAGTCCTGCAAGCGAGTCACCAACATCTCATGGGCAACTGTGACAAAAGCCACTGAAACATCTAAGAAAATCAGAAGAGTGGACCAACCTTAGTCCAACTCCTGGTGCAGATCATTGACCAAGGCCACAAGCACAGTTCCAGTGCCATATCCTGGGAGAAATCCAGACTGCGAGGGATCAAGGAAACCAATGTGTTTCAGATGCCCCTGGAGCTGCTGGGCCACTCCCCATTCAATAACCTTCCCAAATTAGATGTTAATGTAAAGCCACCCTGAGTCTAATATGGTGGAATAACAAATTTAAATAAATAAGAAATAAATAAGCCTCACATGTGCTAGGGGACTCACTATGGACATTTGAATGTATGCAGGGGGGTGAGGCCTAATAATAAATAATGATACAAAGAAGGAAACCATCATTTTCCATGCTATAAAAGGCAGAATTTACACACTAAGCAAACAGAAGTGTGCTCTAGGAAATGCAACAATGGATACGTTCTTCCTTGTCCTTATTTCGAGAGTAAAGGATTTTGTTCAGTCTAAGACCGAGTCCTTCGAACGAGCCACAACAACAAACCCATGCTCCATTTAACTTCTTGGAACATGAGACACTCTTTGACAGTAATTCTACTTTCTGCCTAATCTTTACATTGAGCTTCTGTTTATTTGCTTGGTAGAAGAAGACAAGCATTTTAGACAGGAAGCTTGCTAGAAAAGTGTCTATGACAAAAAGGAGATATGCAAACGAGAACAGTTTTAATTATTATTCAAGGAGAGAAGCCATCAGCCGCTTCACTTTCTGTCCTTTCAACGGCATACGTTGCTAGATACAAACACGGACGGGAAGAATTTGACCGAGCTTTGATACAAAGTTGACTAATTAATTCTAAAGAATATTCTCTCTATGAAGAGGGAGGAGGAAGAAACAACCAGGACAGCATAATTTAATTCTGTCTGTGACAGGTATTAATGAGCCTGTAGATACACAGAGACATAAGTATTGATGAGATATGCTAATCTCAGCAGAGATATGAATGAACTTGCAGTCTGGATTCATTTAAAAGCCTATCAGCGGTACACATTTGTCACTGATACATATCTAATAAAGAGTGTATAAAAGACATCTTGATAACTCACCTCCAATAAAGTTTCTGCAGCGATAGCATAATGCCTTAACTCATCCTCATTGGACCTTTGAAATTTACAGCATAACAGATCTAACCTAGGAAACTCTCAACCGTTAGACTAGAAGTAATGAATAGATTCTTTCCCTGCCCCGCCCCCACCATGTCCCCCCTTTCCTTTGATATAAATACCATGGTACAGACATTCCATATGCATTCTTCAGAAGCAGCAACTTCACAAATCAATGTGTTGCCAGGTATATTCAGTTCTTATTATGCATTGTATCCTGCTGCCGGGTGAATAAAGCATCTCTGAGGTTTTGCTTTCCCTTGAACATTTTTATTGACATAAGAATGAGAAAATATAAATACGGAAAGAAATCAGAGTCTAAGGGCAGTTTTACACATGACACAGAATGGCTGTTGCGGGGATCGAACACACATTGAACACTCATCCTGTGTTACTTGTATACAGCGCGACAAATCTCGACACCGATTTGAACACCCACTAAACACCGGATGAACCTGCTTTGTACTCACTGGTTGATGGCGGGTTCATTTCCTGTGTTCAGGGTGAACACCGGTATCGTCACTCATCTAAACATGACTGCAGCGTGTTGCAGCGGCATGTGACCGGAGTAAAGGGTTCCTGGAAGTGGTAAGAGCAAGCGTCTCCCGCAATTTCAGTGGTATTGGTGGTCCTAGATCCTTTTTTAAGCAGCCAGTGCAGAGAGACAGCGCAGAGAGGCAGAGGGAGACAGCGCTAAGGTAATATGCTTAAACACGGGAGACAACGGGGGGAAAGGTGTTCAAAGGGTGTTGAAGATCACACCCTGTATGTGTAAATATGTAAAGGGTGTTGACCTAGTGTTTATAAATCACCCTTTAAATGCCCGTTCTTTGTCATGTGTAAAAGCACCCCAAGTATTCTGGCTCTAGCTTCATGAACAAGCTCAGAGAAGCAAGGAAAAGCCAATGGTGTTTGTTTTGCAGTTCCTATATTTTTAGAATCATAGAGTTCAACTCGAACGTGACCTCAGAAAACATCTAGTCCAACCCCCTGCGTAATGCAGGAATACCACATCTACAGCATCCCCAACAGATGGCTGACCAGCCTCTGTTCGAAGATCTCCAATGATGAAGAGCCCACCACCTCCTTAGGCAATTTGTTCCACTGTCGAACAGCAATTATTATTAGGAAGTTCTTCCTAATGTTTAACCAAAATCTGGACACTTGTCATTTTGTTATTTGGAAGGACCATAACAGGCCTTAACTCACATCAGGTTGTACTGTGCACTATTGGTGCTCACAGTATGCTCCCTGGATCACTGTTGTTTGGTAAGTGGGGCCCAGGTGGTCCAATGAGCCATATAAGAGAGTAAAAAATAATTTTAAAAAAGTCTGGTTCATTAGGGGAGGTCTGTGGGTTCTGTAGTGTCTCCCCTGCAGGAGACAACTTCTCGCTAGGATTGGATTGAAATAGTTGTTCTGTTTTCACAGTACATTTATGTGAAAATGGAACAGGCATGTCGTTTTTGAATTGGAATTCTGATTGGAAACCGTTCCAATTGAAATCCTGAATAAAGAAAAAAAAAGTCATGGCGCACGCACAAAGTGGCCACTGCCCCATATCCACAATGGTGAAAGCAGCGTCGCTGACATTTTGGATATGGGCGGCCAATTTGTGCATGTGCAAATGGCTGCCATGCTGATATATGTATGTACAAAATGGCTTCTGACTAGACTTAAAATGGGACACTGCTGCCATGATTTTGAGCATGGGGAGCAGCCATTTTGCAATTTGAAAATTGACCTGGCAGCCATTTTAGAATTGCACAATAGTTTTTTTAAAAAAAATTGTCTGATTCAGATGGACTATGGCCACCCCGAGCTGCCTGAGGCAGGAGGGATAGGGTATTAAAAGTAAAGTATTTATTAATTATCGATTCTCAATTAAGCGGTGGCTGGCAGAGCCAGGGAGGAACAGGAGTGGAACGGCCAGCCATGGGCAGGTGGGGGCAGTATGTCCTCCTCACCGAAGTTATTGCCACGGGGCCCTCAGGCAGGCAGGCAGGCCATGTGCACCGGAGAAGAGGCGGCATACGCCCCCCCTACTCGTTGCTGCAGCATCTTCCCGCCTCATCCTAGGATGCTGCTGCTTTTCCAGTACTTTCTAAATCTCCCACCCTGTAGTCAGCTGCTGCTGCCACTTGTGATATTTTTTTTTTAATCCCCATCCTCCCCACTCTTAAAGGGAGACAATTCTAACAAGCTTTTCATCATTAAAAACCAAAATCACTATTTTTCACAGTCAAACCACCAGCGTGTACTAGGCAGTCCCCTTAAATGGTAAAGCTATTACAGCAAAGATACATGGGTAAGGGAATGTGCAACATTAATTAAAACATTTGATCACCAACCAGACGCATTTGCTGCACAGACTCCCATTGAACAGCATAGGAGCTGTTGAATTAATGTCTGCAACCGCCTAAACTATAGAGCCACAACTGTGCCTCTATAATATAGGTGTGATCTAACTAATGGGAAATGTCTGTACTTGCTTAATTCCACCACCAGCGATCAGTGAGGGCCAAGTAGGCAGGTTGTGCATTTCGGCTGCTCCAAATGTCTGTGGTGAAATGCACAACTGCCCCATCTGCCCTGGACAGTTGAACCCTCACCCGCTCCCTGGCTGCCTGCTGAAGGTGGTGTGTAAGGGAAACTGGTACTGAGGTGCCAACAGTGCCAGCAGCCAGCAGAATTGCTGGTCCTCCACAATGCTGAATGGCTGGTCATTCAGGGCAATCATCTCCTCCACCCACCTGTTGAACCTGATTGCTGCTGGATGACACACTACGCCAAGCCCCAACTTCCCAAACCCCAGATTCTCCATTGTGACCTGACACCGATGCCGCCGCCGCCGCCGCCGCCGCCGCCGCCGATGACGATGACGATGACGATGACGATGATGGGGAGTTCGAGATGCGACCTGCTGCTGCTGTCCCTCCTTCCCCTTGCCATGAGCAGAGGGGGAAGGTCGGCTGCTGCTCGTGCTTGCTGCAGCAGCGAACCCACTACTGTCCACACTCTCTAATGTCTCTTGCAGCAGCAAAGCCGTCTGCCAGGTCCTCATGTGGGAATTCATGCCATTATTACTGAGATTCCCCCTCTTATTCCCACGGCACACTCCCTTCCCACAGTGAAGGCAGGCCACCTGGCTGCTGTCCCTGGGAACACTTCCTTGAAGTGAAACCACGCAGGCCCCCTGGTGTGCCCTCCTGAACCCCTCATGCTGCTGCTGGGGGCCCGCTGCCTTTGTCCTCAATGTGGCCAAAGGGGGGTCGGCATCAACAGGAGTCTCCTCCACCTCCTGCTCACTCCCCTCATTGTTGCCCAGCTCCATGACACCACCCACTTTGCAGCATGGGAGGAGAGGATGCCCTGCTGCTACTTGCTGAAGCTGGGCTGCTGCCAAGATGAGGGAAGGATGTCCTCAAATACATCCTCCCCCAAATCCTCAAAATCCCTTGGGTGTGTCATAGGGAGAAGCCTGCCTAGGAGAGATGGTTGCCCCTGGACCCCTCCCAGCAACAGCACCCACATCATCATCATCATCATCATTGCTGCAGCTCCCCATGCTAATATCTGCTGCTGCCCAGATGCTGCTGGTGCTTCAGGAGGGGTGTGTGTGTGTGTGTGTGTGTGTGTGTGTGTGTGTGTGTGTGTGTGTGTGTGTGTGTGTGTGTGTGTAGTGCTGCTGATGCACCCACACCCCTTGGCTCCCTCCTCCAGTGTCACTGCTACTAGTGGAAGGCTGGGGCTCGCTGCCTTCCACACTAGATGCCACTCTCGAGATCTCTGCTGCAGCCTGTTCCCCTGATAAGACCTGCCACCTTGAGGGGAAAAAGTCACGTCTCTTCAGCTTAGGCAGTGGACTTCCAGCTGTGACAGAAGTGGCAGTGGGCTTGCCAACTCCCCCACACCCATGGCCTCGCCCTCTACCCAGGGCCACCTGCCCCAGAGGCTGAACTAGTGGTCCTTCCCTTTCTGTACACACAAGTGCACACACAGTCAAAGAACTACTGTATGATCTAATTATATATACACAAAACCTAATCTAACCCTAACCTATTCTACTATCCTATTATCCTAATATATATAATCGAACAGACTACCCTAAATACCTATATAATATGTCTAGATGTACACAGCTAATATCTATTTAAATCTAAATGCCTATACTATCTTTATCTATTATCTATACTTATTTATATATATATAATGTACAGGGGGGAGAAGGGCAGGGAAAGGGAGAAGGTAAAATGTAGGGTATATGAGGAAGGAAAGGAATTGGTAATACAATGAGGACTAGGGAGGATTTTTTGTGTGCAAGCACCACAGTTCTGTAAATGCAACCAGACAAGCAGAGAGCTCTCCCAGAACAGAGAGAGAAAAAATATCGCTCCCATTATAAAGGATTTCAGTGCCCTCCCCCAGAGCCCCACCGATTGGTTGTGGGAGGCAGCAGGCATTGAGCAATCACAGAGTGCCACTAGACTGCTGGGGCCTGCTTGCGCTGCTCATTGGCCAGCAGTACATCCATCAGATACTGCTAACCTGTTCGTCCCTCCCAACAAAGGCACAGTTCAAGAGTTCAAGCCTCTTTAGGGCTCTGAGATGTCTGCTCCCTCCTCCCCTCTCCATTTCCATCCAAAACAAAACTGCAACGGTGTCACTAATAATAACAATGATAACGACATTGTCATTTTCAACATCGTTGTCATTATTCTCGATTATCGTTTTCATTATTGCTATAACGATAACGAAAATTATAATTGTCGTTATTGTTATTGTAATAGCAAAAATGACATGCACACCACTAGGAGTTTGCCTGTCCATTGTCAGAACACTGAAAGGAACCAAAGTCTCCCCAAGGATATCATTACAGTCATCTCCTCGAGGCTGCATTAATCCAGGCTGTCATTAATCTTGTGTCTCATCACTGTATCTCTTGTGACCATTAGGTAGTATTGACGGATCTGAGCAAGAGCCATGAAAGACAGAACCTTCTTTCTTTCTTTCTTTCTTTCTTTCTTTCTTTCTTTCTTTCTTTCTTTCTTATCGCCATCTCATCAGAGACGTCTGGACAGGCAACATGGACAAAAGCTTGACGGTGGCACACTTTCATCCTGATTCAAACCCTACGAAATGTGCAAACAGTTGTGCGCGTGATGTGCACGAAAACTGCATGCAAACCGTGTGCAGCCCCTGTACAGGGATTGCGGCGTGCACACCCCCGAGAGCAACCTGTGTGACCATAGGATTGAACTATTTGTTCTTTAATTGAGCTGAAACAAGTAACCACTACTATATGGTATCTCGCTGGATATCATGGAACTTGTGGTGTCTGATATCCTACCAGATACTGATAGTATCTAATTTGGCGTCCAGTAGTTTTCTTGTTAACTGGATTACCATTTACAAAAATATTGTTTGCTGATTTATTTATGTATTTTTGACATTTATATCCTGCTCACCTCTTGTCACAGGCAGCTCATGGCGGCTAAAAAGTTAAAAGCATATAAATAACAATAACATATAATTGCAATACATATAAATGAATATGAACATAAAAATATAAAATCAATAAACATTATAAAACTGGAGCTAAAAAAGAAAACTCAATCCTCTACACCCAGCCCCCCCTCCCATCACCCATCTCCCCCCGCAAAAAGCTTGGCGGAACAGCCAGGGCTCACACTGTCGATGGAAGGAGAGGAGATCTGAGGACAGATGAGCCCCAACCAGGAGGAAGTTCCACAGACCTGGAGCAGCTACTGAGAATGCCCTCTCCATGGTTGCCCCCTGTGCTACCTGAGGGACCTCTAGGAGGGTGCCCCCAACAGACCACAGGGGTCGATCCAGGACTCAGGGTGTGAGATGGTCCCACAGGGTGGTGGGGTCCAGACCGTACAGGGCTTTAGGTCAGCACCAACACCTTGAATTGGGACCAGAAGACTATAGGCAGTCAGTGCAATGAACGGACCACTGGTGTTATATGCTCCTGTGACCCGTCCCCGGTAAGGAGACGAGCCGCCACGTTCTGCACCAGCTACAGTCTCCAAACTGTCACCAAGTAATTACTGTTTAATTACTTAGGGGTGAAACGAGACCAAGAATTAGTCTCATGAGAATCATCACATGACATTCTCGCAAAACTGGTGAGATCTCACGAGATCTCGGCATGGTTTCTGAGAATTTCACGATATTTGTGAAAACACTCTGCACGTGTGCAAAATGGCTGCAACGGCCATTCTGCACATGTACGCCCCCTTGTGGTCATTTTGCTTATGCGCAGAGTATTTTTTTAGGGTTCTTGAGACTCTCGCAAGATTCTCAAAACCCTAAATTCGATCTGCGCATCTGCAAAATGGCAACTAGGGACCACACGTGCAGAATGGCCACAGTGACCTTTTTGCGCATGCATAGAGCTGGTTTTTGGTCACGCAAGATTCTCACGGGAATGGGTCATGACTTGGCCAATTCCCAATCCATTCTCATTCTCGCATATCTCAGCAAGAAGCCAAATCTCCCACTTCCTCCTTCTGTCTGGACTAGTCTTGTTATGGGGTAATGAAGTAAGCATTAATCAAGGAGCTGTGTTAACTGTGTTTTCCCTACTGGTAGTGGAGTGTCACAGTTTTTTTTTCAAAATCCCTGACTCCCTTGACACCCTGGGGCTTGGAAATAGGTACGGCTGAACCAAGTAGTAGAAAAATTATTTTCAAGCATTTCTGAGTTTCCAAAGATCAGACACAAGTTTTGAGCTGCTCCCCAAAACTCAGTAAATAGTGGGTAGTTGGAAGGGGAGTAGGAATGGTGGAGGGGGAGAGCTTGCTTAGTAGGCTCAGTAGGCTAATGTCACGACTCCCAGCATCTTTTCAGGCTATGTGAATAACTCAGATCCTGAAACTAGGGCTAAAATTTGGTCCTCAGTTTTACTTGGAATTTACTGGTGGGCTCTGCGCTTGCCTCAATTTTAAAGAGTACTGAAGAACTGAGTAATTGTCATGGTACTCAGTTCCTCAGTAACTCCTCGATCAAGGGTAGGAAGGGGAAACAGATGTGCACCAGGGGCAGGTAACAGGGAAAACTGGGGGCAGGGGGCATGTTCAGTTCCCCAGTTCTTCTAGAACCTACTTTGGAAGCATTGGTCATGATCCCATGTGGAGGGCAGCATCATCTGGAACTTCTCCCTCCTGGACTATTATTTTATAGGCTGGGGAGAGCCATGAGTTCCATGGGATTTTTCCAGTCAGCTGGTAGGCTGAGAGGGGAAGAAGTCAGCCTTTGAAATGTACAACTGCTGGTCACACTTGTAAATTCCAAAGATTATTTTGCAAGAATTCTTGCATCTTCTGCCCTCTGCACCCCTTTCATGTGGTCATATTCCTCAATCAAGGAGTTGCCAAGTTCCTCGGTTACTGAGTTGAGGACCAGGATACTTAGTAAAAAAGCAAGTAATCATGAGTGCAGAGTTTCAGTACTAAAAATAGGGCTTGCAGTCCACTGGAGAGGCAGTGGTGGTCTCCCTCTCGCAAGGAGCTGGGGTTTTTTAATTCTCCCCTCTCCATGGTCAGATGACCTATCCAGACTCGGCTGGCCATCATCAACTCCTTCCATTCAAAACAGCTGGGCAGTTTAGCTGGCCAGGAACAGGGGAGCTGACTGAACCCATTAACCCACTACATGTTTACATGTTGCTTCAGTGGCAGAGCAGGGGAAGGGTCGGGGAGGGGGAGAGAATATTCAAAGATAAAACCTATAAAAATAATCAATATAAAATTCCCATTAAAACCACTCCCCGAATCCTATCCCAGCCTGCTTGAAACCTGGCCAAATAAATGAGTTTTTGCTGCATTTGCAGTGTCTACAGTGGGCCAGGCTTGCCAGAAACGTCTGTTAAGAATCCAAAATTTGGTTTTCAACTTACCTCTACAACTGCTCACACCAGATTTTTTTAATTTTTTTTTAGTTAAGTTTGGAAATGACTTCAGAGATCTTCAATGGGATTGCATATTCACACACAGAGAAAAGGTCTTGCTTGAATATGATTTTTTGTATACCTTCCCTCCCCCGCCTTCATCCTTCTACATCAGAAACATTTCCACAATATCTCATTAGCATTTTTGTCACTCTGTCATTGTGCGACACACTCTTTTTTGGCTTGTCCGTTTACCCAGAAGGATCAGATAAGCGGATTAGCATCTTATAAGTTTTAACAACAACAACAAAAATCTTAATGCGAATACAGTTTTAAATCACTCTCTGGCAAAAAACTGACAAAAGATCACCAAGCCAATTTTCTGACATTTTGCTTTCAGGCTCCTACTATGAGATAACTAATTACAGGATCAAGGACCACACAGTTGCTCCAAGTTGCAAGAAAATGAGGCACAAATAGCAGAATAATTGAATAAAAATAAGCAAGGAGGGCACTCAGCTGTGCAGCTTCTATAAGTGGGGTGTGACTTTAAGACAGCAATGCAAGACTTCAAGCTCAGAAGGCTAATATCCTAACAATAGTAGGTTAAAAAGACAGGGTAATTTCAGATGTGATGGGCCTTTTGGCCTGCCATGCTGAACCCTGGACCGGGATCCATCTCAAATCCCGGTCCATGATCAGACAGGCCGTCCTTTAGATGTGCTGGCCTGGTCTCTACCGGGGTTCGGGGAGAGGGCGGGGCTGCACAGCGCAATGTGCAGCCACTCATCCCCACTCCCCCCACTCCCTTGGTCACCTGCCCATGGGGAGATGGGTGGGCGTAGTGACCAATCAGGCTGCTGCGCCTGACCCCGTCCCGTGATTGGGGCCTGATTCTGGGACGGGGCTGACAAGCAGTCGTTCATCGCTGCCATTGCCAGCCCTGTCCCAGATTGTGGCCAACCTAACCATGATTCTGGAGAGCCTGGCCTCACCTGCCGAAGTGTGGTTAGCTTTGGGTATTTTCAGATGTTACGAGATCACAGTCAACCACAGTGAACCACAGTCAATCCTGCGGCGGGTCCAAAGAGCCCTGAATGTCTGTTCGGTGACCTCCAGATGTTCACCACAGTCAATACCCATATGGGGTCAAAATCAACCACGTTTCTGGACCTCCGGCCGGGACCATCTCCAAAAGCGTGGTCAAAGAGATTCCCAACAGGAAACAAAAAAAAAGTAATGTCTGGATGGCAACCACTGGCAGGAATCAAACAAAATGATTCCCAGCCGGGGACAAAGCATGCAACGTTGCTGCCAGGCAACCAGCAACAACACAGGCTGGGGAGGGAGATTTAAAGGGCACATGGCAGCAGCCGGTACGAGCCGCCCCAGCGCCTTCCGGGTGCTTTGACCACGGCCAGGCCTGGGATCGGCGTAACGTCTGTTGCGCTTTCGGATATTTTCAGATGTTACGAGATCACAGTGAACCACTGTGAATACCCACCTGTGGTCACTGTGGCTCGAATGTCTGTTTGGCGGCCGCCAGATGTTCGCCACGGTCAATACCCGCATGGGGGTCAATTTGAACCACGCTTCCCGGGCTAGCCAGGGGAATGTCCTGGGAAGCGTGGTCAAAAAGATCCCCAGCGGGGACCAAAAAAAAGTAACATCTGGCCGGTTGCCACGGCCCGGGATCCCCAGCGGGATCCCAGGCCACGGCACATCCAGCCCAACGCGGCGGCCGCAGTGGCCCCGCCGCCTGCCCGTCTCCCTGGAGGGCGGGCGGCGGGGTGCGTGGAGGGGGTGGGGCCATGCGGCCGCACGTTGAGCCATGTGGGCCCGCCCCCTGCCAGATTCCCCACCGGGATCCCCCCTGCACGTCTGATATGGCGTGACGGGGTGACCCCGGTGGGGAATGAAAGGGTTGTTTTCAGTACGGGGCCAAGCGGCCCTGTAATGTCTGAAAACACCCTTCCTGGACCGTGGTCTGCTGGTCCGATTCCCTGCTGTGGTCCCGCTCCCATCATGTCTGTTTGGGGTATCTCTTGCCCACGGGGGGTGGTTAGTCGGTTCGCCATCACTGGGAATCCACTGTGGTGAATTGGGCGACCGTAACATCTGAAATCACCCTTTGAACCCTGCCAGTGATTCACTGTGGTGAACATCTGGCAGGACTCAAATAGATGTTACGGTGATCACAGCCACCACCCTGAATCCACTGTGGGTGATCTCAGACGTTACGGGCTGGTGGTTCACCACAGTGGATCCCGAGGGGGGTGAAGACATCAACCACCGCCCGGGGCCAAAAAAAGCCCCGAATAGACATGACGGGGCCTGGACCACGGAGGGGAATGAAGTTGCCAGATCACGGACCGCGGCAGTGCAACAGACGATACACCGATCCCCAGCCGTGGCAAGCACACCCAGAATCCCCCGGGCAGGGGCGGGACACAGACATGGCTGCCGGAGGGCAAAAGAAGCTAAAAGGCACCAAAGGGAACGCCCACACCTGGGAAACGGGAAGGGAGGGGGGAGAGGGAGACGTAGAACAAGCGCACAGGTCCCACACACAGCAAGCACACACACACGCACGCACGCAGGCATGGAGGATAGCACAGACAGGGAGGGGGGGGGACAAAGACGACCGGACACCAGGGAAGGCAGTCCGGGCTCCGCGGGGGTGTGTGTGCGATGCGGGATCAGGAAGAGGGGAGGAAGAGGCACAGGGGGAGGGCAGGGCACTGGAACCAGGTACAGCACCCCCCCAGCAGAACGGTCCCCACGGGCACCCCCACAGCAAACACACAGTCCCGGAAATGCGGGGGCCCTGCAGTTCAGGCGAATGCCACAGAGGGCGGCCAGATGTCACAGGGACCCAGCCGGGATGGGCTCAGGAGGCACATGCAGTCCAGGCACCCCAACGAGGGGCAAAGGAATGGCAGTCCGGAGAGGCAGTCCAGCACAGCAGGTCCAAGGATGGGTGGCCCCATAAGGGAAGGGCTACAGGAGGGGCTGTCCTTAGGTCCCAGGTTTCCAGGGCACACAAGCAACCCAGGCAGGAGAAGAGCGGCCCAGAGGGGGCCTGGTGACACAGCCGGAGCAGCAGCACACAGGGAAGGTGGCCTCATGACACCCTCTCCCTATTAACAGTTAGTGCTCGACCACCACCACCACCCCATGCTGCCCTACCCCTCCTACCCCTCCCCCCCATCCTCGGCGGCCCCTGGGACGGCCCCGAGATCTCCCAGTCAGGGCCATCGAGCTCAGGGAGCTCACCTCCCCCCCGCTGTCGTTGCTGCTGGAGGTGTCCCAGGCTGCCTCCTGTTCCTGGTCGGGTGTCCCAGGTAGGGTGGCCAGGGGGCCAAGGCCCCGGATCCCCCCCCAGCGGCTGCACCCCCCGGAGGCCTGCGGGCACAGGGAGGCGGATGCGTGGCCCCAGGGGTTTGCGGGTGGCAGGGGGGCCTGGGCAGGGTTCAGGGCTGCGGAGGGGCCCCCCATGGGTGCCTGGGCAGGCACTGCGCCCGGGGGGCCACCACCCATGACATAGGTACATATCGTGCTGGCGTGCACGAGCAGTGAGGTCCCGATGTCATGCGACCTGTCCATCTTCAGTGAGTGCTCCCGCACCATGGCCTGGATGTCCTGCCTCAGGTCCCCGAGCAGCTCCTCCTGCCTGCTGAGTTCCTTGCACTCCTGGCACCGCTCCAGGCACAGCTCGGCCTGGAGCCTCCTGTCCCGCACCTCCGCCCGATCCAGGGACCGCTCGATGGCCGCCTCCATCTGGGCCATGGCCATGAGCATCCTCTTGCCCTGTTCCTCCGAGGAGCGGACTATGTCCTCCGCCTGCTCCTCCCTGCGCCTGCGGACCCGTGCCCAGTACTGCCTCATGCGCTCGGCTGGAAGCACGGGCCCTGGGGCAGCTGACTGCTGGGGTTGCCCTGTGGGTAGAGGGGCTTGTTCTTCAGCAAGCCGTGGGCCCCTGGGCCTGGTCCCGTACTGCCCAGGGGCTCCGCGGCCCTACTCCGAGGGGACCCAGCCCCTCCGCCCCCATGGACCCCTTCCATGCACCCCTCCTCGCGGTGCCCTGTTACCCCTTCCAGGAACCCTCCCGGGCCCCGCATACAGGGCCTGATGCCTCACCTGCTCCCTCGGCCTCCTGGGCAGGCTCCACGGGGGCTGATCCCTTTCCTTCCTGGGTGCTTTCCAGGGGAGGTCCCTGGCCTATGGGTGAAGGGGGTGTGTGTATCAGTGTGGTGGGGTGCTGTTGGGTGCCCAGCACCAGGGCCCCCCTCCCACCCATCATGGGGGCCCCAGGTCTCTGCCTGGGCCCCTCCCCGGCCCATGCACCCCCCCAAGTGCTCATGGGCCCGTGGACACAAGGCCTTTCCCCCATGGGGTGGGTACTCACCATCTGTGTCTGCCGCGGCATCCTCTGAGTACAGGCCCTTGGTGTGGGAGGGCTCCTCTGGGGAGCCCCGGCTGCGCGTGGTCCGGGTCTGGGTCCCGGTCTCTGAGTCGCCCTGGCCACCGTGGCCCATGTCGGTGTCTGGGCTGCTATCTGGGGGGGGATGTAGGAGACGGAGCATCCAGGCCGCTCGTCCTGTGGGTCCGGGGCCCTGGGGGCAGTGTCCTCAGGGGTGGTGGTGAAGGAGGGGGTACCTCCACACGTTCCCTGCCCTGCTCCACAGTGCTTCCAACGAGCCATGGGGCCACTATGGACCCCTTCATGTGGAGGAAGCGGTCCAGGGCATCGTAATACGGGGCTGTCCAGGCTCCATGGCCAGACCTCCTGTTATTGTCCCAGATGGCCTTGTACCCCCTCCGCAGCTCTTTCGCCTTCGACCAGCACTTGGCCACTGTGCGGGCGTGCCCCGCCGCCTCCATGTCCCGCACTATGTCCCGTTACACCTGCTCGTTGCACTGGTTGAGCACGAGCTCGAGTTGGTACTCGAGGGTCCCCCATATCCGGATGAAGTCCCCGGTCTCCTTGTGTCCCCACTGGCCCCCGCGGTGGTATGCCTTCCTCCCTCCTCTCTGCGCTGGGTCCTCTCCCTACTCCTCCTCCTCCAGCCCTTCCTGGTGCACCTCCGGCTGGGCTGGCCCAGTGTGCTTTGGGGGCTCGCCCGCCCGGGCTGTTTTCCGTGTCTGGGGGAGACAGGGGGTGGGGGAGGGGTCGCAGTGCATTAGCGGTCAGTACGGCCTCACGGGGGCGCCCCCCCAGGGTGTGTGCCCATGCCCCTGGCCCCCCTTTGCCACCCCATTGCCCTCTGTTCCCCTTGCTCCCCATTACCCGTTTGCGGGGTGCCTCCTCCTCCGCTGGCGCCGCCGCTGTCCCCGGGGTGTCCTGTGCTGCGCGCTGCTGGTGCTCTTCCCCTGCCACCACTTCCATGTTCAGTGTGACCCCAGGCTCCCCCTCCCTCCTGTGCTGTCCCCCCCTCCACCACCACCACCACCGATGCCCCTGCCTCCCCCTCCTCCTCCTCGCCCTTCGCTCTCTTCCTCCTCCTCCCTCCTCGTTCCATCCCGCCACATTGACAGGCCGCTTTTTCCCCTTTAAATCTCCCTCTGGTGCATGTGTTGACACCAGTTGCCTGGCAGCAATGTTGCGCTCATTGCCCATGCCTGGGGATGATTTCCTCTGATCCCGGGCGGCAGCTGGCGTCCAGATGTTACTTTTGGTTGATCACGGGTGGGGATATCATTGATCACGCGTCCACGGGAATTGGTTCGGCTAGCCCTGGAAGTGTGGTTGAAATTGACCCTGGGCGGGTATTCAGTGGTGAACATCTGGCGGCTGCCGAACAGACGTTCAGGGCGCCTTGGCCCCACCACGGGGTTCACCATGGTTCACTGTGGTTCAGCGTGATCTCGTCACGTCTGAAATCACCCTGTGATTCAGGGTGGTTGACTGTGAACACATAGTGTCTGAAATTACCCATAGACACCACAGGTACCAGAGTTTCCACAGAGAAAAGAGAGATAGGACCAGTAGCAGCGGGCATATGTTCATGCAATGCCTACTTAGATAATGAAAGGATTGCCAGCTTCACCATAATGAGATTGGGGTTTGAGAAGGCATCCTTGTGTATTTGATAGGATGGTGCAATGATTTACAACCTGTCCTCTGGGCCATTTGTGAAGTGGCTTCTCAGAACATCAGACTTCTTGCCCGTCTTCTTCAGTTTTTTCTGTGGCATTCTGTCACTCATGCAATTCCATCTTTAAGTCCAGTTTCCTGCAGTATTTTCTCCTTCATCAAGCATGGGAGGACCTGAATTTCCCTGAAGGTTGTCTCCAGAAGGAACAAGGAGGGCTGAAATGAGCAGCGATTTTGTTGCTCACGAAAATGCTCGCAATTACAAGCACGGAGACTGAAATTTCGAGCCTGGTGGGATTTCTTGGAGAACAGTTTAAAAATGGGCTGGGGGTATCACTTGTAAGTTTAAAGGCTGGCTGCATGCTTCCCACTCCCCACTGCCAAATGGTGGTCTTTGAACGGCACCCAATAGATTACTTGAAGGTGCTCCCCCCAATGCCTCTCAACTGAGGCTGCTTTTACACATGACAAAAATGGGTTCTTATAAGTGTTTGAGATAACACCGGGTGTTATAAATGCTGGAGTTTTATAATGTGTGAATGCACTATTCCCCTTTTCTGCAGTGAGATCTCGCAGCCTTGTAAGACCCACCAAATGTGACTCTTAAGGCTGCGAGATCTCACTGCATAAAAGGGGAATAGTGTGTTCACACATTAGAAAACACCAGCATTTATAACACCTGGTATTATCTCAGGCAGTTTAAGAACCCATTTTTGTCATATGTAAAAGTGGCCCGAGAAGCACGGGGCAGGGGGGAGTGAGTGCCTTCAAGCTACTTTCCCTACACATGCAAGGCAGCATCAGCGGGTGCAGGGTCATTCTGCCCATGTGCAGCCCTTTTCCAAAATGATGTTGACACTGCCATTCTCAACATAAGGGTGCACATGTGCAAAATCTTCTAGAAGACATTTTGTGCTTGCATTGGGATTTGAATTTTTAAAATTATTCTTAATGAGCAAAACAAGAAAAATAAGATGAACATTGATAAAATCAAACCACAATCATTTGATCATTCAGCCATTTTGGTAACATTGGTCATGGAAATGAATGGGGCTCCGTTCGTTTCTGTTACGAATTAAAACAACACGAACAACATGAATTGCATACGGCTGCTAAATGGTACCTGGAACAGATTACAAATATGCCTGGTCAAGTATAAAAAAACCTTCCGTTGCCTCCAGAAAATGAGCAGGCTTAAGGCTTTCAGACGGATTGATCTGTGCACTCTAAGCATGGGTGCAATTATAATGGAGGATGTGGCAGTACAGTTTCTCCACAAATTTCCTACCTCCACAGTAGGAGAATCATAAGGTTAAGGTTTACATTAGTCAAGGGATCCAGCATCTCCTACCAGTTTTAGCCCAAAGTTATGCCACTGGCTGTTTGAAATGGGGGTCTCCAATTATGTAAATTGCACCACTTTCACTGAAAGCTTCCTCCACTGCCCTGATGGGCCTTCATAATCATAAAAATATTTCCAAATGTAACTGTCATTTCCCCCACCACATCCAAAACCCATTTGTTTTTATTATGTCCTTGCGGAATAATTGAGCCTCGATTTCTTTGTAATATTCCTTTATGTAGCTGTAGACATAGACAGTTCTGCCTCATCATTTCCACAGTTAAACATGCACACTCTTCTTAATCTCCTGCACAGATTCCATTCCATTTCTCAAAGCTTTTATCACGTTGGTTTTTCTCCTCTGAACTCCCTCCAATTTATCTAGATCTCTTATAAAATTGCGATGCCCCAAAGAGAACTCGGCATTCCAGCAGAGGACTGATTAGAAACACAGATACTGATCTGAAGTGTACAAAGGGTTTACAGAGAAATGGGAGCTACATGGAATTTGATAATTTTTTACTTGCATTTTCTTAGACGTGGAAGGAAAATAACACCCAACTTTTCCTATTTGAAAAATGTCAAGATCAAAAAACTTGAAGAGTTTTCATTCAAAGGGTGTTAATAGACATGATGCTGGTCCATTATGGCTCACCAAGACCCACCTGGGCCAGCATCTAACCTGAGTGTCTGTTAGCAGGCCAGCAGATCTGGCCCGCTACAGCTGGTGGGGCTGATCCCATTGCCTGTGGATCCCATGCGCTCCCCTGCATGCACACAGTTTCTGCACGCACAGCAGATGTGCCCTCAGTGGAGGTATGCGGGGTTTCTGCTTGGGATCCATGGGCCATGGGATCGGCCCCACTGAATGGGTGCATGGCTTCCCAGGAATGGGAGCTTGGAAGGAACAGGGCCCACAGTCCAAGCCCAAGGACCATCCAGGCTGTCCGTAGCAGGCAATAGGGATGGGCGAACGTGGTTCGGAAGTTCGGAGTTCAGCCCGAACTCGGCCTGTTTGGATGACCGCATTCGAACCTGAATCTGAACATGAACATGACCTGGCTGAAAGGAACTCAATTCCGAACGTCGAAATGACCGAACAGTTTGGTCAGTTCGGCTTGCGTTCGGGTGAGTTCGGGTGGCAAAAAAAGGTTCACTGGAAGGTCGAACATGACAGGGAGGGGCAGTACTAGTCACTGAGGAGCAGACTTCTAGGCACCAAGGGTGGAGAGGCTTGCAAGAAATGAAACTATCTCCCTCCCCGCTTCCCAACACCTTCTGAGCTAGTCACTGTTCCTGAACAGCAGGCATTGAGTAGGATTATTAGATTGCTTTAAGTTTCATTTCAGTTTTGTACTAAAATGAAACTTAAACCTTAAAATGAAACCTTGTGTTGTTTGTGATTCCCCCCCATCCCATAGATAGATAGATAGATAGATAGATAGATAGATAGATAGATAGATAGGGATAGTAGTTGTAGGAGCTAGCTTAGTGATAGAGACAGCGTTAGTGATTTAGTTTTAGTGTTTGTAGGAATAGGTCTGTGTACTTATTAGATAATCCATTTAGTTCATAGCATTTAGATTTAGTGTAGATAGATAGATATAATATTAGATAAAAAAATTAAATAAAAAAACCCATATAAAAACAAAAAAAACAAATAAAAAACAAAAAAAAACCATATAAAAGTTTAATAAAACCAAATAAAAAACCAAAAAACCATATAAAAAACAACAAAAACACCCATAACAAAACATTTCCTGAACGGCCGAACCCGAACCGAACGACTGAACCCGAACCCGGCGAACTAAGTGAACTGCCGAACTGAACGGATGAACCGAACGCAGTCGAACCGAATGGACGAACCTGAACCGCGATCTGTTCACCCATCCCTAGCAGGCAAGGTGGGGGTTCATGCTGCCATCTTGGTAAGGGCATGGAAGTCATCATGGCAACTGCCATGACTGCCCATTATCAACAGTCATTGCTGCCCATCATGGTGGGGGTTGGAACACCAGCTGCAACACGGAACCAGAGTCAGCCAGCCTCATGTCTCTTCCGGTTCTCCTTCCCAACAAGGTTGACCTGCAGGAATGTTTGTTCAGTTCCTCGACTTGACCTGGCCAGGGGTGGCCTCTCCTCCCTGGAATGTTTAGCTGGCACACCAGCTGCACATCTATTAATACCCAGACAACAAAAACAACAACAAAAATGAAGGACTCATGTTCCAGAGGAATGAGAAACCAGTGCAACCTAGTGTTTGACTTGTACCTGGACGACCAGGATTAAAACCCTCTCTTAGCAACTCATTACCACAACTCACTCTTTCTCAGTATTTCCCAACATACAATAAAATCATGAAACTCATTGCCAGATGATGTTGTCAAGGCCAGTAGCATAACAGGCTTCAAAAAGGGACTGGATGATGTTTTGAAATCCAGGCTCATTAAGGGCGTTGGGGGAACTCCAGTTTTGTTGGTGTCAAAACTGATCGAGAGAGAGATTTATGTTCTCCAGTATTGGATGCCTTTGGGGGAAATCCAGGCTCATTAGTTGGGTTGGTCAAGGCTACAAGACTCTTGGTTGTCAGAAACTGGGGGAGGATGACAGGAAATTGATTACTCCATTGTAACCTGCTGCTGTGTACTCCCCTGAGGTAACCGAAGGTGGCCACTGTCAGAGACAGAATGCTGGGCTTGATGGACCATTGGTCTATCCTAGTAAATGGCACTTCTTATGTGGTAGCCTCCATCTCTTACACAGACTTCTCTTTCATTGCAGTTGGTGGGCCAGTTTATTGCTAGAGCTGTTGGAGATGGGATTTTATCCATTACTTATATAAACGGCTACAAAGGCACTGTGGATTGTGACCAAGCTCGGTAACTGATTTTTTATTTTTAAAAAACATCCTGTCATAATTTTCAGTTTAAAATTCTAAGCAAGCGCACTAGAATTTTGGAGTTGTGAGTAAACTGGGTATGGCTACATTTTCAGTTTAAAATGAAAAGAAAACAAAGACCAGTATGTTTGTGGTTTGCAGGTGGTTTCTCTCTCACTCTCTCTTTAAAATAATAATAATAATAAATACTTTTAAGCCAAGGGATATTGAAAGGAAAAAAAACAAAAACCCACCCCTCCGGGAAAGCCAGTCTTCAGTATGTTGCTGAGGCTGTTTATTTGGGATAGTTCATCAGATTTGATCTATGTGTTGGCAAAATGTAAACTGTCCAGAGCAATAGTATCACCAGTCATCTGGAGAAAGCTTGGTTATTATAGATTTAGAAAAAAGTCTGATCAATTCAGAATCATGTTGGTGAATGTTTTGTTTAAGACAAAGCCTTCCAGTTAAGTAATGAAGAAGCAGTGAAGAGTGTTCACAAGAACAAAATGTGAAACTTTTGTCTTTTAAAGGTTTGACAGTTATGTAGATACCTTCCTGTCCAGATGTGCTGTCATCTGCTAGGACTGCAAAAGTGATTAATTGGTACCAGTGTTGGTGTCAAAACTGATCGAGAGAGAGATTTATGTTCTCCAGTATTGGATGCCTTTGGGGGAACTGGTTTAACCTAGAAGATCTGATTTTTCAATTTGGACTCTCCTAGCCTGCTCTTGGGCACCCCTACAATTTCCATTGACTTCAGTTACTAGTCGTGGCAATCAATGCTGGCCACTGTCAGATGGACCATTGGTCTGACCTAATAAATGACACTTATGTTCTTATCTCAGAACCTCATCTGTAAATTGGGAATACTAATGTCTGATGTCACAGGCTTCTTTGAAGGTGAACTAGGTAAAGATTCTAAAGTACTTTGAATACCAACATACTATATAAGTAGTAGGGGTGTGTATTTCGTTTTTGTTATTATGATAACTGCTCACTCAATGACCTCATGACCATGTGGAATTCCGTGTTGGTGGAGGCCATTGACTGGGTGGCTCCAGGCGTCTGCTACCAAACCACCGACAATGCAGGTCCTTGTGGTATATGGAGGAGTTGTGACAGATGAAGCGGGCAGGGCGGCGGTTAGAGTGATGGTGGAGTCACTCACGTGCTGCAGTTGAACAATTGTGGCATAGAGTCTCACCTATGCTGTGGCGGTGCGGGCAGCAAAGAAAGCCTTCTTTGCTGTCCTCATTGCATCTGCTAAGTTTTCCAGGTGTTGAGGGGGCTGGTCAGTCTGGCCTCCCTCCGCCTGGATTTAGAGTCATTGAATGCCCGCTGTGATTTGTTTGTGGAATTTTTTGAAGATAAAATCACTCAGATCCACCACAGTTTTGACGCAACACTTTTAGTAGTGGGTGAACCAGAGGCAGTAGAAGCCATGTCTTGTCCTGTTTTGTGGGATGAGTTGCAGAATGTGTCACCCTCAGATGCGGAGGATGCCCTGGGGTCTGTCCGAGCCACTTATTGTGAATTAGACCCATGCCTGTCCTGGCTGGTCAAGGCCAGCTGGGAGACATTAGGGCCATTGCTGGTGGGGATTGTCAATGCCTCCCTGGGGGAGGGCAGGGTGCCAGACTGTCTTAAGGAGGCGTTGGTGCGGTCCCTGCTCAAGAAACCATCATTGGATGTTGGCGTCCTGGCCAGCTATCGGTCGGTCTCTAACCTTCCCTTTTAAAGGAAGGTTATTGA
>QEPC01006487.1:4890-18601 GCA_003113815.1 Sphenodon punctatus | reverse complement strand
ATCCAGGTTTCTGTAAGAGCAAGGAGTTGAAAGGGCCGAGAGAGGAAGAGATCATGGATGAAAGGGGCTTTAGCCATGGATGAACGGCAGTTTCAGAGGGAGCAGGAGAAAGGTAATTGGTTTTGGAGAAGGCATGGGATGCGGATGAGATTGGGGGATATGGGGCGGCTGGGTTTGCAGGGTTTGGTTCTCGTACTGGCCTCACACCAGCCCCAATGGGCTGTTGAGTGTGTGGAATGTCAGGGTGAGTGCAGGTGGGGGTGGGTGGTTGTAGGCTTACAGGGAATGGGCAACGGGGAATGAGGGTGGGGAGGGGGAATGGGCATGGGTGAGAATAAGGGATAGGTTGGCTGGAGAAAGGCCACTAGAGGAGGGAGAGGGAGAAGGAGGGGAGCCATGAGAAGGGTGAGAAGGAGAGAGGAAATAGAGTATGAGGAGGCGTGGGAGGTATGGGGAGGCATCATAGGTAGTAACAGTCCGGGCAGCAGAGGGAACCTGACAAGTCAGAGACTAACCCAGAATAAGACCAAAAAGCCTGACTGTGACAATATAAAGCTTAGAAGTGCTCTCCCCCAGCCCTTGTGATCGGATCTGAGAGGCTGGTGCCATGCAAGTGTAAT
Source organism: Sphenodon punctatus (assembly GCA_003113815.1). Lineage (NCBI taxonomy): Eukaryota > Metazoa > Chordata > Lepidosauria > Sphenodontia > Sphenodontidae > Sphenodon > Sphenodon punctatus. The sequence goes on along the minus strand of QEPC01006487.1, from coordinate 17,981 downwards.
GGAAAATATTTGATGCTCATTGGCCAGCGTAGACACCAATAAATTCTCCTGTCTCAGTGTTCACTACTACCCCCTGCCCCCCAGGCTTATTTACCACATTTTTCCTGCCCCAAATGCTGCCACGATGGACCTTCTCTCTAGACAATTAGTTCCGAAATTGAAAATTTCGGTTTTGGAATTACATTTTTGAAAGCAAAATGCACATCCCTAGTTGCCCTGACAGTTCTAATGTCAATCTGCTGACATGGCAAGCTGACATAGCTGAGGTTAATTGACCCACTTGTTAACCAGAGAAGATGTCTTTGAAGGGAAGATTATTTTAGTAATTTTTTTTTAGAGCAGATGACACAGGACTTCATTGTGCTACAGTGTCTGCTGGGGGCATCTCTTCTCCCCCATGACCATGTAGTGCTCACATCCACTTGTCAAGCTATGAGAGACATGTTTGAGAGGTGTGGGGGGAGTTCTTTTGGGCTCTGCAGGAAGGAGAAGCTGATAGGAGTGCAGCAAGAGGCAGAGGTGTCCTGAGGGATTGCAAGGCTCTTTGAAAAAACTGCAACTTGGTGTCCCCAAATACGTTTCTGGGGTTTCTCCTACAATCAGAACCACTGCAAATCAGTGTACCCAGATAGCCTGGTTAATTTGTTCATTTTATTTAAATTTATATTCTGTCCATCCCACAAAAAATAGGCTTAGGTTGGGTTACAGTAATATAAAAAGAGATTTATGCATAAGACATTAAAGGAAAAAAGAAATAGAATTTAGTTGTTTGTGTGTCATTTTTGTTATTACGATAACAAAAATTGTCGTTTCCATTTTTCTTATTGAAATAACGAAAATGACAACCGAGAATACCAAAAACGACAACCGAGAATACCAGTAACGGTAATGAAAATGATAGCAAAAATGATAACAAAAAAGATAATGAGAAATGAAAACAACAATGTCGTTATCATTGTCATTATTAGTGCTGTGGCAGTTGGGCTTTGGAGGTAAAATGTGGAGAGGGAAGGTAGCAGACATCTCAGAGTCTTAACAGGGTTGAACGTTTGAACTGTGCCTGTGTTGGGAAGGGCGAGCAGTTCAGCAGTATCTGATGGATGGATCACTAGCCAATGAGCAGTGCAAGCAGACCCCAGCAGTCTCATGGCACTCTGTGAGTGCTCAATTCCTGCTGCCTTCCACAACCAATCAGGAGGGCTCTGGGGGAGGGCACTGCAAACCTTTATAATAGGACTGTGGCGGATAGGATAGGCTTGTACCCTGCGAGGCTCCCAAGGGGTGTCTCGCAGGGCGCTTGTTCCCCTTTATTCTTCAGTAGGGGTTGGAGGGGAGGAGGAGGATCCCTAGGCCCCTGTCGTGATGCACCTTCTGCGGGCTCCTGCCTGAGCCTACCCACACCTTCCCCCCAGTTCTTACTCCCCCTAGGGGAGTTCACAGCCTGGTATCATGTTGCATCATGTGGTCAGGGTCCCTATCCTCCTGGCACCACCCTAGCCCACACAGTCCCCTTTACCCCAGTCACTTCCCTGCTGCTCGGCCTGGAAGGATCTCCCTCGTTGCCATGGTGGCTGTTCTCCAGTGGGCACCTTGCCTGGGTCTAGGATCCAAATAGGAAGAAGGCGCGAGGTTCTGGCTGGCTCTTCCCCGAGCCACCGTGTCTGTGTTCAGGGATGTAGTGGGGCCTGGGCATATCCCCTCGCTCCTCTCTCTTCCTTGTTGGCATCCTCCGTCTTTCTTCTAGGGTCTGGGGAATGCCCCCCCCCACATCGGGCCCTGCCAGGCCCTTCCGACGTCGGCGTCTCTTCAGCCCAGTTGAGTACAACCGCCACCACCCTTTCCTCAGCTGGGTCGCCTTCGAGCTCCCCTGTGGTGGTGCTCTACTCCCTCCCATGTCTGCTTCAGGTACGGGGGGATGTCACACACCCCTGACGACAAGAGTGGACCTGGGCCCTGTGGTACACAGGGAGAGGACAAGCCCTGTCATGAAAAAAAATCAGCATTATCATGCTGTCGTCCCGCTCTGTGGGAGATGGTAAAACAGAAAGGTTGTAAGGCCAGATACCACCTCATCAGACGGGCATTATTATCCTTCATGGATGTCAACCACTGCAGCGGTGCATGATCGGTGACCACCTGGAAAGAAGTGCATGAGAGATAGTACCGAAGGGCCCCCACAGCCCACCGTACAGCCAAGGCTTCTTTCTCAATGGTGGCATATGACCTTTCTCTTAGGTCCAATTTGCGACTAATGTAAGCTATAGGATGCTCTTCCCCTTGTATCATCTGTGTCAACACGGCTCCTAACCCTACATTGGAGGCGTCAGTATGGCGCACAAAAGGTAATGAAAAATCAGGGCTATACAGAACCGGAGCTTGACACAACCGCTCCTTCAAGGTCTTGAAGGCCTGAATGCCATGGTCATTCCATTGTACTAATTTAGGCTGCCTTTTCCTTTTTAGCTCAGTCAAGGGGGTAGCTATAGTTGAAACATGGGGAACATGTTTCTGGTAATAACCTGCTAACCCCAGGAATTGCTGCACTTTTTCCTTGGTGGCAGGTAATTTCCACTCCCTCAAGGCTTGTAATTTCTCCCAGATGGGCCGGATACACCTGTTCCCTACTATGTACCTTAAGTATTGCACTACCATTAGTCCTAGCTTACATTTTTTGGGATTGGCTGTCAGCTCAGCCTTGCTGATGGTCAGAGCGACTGCTCGGATATGACGTGTCACTGAATATCACAATATCATCAATGTAGGCTGTGTCATATATGCCATTTCCCTGTAATACCTTGTTCATTAACCTTTGTAATGTGGCAGCCTCTCTGTGTAGTCCGAAGGGCATCTGTACAAATTGGAATAAACCTAACTGGAGAATGTAGTTTTTTCCTTAACCTGTCTTGTTAAGGATATTTGCCAATAACCCTTCATGAGATCAAGGGTTGACAAAAACCTTGCCTTCCCCAACATTTCTAATAACGTATCTATGCGGGGCATGCGGTAGGCATCCAACTGAGATATCGCATTGACCTTCCGGAAGTCAATGCAAAATCGGGTAGACCCATCCGTTTTCCCCACCAATATGGGCTGATGCCTCCAGGGGCTACATGACTCTTCTATGACCTCCAACTTCAACATCTGCCAGACCTCTCTTTCAATAATCTGCCACTGGTGAGGAGAGGTTTGTCGAGGGGCTTCCCTCACGACCTTGCCAGGTTCCGTAACTATGTCATGAGAAATTGATGCAGTGCATCCGGGCCTCTCAGTGAACACCCCGGCATACTCTTCGAGGAGAGCCATCAACTGCTCCCACTGAGGAGTGAATAAGGGGTTTCCTATTTTTATCCCATGGAGATCCCCTTTTGATGTCTGCAAGGGGGTACCATCTCCCCCCAGGCCTAATGCTGTCTGTGCTTCCTCAGAAAGGGTTTCCCTCTCCTGCCATTCTTTCAATAGATTAATGTGATACATCTGCCTCTCCGGGCATCTCCCTGATGACGTATCACATAATCCACCTCTCCTACCTTAGCCTCCACTTCAAAGGGCCTTTGCCAGGTTTTCCAGCAGCTTGGAATTGGTTGTGGGCTGGGCAACAACATGAGGACCCTCTGCCTGGGTTGAAACTGCTGGGGCTTTGCCCTCCTGTCATACTACTTCTTTTGCCTCTGCTGCGCTTCTCCCAAGTGTTTCTGAGCAAAGGCAGCCATGCTTCTGAATTGTTTGTGTAACTGGGTGAGGTACTGTATTTGGTTAACTGGTTCCTCTGTCTGGGTTTCTCAAATTTCCTTGACTACGTCTAATAACCCTCGAGGCCGTCGACCAAATGGGGAGAACCCCAATGAGCTTTGGGTTACCTCCCTGTAAGCAAACAAAAGGGTTGGTAATAAGGTGGCCCAGGACCTAGGTTCCTCTCATACAAACTTCCTCAGCATTCCTTTCAGGGTCTGGTTGAACCTTTCCATCAGTCAGTAGACTGACATTTTTAAATGTTTGACTCTCACTAATTTGTATAATTGCAGCCTCAGTCGCCCTGTAAAGTTAGTTCCCTAGTCCTTTATTATGGTCTTGGGGAAACCCACCCGTGAAAATATTTGTACCAATCCCAAGCCACCACAGGGGCTCTGATGAATCGGACTGCTACGGCCTCAGGATAACAGGTGACATAGTCTACCACCATGATGATATATTGGTGTCCTTCTGCAGAGGGTTCCAGCAGCCCCATGATATCCAAGCCTATCTGCTTGAAGGGTATACCCACCAGAGGCAATGGGACCAACGGAGCCTGTTCGATGCACCATCTGTTAGTCAGTTGGCACTCGGGACTGGAGGTGCAGAATCTCCTCACCTCTTCCCGAACACCGGACCAATAAAACCAGACAACTATCCACTGGATAAGGATGGGTGAACGCGGTTCGGAAGTTCGGAGTTCGGACCGAACTCAACCAGTTCGGTTGACCGAACCGAACCTCCGACCTAAATTCCATTTTAGAACCAAACCAAACCGAATTTCCAAACTCAGCTCTGTTTGCCCATCCCTAAAAGATAATATTCCATATAGTTCAATGGGGTTTGAATTTCTGAACTTTGTTTGGAAGTTTGGAGTTCAGACCGAACTCAAATAGTTTGGTCGACTGAACCGAATTTCCGAACCGAACCAAATTTCCAAACTGAACCGAACAGGACCAAATTTCCGAACTCAGTTCTGTTCGCCCATCCCTACCGCTCAAATGTTTTTTCAGCCCCCAGAATGTGGGCTGTCATGAGCCAGGCAGAGGATATCCCCCCGCACTGGCCCCGGCACCATCAACTGGTACACCTCATCTCCAGTCCCTGCCTCTTTAGCCACTCTATAGAAGCGCTCTTGCACCAACTCAAAGTGAGGGTGTTTCCCTTTGCTCACTGTTTCCTGATCAACCCCATTGACTACCATCACCTGCTCATAAGCTCCCATGAGCTCCCAGCGGTCATTCCGCTGAGTGTGAATAATACTCGTGGAGCTTACGAGCCAGGGGCTGTCCCAGGTCCCCCACGGCTCGTTTCTCTCTGGCTGCTCTGGATTCCTTACTTGGTTGGAGAACTCTTCCTCTTCTCCTAAGTATCCCTCGGGCGGGCGTAATAGCTCTGTCTGGTATTCCCAGTCCGGTTTTCTATGGCATATGCCAACCCAGGTACTGCTCCTACCCTCTCTGGCCTTCTCTTCCCTTCTACTAGCAAGTGAATTTGGCTGATGGGGTACGGTTTTACATCCCCATGGATACACCGTATCTCTAGGTATGGGCGGGATCATTTGGGAAGCCCCTGTATACCCTACCGCATGAGAGTGTGGGTGTATCCGGTATCAATCAATGCTGAGTACTCCCTTCCCCCAATCCATGCTTCCACCAGGTGCTTAGGCTTTACCTCACAGGGACCTTCTCCCAGCCAACCTTCAGCATAGGTGCAGTCCATCAAGGGACAATCCCTTTGTATATGCCCTGGTTTCCCACACTGGAAACACAGCCGCACCCCCAGGGTACCTCCGGTTCCCCTTTGCATCCCATCAGGTCCCCCCGGTGTGGATGTGCCCCCATTGGGAATCCACCAGAGGGGAAATTTGCCTCCCATCCCCACCTCCCTACTGTCTCCTCCCTGGGTGGGTTCCTGTTTCCCATCACTCTTTCCTGTTTCCCTATGGGGTTTTGCCCAGGGACCCCCCTTTTGGCCCTTTCCAAAATCCTTGCCCCCTTGCCCAGCTTCAAAGATCCCATAATTTTCCATCAAGGTATTAGTCTCCTCCAGGGTGGTGGGCCAGTGTCTAGACACCCATGCTCTACCCCCAGGTGGAAGAATCTGTACAAACTGCTCTCCCATGATTAGCTCAACTATTTCTGTTGGGCTTTGCGTTTTGGGCTTTAGCCACTGTAATGCATGGGTCCGTAACTGTTGGGCCACACTCTGTAGAAAGGAGTTAGGGGCGTATCTCTCCTCCCTAAACCTCTTTTTATAGGTTTCTTCTGATATATCAAGGTTCCTCCAAATAGCCGTTTTAACGTTTTGAAAGTCCACGGGTTCTACAGGGTCTAATCTGTCGTAGATGGCTTGGGCAGGGCCCGACAGGCATGGGGCCAACAGCAGAGCCCACTTCTCTGCAGGCCACTTGATGGCCACAGCGACCCTTTCAAATACACTGAGGAAAGCTTCCGGGTCATTTGAGGCCATAAATTTCATAAGGCACATCTGAGATGGCTTGTGCTCCCCTGACCCTTCTACACTGCCAGCTAGAGCCGTTAGAGCCAGTGCCATCAAGGCTGAACTGCTCTGTCAACCTAGCCTGTGCTGCCCTCCCTCTGGCTGCTGCAGGTACGGGGGGATGTCACATGGATAGCCAGGTTTGTTCTCTGTGTTTTGTGAAAGGTCTGCTTGTCAGGTTGCATTTACAGAACTGTGGAGTTTGTACACAAAAAATCCTCCCTAGTCCTCCTATTACCACTAATACCTTTCCTACCACACATCCTAGATTTTACATTCTCCCTTTCCCTGTCCTTCTCCCCCCTGTACTTTATATATAGATAGGTACTATGGATCAGATATAGTTAAATATTAGACATATGGATTAGAATAGAATAGTTATATAGATAACTGATTAGATAATAAATAGTTTTACTTTTCCCTTCCCCTGTCTCCCTTAGATCTAGATAGATATTAGTTGTGCATGGGAATAGAGACCGATACCAAAATAAAATCATCATGTGAAACGGTACTGATATCGATAACAATATTGATAATGATATTGATCATGAATATTGATAACAATATTGATACTGATGTAGATACCGATAACAAAAATGATAACAAAAATGAAAATGACATTGTTGTTAATAACAATAACAAAAGTGACATTTTTCAATAATGAAAAAAACCCAAAAAATGAAAATGACATGCTAGCTTGATGCACACCTCTAAAATCAAATCTGTGATTAGCCCTGAGAGACCCAATTGCACTGATAGCCCAGTGAGGGGGCCATTCTCTGATTAGACCTGAGAGAGACCAAATGGACTGGTGATTCCTGAGGAGACCAAAACCTATTATAGTTTCAGGAAGAGTCAGACTTGAGTGTTAGCTCCAGGAGGAGCTGAAGAATATTATGTAAGCCCAGAAAGCAGCCAAATAGGAAATGGGCCTACAAGGGTCAAATAAGAGAGGAAAATTTGGTGTCCCAGATCGAGCTAATTCCCTAAAGGATCTTCAAGTTAACTAACATCTTGACCTGTGCACAACTCCCTTCTGTCCCCAGCTTCAGTGTAGTTGCCAACCTGCAGAGGAAGATGATTGGGGCTGAAAGACCAAGACAAAGTATGAGTGAATGGAATCTAAGTTGTAAGCAATCACAATATGTAAGACTATACAATGTCTTTACTGCTTACATGGCATGGAAGTTAAAGCAGGAAACCTTACTTGCAATTTCCATGTGTTTTGTTGGATGATTGAATTTGTAAGGGCTTTAGCTTCTTTCTTAAACAGAAAATTTTTTATTATTGAATTTCCAAGGTTTTTGAGAAATACAATGCAATGTTAAAAAAAAAAAACTCCTGCTGGCATATTACAATGATGAGCAATGAAACCATTATGAAAAATTAAACATAAGAGAATATATATGAGCCTGGTCCCAAAGCCTGTGGAGCCTATGTGGTCGCATGCATGTAGGTTCCACGGGGCTCCATTTATCCACAACAGGAATGTGTATGACTCCGCACACACGTGGCTCTGCACACGATCTGCAGCATTTGGGATCCAGGCTCAATGTGTGTATCTGTGTCTTTGTCTGTATGTATGTTCACCCATTTACCTCCCCCCCTCCTGATTTTCCCCTAGCCCCTTTTGTTCCTCCACCCTCTCCTCCTTCCCCAAGTCCCTAATCTAATCCCCCACCCTCTCCTCCTTCCCCCTATCCTCTGTTGCCCCCCCACCTCTATTGTCTTTCCCCTAGCCCCCATTCACCCCATGTTCTCCTGGATCCCCCCTTTTACCCCACCCTCTACTCTTTCCCCCTACCCCCTTTAGCTCCCACTATCTGTCCACCCACTCTCTCCTCCCTTCCCCTTAGCCCCTGTTTGCCCCTCCCAACCTCTCCTCACCCTATCTACCATTCCCGCCATCCTCTCCTTCCTTCCCCTTAGCCCTCACACCCTCTCATCCCTCTTCCATTCATCCCTCTCAACCTCTCCTTCCTTTTATCCTCTGTTGGATCCCACACCCTGTCCCCCCTTCCCCTAACTCCATTCACCACTCCCACCTTCTGCTGTTTCCCCCTAGCCTCCATTGGCCCCACACCCTCTTCTTCTTTCTCCCTACCCCCTAGTTTTGTCCTTCCACCTTCTCCTGGCATCCCCTAGTGCCTATTGAGCCCTCCCACCTTCTCCTTCTTTCACATAACCCATTGGAGTCCTCCACCATCTCCTCCTTTCCCCTAGTCCCATTGGCCCCTACTCTGTTCCTTCACCCTAGGCAATCTTCCCCCTCCAAGATGATTCCCCCTCCCAGCTGCTGCCCCCACATCCCGCACACACCAAGTCACACAGCAATGTGAGAGGATGCATGGGAGAAGGACATGGTGCTGGTGCTGAGGGCTCTGTCTGCTATGGAATCCTGCATGGCATGGAAAGCAATGGTACAGCTGGACCCATCCCCAGTGGAAATTCTCCTGAAGAGGCTCCAGCTGAGAGTAGCAGCTGCCCCTGGTCAGTAGGGTTAATTCAGGGGAAAGTTCCTATGCCCCCCCCCTCACCCTTACCTGACCCAGCTGCTGGGGAAGGACATCCTCTGATAGCTGTAGTCCATCTCTTCTCCTGTCTGTTTGGCTGTGTGGCTGGAGAGGGCTATAGGAAAGGCAGGAGCTTCTGCCATTGCTTCCTGAGAGAAGAGAGGCAGTGTGGCTACTGTTGAGCTAGGCAGGAACTTTCCCCTGAACTGCAGCTCGCTGGCCAGAGGTGGCTACTCCTGTTGGATGTAGGCCCCCACTGCCTTCACCTAACTGGCCAGGAGAGGGGAGGCAGGGATTCAGGAGACAGGCTGGTAGCCTTGACACATCTCTTACTTTAAAACACACTTAAGCCATCCAGGCATTCTGCACATCAGGGAAGGCAGCAGTGCATCTGGCTTCATCACCAGGGGAACTTCCCTGGCAGAGTGTCCAGCTGAAACCACCTCCTGTCAGCAATCCACAGCCAGGGGAAGTTCCTTGCAACCTCTCTTCCCCCCCAAACCAACCCAGAGTATTGGGAAGAGATGTCCCAAGGGATGGGGCCAGTCACATTCCTGCCTGCTCAGTGTGGTGGTTGCAGCTGAGAAAAACAGGTGTTTCTTTCACCATCTGGGAGAGGGATGAGAGGGAGCATGGCTTCTATGGCACCAGTGAGGAACTTTCCAATGGACTTGGCTTGCTGGCTGGGGGTGACTGGTCCCCTTGGTTGGAGGTTCTGCTGGGGAAGTTCCATGGGAAACAAGGAAAGTCATGCTACTGCCTCCCCTGCCATGCAGGATCCCAGGACTGATCTTCCCCGCCCTCTTCTTCCCCCCACCTGACCAAATTTGCTAAACCCACCCCCCTTTGCCCTGTGCCTCTTCCCCCTGCCTAAACCCAGCCACCACTAAACCCACACCTCACATCTCTTCCCCCACTTGAACCGAAAGCTACTCCCCCTACACCAGGTCCTCAACCTTTACCAGCTCCTACGTCACCCCCACCCACCTTACAAGCTGCTGCAGTCTCCGTACAGCCACCATCTTGTTTGTTGCCTTTTGAAAGCTGGAGCTATTATACAGCTCCAGTCAAATGTTTGAGACATTATTTTACCTACTATTGCCTAACATGGGAAAATCCAAACTATGTAACTTTAAAATACTGAACAGATTTTGAAAAAATAAATAAAGGTAAGCAGTGGAATGCAGACTTGAATTTCCTAGCAGCATTACACCTCACCATTTTTAAATTAAAGTATACTTTGAACTTCAAACTAAAATGTCTTAAACCAGAAGTAAATACCATATTTACTCAAATGTTCAAACTTCTGTAACTTACCCCCATCTAATTTGCATGAAATATGGACAGATTGTACCCCTCATTGATTCAACCCTTTCTGCCAAATGACAGACAAATACAATAAATGGTGCAGATTTTAGAAGGAATAGAATGTTCATGCATTAAACAGAAAGTTGTTCGTTGATTTTCTAGGCACACCAGGGCCTAGAAAGTTAAAAGTAGGACCACCCTCTATTATAAAGGGGAGAATCTGAAGCCCTTATATTTCAGAAACTGCTTGAACTATGCATCTATGCAAATTTATAACAAGATTGAGTGAGGAAATCCAAAGTTATAACAATTGATAGGTTCATTGCTGCTGATCAAAACACAGGTTTTCCCAATAATTTGTTCTGATGGATATCTCCCTACCCCAATCGAGTTCAGGCCTGAGACTTCTCAAGCTTTTAGTCTGAGATGTCAAGGTTTTCTATCTATATTTCATAATATGCCATCAACAGAAATGTGATATGTACTTCATTCTTTACTATACATATATACTCTTATTAATATTTATCACTAATTAAGCTATCCATTTTTTTTCATTATTAGGCATTAATTTATTATCATAATTTGACACTGAACAATTTTTCCAAACTTCCTTAACTCTGTCATTTCATGGAGAATTGCATTCTATCAAACCGATTCTATGCAGTTGTCTACACTGGCAGTGTCAATAGAAATGAAAGAGTTAAGGCAGTTTAAAAAAATTGTATTATGATAATAAACTAATGCCTAATAATAATAATAATAATAATAATAATAATAATAATATAGCTTAGTTAGTGATAAATATTAATAAAAATATGTATGGTAAGGGAATTAAGTACACATCTTATGTTTATGTTGATGGTAAGTTATGAAATATAGATAGAAAAATTTGAAATAATTTCTATGCTTTTAGGCATTCAATTTTTGTTGTAATGTGTGTAAAAAAATTTAAATAAGAATTGGATTTAATTTTCATGGGGTTTTTGAGTGTAAGTTAGGGGGAAATTTATATTGTGGAATGTTGGATAAGAGGAAAGTTTTTTGATTTGGAAATGGTCCTACCTTTAATGTTTTGGAAACCATAGGTTTTTCTTTGGAAATCTTAACTATGGAATGGATCTCTCCACTCCATAATGATAGTGTTTCATTAGTAGCTGTAGCAGTTCCTTCATACCTTTTGGCACTAGAGCACCATGGTACACAATGGGCATTTTTACACACACCTTAAAGTGCAGGTCCTTCAATCTTCTGGGTTTACAAATCCACAAGTAAGTTCTGGATGCATTCTTCACACACACACACACACACACACTGCTCTGATGCAGTTCCTGGATGCATTCTTCACACAAACACTGCTCTGAGACAGCCTAAAGTAGCCGCAGCTGTAGACATGAGATGCTGCCATGGAAATCAAGTGATCACAGCTGCCTGGAGCAAAGCAATTTACTAGGAGAACGTTTTACACACAAAAGGTCTGGGAGAAGTTCTGTGCAGAAGTTCAAAGACTCAGATGTTTAAAGTCTGGGTGAGTGATATAGATACACATAAAGTTCAGGATGTAACAGCAAACATGCAGGAGAAATCTGTGTGTAAAAACACGCATTGAGTCAGGAGAAATGTGCCATCACAATGGTAGGGAATGAAAAAGGAAAAACCAGGTGTGGTAAGAAAACATTACTGTGTTGTGGAATTTCCAGTTGGCACATTTATTGCCATGGCCTTTGTGGATCTCCTAAATAATTGAGCTGGAGGAATTGTTTTGAGTGTAAAAGGGTAATAGGATATCAGAAGAGGCAGCAGTAGGTGCAGACAAACCCTTAAGGCAGTGACACCTTTATTTTAGTATTGACAATCGTTGGTGAAAGAGCGATTTGTGGGGGTCTGGAACTCCATTACAAGGAGCATAAAATCCCCGATGTTTGCCCAATAAAATATAGATGGGAGAATGAGTTATTAGTAATCAGAAAATCTATTGCTTGGGAAAACTCACTTGGTGTTGTACACAGCAGGAGGAAGAAAGGATTTGTTTGAGGGGTTTAATTAGCCTATCAGAAGCAAGAGCTAGTTTAGAACTCGGGGAAGGGCAGTTGGAAGAAAAGGAGAAGGAAGCCAGAAGGGAGGAGAGAGCTGAGGAGATGGTGTTTGGAGAATAGGTCACCCTGGGGAGTGTGCTGTACACATCCTGGTTCACCTCAAGATGGTTGGTGGCAGACATTGAATGTGGGAGTTGTACCATCCAACCTGTGGGACGTTGTTTGCGAGTGGAGAACAGAGGGAGCAGGGAGGGGAATCTCAAAAGCTTGAGAATGATTTGGCAGAGGAATTAAGCCTGAGACTGCTGTGGTATAAAGCCAGTGATGGATGAACCAACAGGTAAAACTGTGACCAGACAGACATAGTACTGAGGCAAGAGCAAATGTTCCTGTACTGTCCGGAAATATCTAGCTTTCAGTAGTGCTTTTGACACTTCATCGGTATTTCCTCACCATTTATTGAATCCATGATACTGCTACTGTTGAGATCGGCACCTTCCATTTCCCATCAATTTTAATCAATAGGGATGGGCGAACGCGGTTCGGAAGTTTGGAGTTCTGCCCGAACTTGGCCTGTTTGGACGACTGAACCCGAACCCAAATCCGAACATGAACTGACCGAACCGAACTCAATTACGAACATCGAAATGACCGAACAGTTCGGTCAGTTCAGATCGCTTTCAGGTGAGTTTGGGTGGCAAAAAAAGGGTCACTGGAAGGTCAACCGTGACAGGGAGGGGTAGTCAGCAGACTTCCAGTCCCGGAGTGGACTGGCTCCCATATATATGGGATGGGGGAATCACAAACAACACAAGGAGGGGTACAAAAATGAAATGAACCTTAAATCAATCTAATAATCTTACTCTAAATGAAAAAACAGGGGAAGGGAATCTGGGATGGAATATATGGGAGAGAGAAAGGATTCAATGGAGGGGGGAGGGAGGAAGGAAGATTGAACACAGGGAAAACAGGGAGGGGTAAAAACAAAAAACAACCACTAAATCTA
>QEPC01006485.1:37503-69598 GCA_003113815.1 Sphenodon punctatus | reverse complement strand
GAGGTAAATGTGTGGAAATGGGTGAAATAGGAGAAGGATGGCAATGGATTAATTGGTGGGAAAGGGAGAATTCTGAAATCGCCTGCTGACAGGATCAGTGACTAGCTCAGAATGAATTGGAAGGGGGGGAGGGCAATGAGTTTTGTTACTTGCTGTGCCTTCCTTACCACAAGCCCCATTGGCTCTGTGCAGCCTAGCCCATGGCCAATCGCAGACTACTAAGCCAGTGGTCTGAGGAAAAGAGGGAAGGTGATTGGGTAGGCTGGCTGCTAGTCCAAGCCTCTCCACCCCTGGCACCAGAAAGTCTGCTCCTCAGCTGCCCCCTCCCTGGGCCTGCCAGCCAGGTTTTTCCTGCCCAAACATGCCCAAACTCATCCAAATGTGGCCGAACTGTTTGAGCATTTTGGCATTCGGTTCAGACGTATGGTTCGGGCATCTGAAATGGCTGAGTTTGGGCCGAACTCAGAACGTCTTAACCACGTTTGCACATCTGTAAACATTAGGAAGAACTTCCTAACGGTAAGAGCTGTACAACAGTGAAACAGATTGCCTAGGGCAGTCATGGGCTCTCCTTCACTGGAGATTTTCAAGCAGAGGCTGGATGGCCATCTGTTGGGGATGCTGTAGCTGTGAAATTGCTGCACTGAGCAGGGGGTTGGACTAGATGACCTCAGAAGGGGAGTTCCAACTCTAAGATTCTGTGATTCTAGGGCTAGGCTTTGGGTTATATTTACAGGGTCATCAGTGTGCAGCCCCATGACCAGCTGATTGGGTGAAGATGGAGATAATGAAAAATCTTACTTTTCTAGTGTTTTTTCCCATGTATGCACTGACAACTTCCCTGAGAGGCAGGTTTTATTCTGGTGCGACAATTTGGCAGTGGTACATGTAATCAACAGAATGACATCCAAGTCATCAAGGGTGAAGCTAATCGGGGTATTTGTCCTTGCATGTTTGTACAGAAATATTCTATTTGTGGTGAAACATAAAGATGTGCCCAGTATTAACAATGGCATAACCGATGCCCTTTCTTGCTTCCAGATGGACTGCTTTCCCCTTCTCACACCAGGAGCCAGGGACAGACCAGAAGTGTTTCCTAAAGTCCTACAGAACCTTGCATATTAGAACTGTTCCAGACAGGGCAAGGTCCCCTGGTCCCCTGAACGAGAGCTCCCTATGAGAGGGTTTTTCTGGAATATCAGGAATTCTGGTCCCAAAATGGCTAGTGTCTGGTGTTCCCCCATTCTGGAAGCACAGATGCTACAGTTTAGGCTCGTGTTTCATCACAAGGGTTTGGCCCCAGAGACAGTGGCTTCTAAAACATCAATCCTATCATATGTCAGTAGAATGGCTGGACAACCACCCCCTGATCAAGGGTTCTTTGGGTGGGGGGAGAATGCTTCAGAGATGGGTGCAGGAATAACGAAAGGGGGGGAAGACACTAGGGCTCTGATTAAATCTCCCATCCTGGTTAAGATGTTAGAGGTGTAACAGATTACAGCCTGATCGAACTCTTACTCACTGTGATAGAAGTAGCAGGGTGGAGACAGAGCAAGGTGGTGACAGAGCTGGCAACCAGCTTGGGACTGTGCAAGGCTTGGCAGAAGCCAGCCGGAAAGAGACAGAAAGCCTCAGAGGAGCTTACTAGCTGGAGGAAGCTGCAGAAATTCAGCCAGCTTAAGAAGACGAGCAGCTAATTAGGCTCAGCTGAGAAGCTGACTACCTAGGAAGGAGGACGCTGCTCCCTGAACAGGAAAAGGAAGTAACTAGGCATGGCCATTTCAGCCCAGCCATTAAGCTGAGCCAGGAAGGAAAGGAGAATCAGCCAGTCTACTTTGGGCTTCAGAAGGGGAAAGAACTCTCTGCCATTTCTGACGGTCTGCTCTTGGACTCAGAGCAGAGGGGAGCTCTTTAGACACTGCTGAGCCTATGTGATTGAAGGAAGGCAGGCCACTACGAAGAAGTGAGTAACTTGAACAAGCTTTGAAAAGACTCTATCCATGCTAAAGAGCCAAGGGTCTTTAAAGGTAAAGGCCTCTGTGCCTTGCATGGACTTTGGAGTAGAATAAATTGCTTGGGAAGATCTATTGAGATATTAAGAACTCTGAAGATTAAATAAAGTACTGTTTGAGATATTTCCCAGTGTAAGTTGGTATGTTTGGGCCCCCATCCTGACAATGATTGCACCCTAGCACCTCCAAGTGTTTACAAGGGATACTGCCTCGGATATGTTTTAACAGTAGTGAGGTATCCCTTTTTGCAACAGCATTTAGGATAGCCTTCTTCAGAGCATTTAGGATTGGCAAACTGGTCCCTGATTCATGGATGGATAGGTCAGAAAGGGCTTTGGAGATTGGACACATGGTTGGATAGGTCAGAAAGGGCTTTGGAAATTGGAGACATCGGGTGGTAAGGTAAAGGCCTGTCCCTTTGCCTGTATCACTCCAAAACAGATCAAAGGGTATATAGGAGAACCATAATTCTGCATCCATTGGAGGACTCCCAACTCTGCCCAGTAGAGGCCATGGGGAATTATTTGAAGCAACAACCACACTTTCCAGGTCCACTGCATAGACATGATAATGTTGTGGCAGGATGGACAGGGTAAGAAAATTTTAAAATAAATAAAAATAAATAATGGTGATTTTCAATATGTTATAAATTTAGTGTGACACAACCCAAATTAATTTGGGCCCCATTCATTTAGAATTGGCGATGCAAGCACAGTTACAGTGACTGGTTTTTCTGACCAGGAGATTCAAAGTGTGGGGCTCTGGACATCTGGCACGTTTGAAACCTATGTTCGGGACATGGGTAGCCAACTTCTGAGTAGTAGTGACCAGTGGTGAGACTGCTCGCCAGAATGATATGTGACCTGTCTTGTCTTTTTATCCTGTTTTAGAGCCTGTGGCCTGCCAGCCAAGGAAAGGGGCATGGATTGTCGGTCATAGCATTGCCTACTGGGCAGCAAAGATGGCTGGAAGTAGTGGGTGGGGAATGCAGCTTGACCTCAGCAAGAGGGCTAATATGTAAAGGAAAGAATGGTATGCCCTGGGAGCAGCTGCTGCCAGCCTTACATACGGCCAAGGATTTTCCTCCCCTTAGTGAACTGGTTATACACCAAGGGAGAACAAATTGCCCCAGGATACAGGTCTGCATCTTCCAAAGCAGGCCAAGTCATACTTTAGGTTGGTCCAGGGGATGTTCCAAGGGTGTTCATCATGTGGACCAATATGATTGAGCGCAGGGTATAAGGGGTGCACAACACCCTGGCAGAGTTGATAAGGCATTAAAGAAAGCAAACAAAGAGATCAGTCAATGGCTGAACCAAATAGTACTTCCAGGTACTCGGATCAAATTCTGAAGTTCTGAATAGTGGGTCCAGTACCCAGAGACACTTCAGCACTCTTTCCAAAGCTTCAGACTGCGGAAACTGAAGTCCAGGCTGTCAGAAAACTTTGGAAACTTCAGAACTCTTCGGCGCCAGCTTGGTGCCTCATCAGGGGTTGCCATGTGCAGAAGCTGCAACTGTTTAATTGCCTAGTCAATCAGGGAGTGCACAATGTACACAAGAAGTCACCCACCCCATCCTCCTTCGCCCTCCGTCTTAATTGCCTAGCCAATCAGGGTGCACAACAACACATGGAGCCCTTCTTCCCCCTGATGCACCTGCCATCAGAATGAAAGACAGAGTGAGAAAGACAGAACAGAAGCCAGCCCAAAACACACCACCACCACATAATTAAAAAACCAAAAGGGTACATGACCACTAAGTTCCCCCACCCCCAACCATGCCCCATGAATTACACAGATGCAAGACTTGAAACTCAGGGTGAGTGGGAGTGGGTTGGACTGGGATGCCCCACCAAAGAAAGTCCAAAGGCTACATTAGGAAGCAAATCAAATTGATCAATCAAGTTTCAAGAAGCCATTATTAACTAGAAAGTATTCCTTCAGTGCCCTGTCTGGTCACATCTTGGCAAAGGTTCTTGAACTCACAGCCAAAGCACTACCCAGAAAAGCAGGCTAGTAAGAGTGGGACAATCGTTCCAGAAGAAAACCCCACAAAAGTGCAACTGCGTGTAGAAGAAATAATAATAAAAAAAAACACAATAGTGTGTGCACTCACATCATGGCCCAACTCAGCAGTGAGTGCACTCACTGTAATATCATTATTATGCCAACCAAGCAGTGCGTAGAAAAAACAGGCTAGCAAGAGTGGGACATTCACTCAAGAGAATACAACAAAACAGTGCAATTGCATGGAGAAATCCTACCAAACATCAGCCAGTCTGATAACACCCACAAGAAGGAAATCAGACATTCACACATGCGCGCACACACACACACACATACACAGAGGCAACCTCTTGGTATGGCATTATTACTATGGCACGGTGGTAACTTGAACAGACCAGACACCAGTAACTTGAAAAGATCAGACTGCACCCACCTACACCCAACTACACCCACAGAGTAACCTGCGTTTTTGCTGGTTTCTCTGGGTGTGGTTGATGGATGGGTTGCGGGAGTGTGCGGCAAGGGTAGCACCCATGCATGCACATACAGTGAACCTGGGAGTGCATGTGTAGGTCAATCTCATATAAAAAAGTCCCAAGTAAAAGAACCTTTTTTAAGAGAATAAAGGAATCTGAGATTCACACACAATTTAGCAAAAGAGGCTGTATTCACACGGACAGCCCTACCCACCGCTGGGTGTTCTGGCAGGTGTGCTGTGGGGGGAGCATCCATGAAAGCCCACACTAGTAGGGACTTAGGGTAAAAAAACAAAAACACCCCACCCCAGGGATCACCCTACCTCCCCACCCAGGGATCACCTACCTTTTGTGCTCCTGGCGGCGGTCCAGCAACTTCAGCGCTGGCTGTGGCTGCCAGCTTCAGCACTTTCTAGGCCTTCCGGGGAACTTCTGGGTTTCCCCAGAAGGCCTAGAAAGCACTGAAGTCAGCAGCCACAGCCAGCGCTGAAGCATCTGGACCGCCGCCGCCACCGCCCGGAGTGTCAAAGGTAGGTGATCCCTTGGTTGGGAGGTAGGGTGATCCTTGGGGTGGGGGGATGTTAAACCACCCCCCACCCTGGGATCACCCTAGTACCACAGTACCTACCTGCTGGTGCGGGCTCTGGGTCATCGGTGGCAGCCTGGAGCCCGCACTAGCAGGGACTTCGGGGAAAAAAATTTAAAAAAAAAATCCAGGCTGGGCAGGGTGGGTGGGGGGTGTCCCCCCTTCCACCCGCGCAGCCTAGACTGGGGAGAGAAAGTGTTTGGGGTTTTTTTTTGTTTCTTTTTTACATTGCGTCCATTCATTTCAATGGCAGCAATGTAAAAAATTCCGGCACGGGGATCCAGTACCAGAACCCCCAAATACCGGAACAATCCGATACTGCTGGTACACCAAAATCCTGGCAGTATCGGATACCGGATGATCTGAACTTCCCACCCCTAACCACTAGGGCTGGGGACAGGGATAGACCCAGTTGGCTGGAAGGGGTCACTGCTCCCACCATTCCCAGTGGCGTCCTGCTGCATGGCCCGCTCTTCCTGCCAGACTTTCTGCATCAGTGCACCCTTCCGGAGGCCATAGACCGCTGTCTCATGTGCCATGCTGTCCTTGATCTTGGGGTCCAGCATGGTTGCCAGGACATATTACTCCCAGATCAGGAGCTCATCAAAGCGCACACTCAGCCCCACCTTCAGCTTCCGTGCCAGGTCAAGTGCCTCATTGGACATCTTCCTGCCTGGAGGGCCACAATCCTGCCCCCCAAGAATCTCATCCAGGCTCCTCTGGAGACTATGGACCACCGGGGTCACCTGGCTGAGGGTGGTGGTGGAGCTGCTCACGGTCTCTGTCATGGCCAGGAACAGTCTCAGGATGAAGACCATGTGAGTGAGAATCTCCCATTCCTCCCTGTTGTACCCTGGATGTGCCTCAATGTCTGTCTCCAGTTCCACCTGATGCAGGGAGGCTTTCTGCTCAAGAAGCCACTCGAGCACCAGGAAGGTGGAATTCCACCTGGTAGAGACATCCTGGATGAGCTGGTGCACCGGGGACCCTTGCTCGGCCTGCTTCTCCTGGAGGAGCTCGCTGCCCTTCACGCTCCTACTGAAGAACCCCGCCAGCTTCCTCCCAGGTTGACCAGGGAGCTAAGGGTGCCCCGCCCAATCCCCTTATCCCCCAAGCCCAGAGCGTCCTTGACCACAAGATGGAGAGTGTGTGCAGCACAAGGGATGCTTGTGAAGTCCCTGTCACATGGACTGCCTTCAGTATATTGGCCATGCTGTCAATGACCACACACCCCTTGGGGAAGGCCATGCCTGGCGTAACCCACTCCCTCACCATGATGGCCAGGGCTGCCTCGAGGTTCCTTGAGGTGTGGGAGCTGTCCATGACTTGTGCCTGAAGCAGGGCCCACCTATACCCTGCTTCAGAACCCCTCCTGCCACTGCTAAGTGCTGCCTCTGGGTCCTGCCACCAGTGTGCATTCACTTCCAGGTAGGCATGCTGGGTGTTCCTGGAGGAGCAAAGGTTGGTGGTGAAGTGGACCATGGCCCCCCCAGTCACTGCCAGCAGCTGTGGCACCACAGTCCGACTCATGGTGGAGCAGTAAAGCAGCTTAAACTGGGGGCCAGGAATCCAATCAGCCGCTGGAAGCCCTTGTCCTCTGCAATAGAGAAGGGCTGCCCATCCAGCGCAATCATCTCGGCCAACAGGTGCTTGGCTTTCTCCTGAAAGGAGCCACGCTGCCCTCCAGCACCTGATGGCCTTGGAAGCTGCCGCCACCCCAGATCCTCCATAGTGGACTGACGCTTCCGCTGGCGATGCTCCAGTTGATGTTCTGCCCCCATACTGCTCCTGCTGATAGAGGCAGCAGCAGTTGGTGTTGAATGCTTGCCCGCTGAAGGAACCGAGCAACTGGCCACTGCTGCACTCGGGAACCCGCTGGCATTGACTTCCACTGCCTTCCTGCTTAGCATCAGAGCACTGTGGCATGCCTTGAGGTGCCTCATCATTGCAGTTGTTCCAAGGTTGGCGAACACGTGCCCATGCTTCAGCACCTTATTGCACAAAGTGCACTGCACCTCTCTGGGATCATCTGCCCGCACCAGCTTAAATTGTTCCCAGACTGAGGATTTTTTTTCCCCTCCTGCCTTCTGGTCTGCCCCAGGTAACGCACTTCTGCTAGTGCTGCTGGGAGGGGGGAGAACTTGGTGGCACTGGTGACACACCTCTGGGAGGAGGCTCAGCCATCACCTCAGCTGTAGACATCTCCTCTGTGGCATTAGTGTCTGCCTCTTCCTCACTGTCCCTGATCACGGTGATGTCCCGTGAAGGGGATTACTGGGACCCTGAGGCTAGACTGCCCGTTCCCACCATGCTGCTGGCACTCTCCCTGTGTCCCCCTCTGTAGCCACTAGTGCTGCTGCTGCTGCTGCTCCTCCTCTCCCTACTGACATTGTCCGGGGATTGGGCCCTGCCTCTAGCAGCAGGGGTGGGATCCATCAGCTCTGGACTGCTGGGGATCGCCTTGACAGTGGGAGACATTGGTGGCCCTGTAGGAACATCGCAAGCAGCCCCAGCACCTGCTCCAGCATCACCAGCAGCAGAGACAGACGCAGCCTCAAGTCCTATAGGCCTTCCAGTGCCCTGCATGGCAGTGGAGGAGGGCACTTCCAGGAGGCGATGCTGAGCCGCTGAAGCCTGTTGCCCTAAAGCAGGCCTGCTGAGTTTGGGGCGTGGTGATGTGCTCGGGCTACTGCTGCTGCCTGCTGCCAATCCTCTGGCACGGCCCCTTCCGCCTCTGGCCTGTACCCCATTGGCTCCCCTACAGGCAGCAGACTAGCCTCTCTTTCCCTTCTCCATTTCTCCCTCCAAAATAATGTTTTTATATTGTTTTTTAAAAAATTTAATTTAAATTTTTAATCTAATATTATTTATTTATTTATTTATTTATTTATTTAATTATGTATAAATATTTGTTAACCGCCCCCTCATGCCTACAGCATCTCGGGGCGGCTTACAGCATTAAAAAACACAATAAAATTCATTAAAACAATGTTTTAAAATACAATCCACCCCACTCCACCCCCACCCCACCCTCCCCTCCAAAGGCCTGGGCGAACAGCCAGGACTTACAGGCCCGCCAAAATGCCAACAGACCTGGTGCCAGATGGGCTTCCTCTGGGAGAGAATTCCAGAGCCTTGGCCTGGCCACTGAGAACCCCCTCTCCATTGTGGCCCCCCGCTTTACACGGGGGACCTCCAAATAGGCATCCCTGGTGGATCGCAGGGATTGCTCTGAGGTGCGGAGGGTGAGGTGGTCCCCAAGGTATGAGGGGCCCATACCGTGTAGGGCTTTATCGATCAACACTAGCACCTTGAATTGGGCTTAGTATTCTATAGGCAGCCAGTGCAGAGTACGGAGCACAGGTGTTATGTGCTCCCACCTTCCCATCCCCATAAGGAGATGGGCCACCGCATTCTGCACCAGCTTCAGCCTCTGAACCAGAAACAAGGGAAGCCCCATGTACAGCGCATTGCAGTAGTCTAGCCTTGAGGTGATGAAGGCATGAATGAGGGTGGCCAGGTTGGCCCTGGAAATGTATGGACACAGACTCCGCACCAGATACAGCTGGCAGAAGGCGACCTTAGCCACCATCTCCACCTACCAATCCAGCCGGAGCCCCGAGTCCAACAGACTCCGCACCTGCTGGCTACAGGAGGGGAGCCAGTAGAGCCTGGCAGGGGAGCCAGTACCTACCTCGCCTACCCACCACCATTACCTCCGTCTTATCAGGATTGAGCTTCAGTCTGTTCTGCCGCATCCAATCCTCCACAGCCTCCAAACATTGGGAAAGTAATGAGACAGCAGGACCTGGGTCAGTTGAAAACGAGAGATACAGCTGAGTATTGTCAGCATATTGGTGACATCTCACCCTGAACACTCTCACGATCTCCCCCAGGGGCTGCATATATTCATTAAATAATAGTGGAGACAGGATCGAACCCTGTGGAACGCCACAGGTCAAGGCCCGGGGGCTTGATGTTTCAGCCCCCAACACCATCCACTGGCTTCTCCCCAAGAGGAATGAGCGGAACCACCCTAGGACAGTCTCATCCAGACCCCCCAGGTCTCGCAGCCATCTCAGCAGCAGCCCATGGTCCATGGTGTCAAATGTGGACGAGAGATCTAGCAGGATCAAGAATGTTGAACATCCTGAGTCCATCTCCTGGCGGAGATCATCCACCAAGGCCACCAAGGCCATCTCCGTACCATAGCCGGGGCAGAACCCAGATTGAAAAGGGTCCACGAAACTGATGCTGTCCAAATGTGCCTGGAGCTGCAGTGCCACTGCCCGGTCAATGAACTTCTCTAAAAAGGGAAGATTAGAGATGGGTCGGTAGCTGGCGAGAGCATCCACATTCAAAGATGGCTTCTTCAGCAGGGGGTGCACCACCGCCTCCTTGAGACTGGGTGACAATCTCCCCTGCCGAAGGGACGCGCTCACTACCCTCGCCAGCACCGTCCCCAAGGTCTCCCTGGAGGCTTTCACCAACCAGGACGGGCACGGAACTAGTTCTATCTATCTACACTAAATCTAACTGCTATAACTATTCTAAATGCTATCAACTAAATTGATTATCTATCTAATAAGAACAAAGGCCTACTCCTACAAACACTAAAAAAATCTCTAAACACTATCTCTATCTCAGCTAACTCCTACAACTCTACTATCTCTATCTATCTATCTATCTATCTATCTATCTATCTATCTATCTCTATAGGATGGGGGAACACAAAGAGGGGCGTACAAAACTGAAATGAAACCTAAATCAATCTAACACTACTCAAAATGAATTTAAAAACAGGGGAAGGGAATCAGGGATGGAATATAGAGAGAGAGGGAGAATGAAAGGATTCAATGGAGCGGGGAGGGAAGAAGGAAGATGGAACACGGGGAGGGGTAAAAACAAAAAATAACACCTAAATCTATCTAATATAATCTAAATAAATGATAATATGGAGGTAAATGAGTTGGATGAGTGAAATAGGAGGAGGATGTCAATGGATTAGGAATAGGAAGGAACAAAAACTGCTGGGAGAGGGAGCCTTCTGAAACTCCTGCTGTCAGGAACAGTGACTAGCTCAGAAGGTGTTGGGAAGGGTGGAGGCCAATGAGTTTTGTTTCTTGCTGCGCCCGCATCACCGCAAGCCCCATTGGCTCCATGCAGCCTAGCCTGTGGCCAATCGCAGACTGCGAAGCCAGTGGTCTGAGGTGAAAAGGTATGGTGATTGGGCAGGCTGGCTGCTACTCCAAACCTCTCCACCCCTGGTGCCTGGAAGTCTGCTCCTCAGCTGACTCCCCCCTCCCTGTCATGTTTTGCCTTCCTGTGACATGTTTTTGCTACCTGAACTCAACCGAATGCGATTCGAACTGACCAAACTGTTCGGTCATTTCAACATTCAGAATAGAGTTCGGTTTGGTCAGTTCTGGTTCAGGTTTGGATTCGGTCGTCCAAACAGGCCGAGTTCGGGCTGAACTCCGAACTTCCGAACCACTTTCGTCCATTCCTATTGTATTGTCCGACTCGTAGCGGGGAGCTGAGGCTCCAAACCCATCAGACTTACCTGACACCTGTTGCAGCAATCAGCGCGAGGGGCGGGGACCTCTGCCTGCGGGGAAGAAAAGCGCTCCGTGAGACCAGGGCAGCGCCTTGGTGTGCGCCTTGGTCGTGCGCCGAAGGGCCGCGCGCAAAAGGGCATGCCCTTTTGCGTGCCCTTCGGCACGCCCAGGAGCAGGAGCAGCCGCCTCCCCTTTTCTCGGTGCCATGGAGGGGTAAGTCTAATTGCCCGGAAGTTGTGAAATGTATTTTCCGGAGCATGAAGAGGGGTTTCTGCAATTGCAAGTGGCTTCTATTAGGAGTCTGAAGCAGGGGCATTTAGACTCCTATTTTCAGAGACCACCAGCAGCTGCTGAAGAGCCGATCAATTTAATCCCCCCCTCACGGTCTCCATTAAACGTTCGGTCTGGGACTGTTCTAGCATTGAGGACAGGGGCAACACAAGTGCATGGAGAAGAACAAAATCATTCGTCATGGAACTTTTTGGGGGTGGATAGTGGGTTGGCGTGAATTTCAGATGGGACTTCACCTCTTGCGGGTGAAAAAATGGCTTCACTTATGATGGATCATGTGATGTTTACTGCAGAATCAACGCAGTTTATGTACAGCAAATTATCCCATGTCCAAACTAAAATTGATCTAGTTGAGGGATTACTACAGGATGTATTGGCGGCTGGGCTGATGGGAGGGAACAGTGGGAATAGTGGGGGTAGGAGGGAGTCTCCCCCACCCTCCCGAATAAATATGCCCCATGGCCCGTTCGGTGCTACATCCAGTTTATATCCGCACTCAGCTATGCCCCATTTATATAACAGGACTTCTCTGTGCCCCCCTAGGGGTGCTAGGGGACAGGTTGAGGCTAATATTCCTTCTAAGATCTGTTCCGAGTCGACAGAAGTATTTAGCCGCCTCCCGAAGGCACTCATTTTTACCATTTATCCAAGAGGAGGTCGGTCTGCCCCTCTTTGGGGCACCCCTCTTGATGTGGCTGAGCATTTAAGACTTTTATTGAAGAAAGATCCTCACTCATCCTTATCTAGGAAAGTAGTCATTACTAGCAAAGACATCATCTCTTTGGACCATCTGTGTATTTCACCTGATAGTCAAATGATTTTGGTTGTCTTTGTCTCGATGGAGATACCTAACCTCATTTTAGCCCAGAAAAAACATCTGGAACGGATGGCGGTAATTACTGCTTGTGTATATTACAATCTCCCCTCCCCTTTAGGTGGGACTGTAAATTTCCCGCAGGTGGACAGAGAAGGCCAGCTGAGGCAGGGATTTATCACATCAGCCACCACTAGAGGTGATATTACTAACCCGCATTTGGTGGGCCTAGGTAATAGGGGCATCCAGCCCCTTCCAGCAAAACAAGGCCACAGTATACTACTTGGCGATGGCCCTGCGTCTGTTCAGGAGGCTGATAATACTTTCCATCAAGCAAAGTGCCTTTTGGGGGTGGCCCATATACCACCACCCCCTAATCAGAAACCTAGGGAATTGTTTCCCGAAGGTCGGGCCCCCCTGCAGAAGATAGTGGGGAAGCCCTTCAGGAATCAGCACAAAGATGATCCTGGGGGGAGTTCACTGGCTAATGTCCGTTTTGACATTCAGGGAAGATCGATAGTTCCATCGTCAGACCAGCTACAGTTTCGTTGGGCACATCGATTAGATACCCTGTGTGCCTGGCTGGGGGAATTGCGGTCAGAATTTCAGGTCGGAGAGGTTGGGGATGCTCCCCCCGCTGTTAAGGCTGGGGTGAGTACGATTTTGAATACCTCCCGAGTGACGTTACTCCAGTCACGTACTTCTTCCCCCATTAGGACCCCCCTGCGCCCTTCGGCCATGGAACTCCATTATAGGGAGTCGGGAACAGAAGGTAATTTGGGGGGTCAGCCAACATCAGGGATAATATCATTAAGGGAAGGAAGCGAACAGGAGGAGGTGAGAGGCCAACAACAAGGCCGATCCTCATCTCAATCTCCCCTTCCCGGGAGCACCCCACTAACTTCACCTATGCAGGTCTTACGGATTTCCCAAAGTGGCTTACAGGGGGAGTCTCATAACTGTGATCTTGAGGTAAACCCCTATTCAATGATGATAAATACTTCTGAAGCTGTTCCCGATGTGGAGCGGCAGGAAGGCGGGCGATCTCTCCCAGGTCCATTTATTAACCCGCCAGGGAGGGTGCTTAGACAGCGCCCTAAGCATCCCCTCACCTCTTCAAAGCAATGACTAAAAGGGCCTCAGACCATACCATTTACCCTGCTTTCTTGGAATATTGCAGGATGGAGGAGCCTACAGCACGTACCAGATTTTATAAATTCTGTTTATGCCCACGATATTATATTGTTGCAGGAAACATGGATGTTAGATCCCCCCATTCAGCAGACTTGGAGGGGTTTTGAGGTTTTCTGGCTGGGTGTCAACCCCTCCAAGGTCCATGGCCGCCCTAGTGGTGGAGTGGCTCTCTTGATAGCATCTAGGTTGGATGCACAAGTTTTATGTTTAAATTCTATTAAAGCTTATTTTGGCCTTTGGCTTTGTGTACTTCCTTCAGGGTTGGAGGTATTAGTTGGGAATGTCTATCTCCCCCGTGATCGATCTGTTTATTACCAATCTGGTATGTGGGATTCTATTATTGAGCAGGTTCAGGCTGCTATTTCTCAGTGCCCTTCAGCAATACTTATTCTAGGTGGTTATTTCAATTCACGCATTGGGAACCCGATAAGTTTCGAGGCTGAGCCTTCATTGGAGGAATTGGCTGACTCACTGCCTTTTCCTAAGCGTCATTCTAGAGATCAGGCGGTAGGTTCCAGGAAAGGTTATTTTGACCCACTGTTGTGTGAGTTGGACTTGATTGTGATTAATGGTAGGGTGGATGGGGACTGGGTAGGAAATTTTACTTACCATGCCCCACAAGGTTCCAGTGTACTAGATCTCTTCTTGATATCCCCCCTTTTCTTCCCCTTGATAGATAAACTAGAGGTGGTCCCATTGTTTATAACATACCACTTACCTGTCTCCTTAACAATTTTCGACCCGACAGCGGGGAAAGGGAATAAAGCTCACGTGTTACCACTAGGCCGAGAGGTGGAAGGGCCTTTGGTGGTGCCGGTAAAATGGTCTGAGGAACTGGCCAAAAAGGTAGCTGTGTTTAGTAGGTCCCCCCAGAGTCTAGAGGTGTGTAGATCATTTATGGCTGGGGGTGAAAAAATAATAACTCGTTATGAGGAGATAATCACATTATTGACTCCTCTTATCACCAGAGAGGGGAGAGCGGCCCCTTTGGACAGGTTGCTAGGAGAAAAGTTCCCTACGTGGTTTGACAAGGATTGTCATAGGGAAAGGGCAGCCTTAAGGAAAGTGTCCAGGAAGTTTAGGTTTAATCCTAATGCGATACTGAGGTTAGAGATGGTAGAGCGCCGGAAAATATATCGGGCGCTCCTAATTTCCAAACGGAAGGTGTATTCAGAAGCCCAATGGTCTAAATTATTGGTTGCTGCTAAAGCACGGGACTCCCGCCAATTCTGGTCACTAATCCGGACCGGAATACGGAATGGTCCCCCCGCTGGGGAAATACCAATTAAACCAGAGGTATGGCAGAAATTCTATGAGGCCCTTTTTGCTCCTGCCAAGGAGATACCAGTAGGCCCGAGTATTTCAACAGCAGATGGGTTTCAGCACTGGCCTCCTGTGACGCCGGAGGAAATAGTGGAACTAATAGGACAATTAAAACCAGGAAAAGCGTCAGGTTCTGATTATATATCACCAGAACTTTTGAGACACAACCCAGATTGGTGGGCAAGTATATTGACACCGTTATTTACTTATCTTAATGAATCCGGGAAATTTCCACCGTCCTGGAAAGTTAGTGCAATCATTCCCATTTTAAAAAAGGGTGACCCTAAGTTGCCAGAGAACTATAGACCTATAAGTCTACTTAGCATAGTATCTAAAGTATATACCAGATTTCTGCTGAACAAATTACAAGTCTGGTTAGAGTCAGCTGATATAATACAGCCAGAACAAGCAGGTTTCCGGGAAAGGGCAGGCAACAACGGATCATATATTTGTGCTAGCGGCACTTATAGCAAAATATACGGAGGCCCACAAGAAATTCTATGTGTGCTTTATAGATCTGGCAAAGGCCTTTGATCTGGTGTGTAGGGAGCGGTTGTGTGTAAAGTTATATACGATGGGAATTGATCCCAGACTTTTATTTTTAATGATCCAGCTCCATACAGATAATAGCTTGAGGGTGCGGTATAACTCTAGAGGTGCACTGTCGGATGCAGTGCCGGTGCAGGCGGGGGTAAGACAGGGGTGTTTGTTAGCCCCTGCCTTGTTTAATTTATATCTTAATAATGTGGTTCACGAGATGGTCCAGAGAGATGTGCACCCCCCCAAAAATCGGGAACCGATCGGTCCCAATCCTACTCTATGCAGACGATACTGTCTTAATGTCTCAGACTCCGGTTGGCCTTAAAAGATTGATGCAAATGTTTGGAGACTTTTGTCATCGCGAATTACTCCATATTAATTATGATAAAACAAAGGTCATGGTGATGAGTGTTAATGTGGTCAAGAAGATCCATCAATGCTCCATTGGGAACAATCCCATTGAGCAAGTAAGGTGGTACAAATATTTAGGGGTAATTGTCTCCCAGCGGCCAGGTTGGAAGGCACACTATGAGGCAATAATTAAAACAGTCCAGAAATCAGTAGGAGCTATTACTAAATTCTATTTTGGCTATGGAGGCAAACCGGTCGTCCCAGCTCTGCGTCTATTTAAGGCAAAAGTGGTTAGCAACTTCTTTATGCCTTTCCAATATGGGGGTTGTCCTTTCTGGATCAGCTCGAGGGAATCCAGAATGGCTTTCTACGGGCTATTCTGGGTGCCCCTAAGGGACTTCCCCAGGTCTTGTTAAGGGCAGAGGCAAGATGTCTTCCGCTTTGGGCTTTAGGCCTTCAGGTTATCATTACATATTGGACCAAAATAGGTCTTTTCCCAGTGGTAAAGAACTCCCTCCTTGCCTTGGCTGTTAATGCAGGATTGAGGATGGCCTGGAGAAAGGAGGTACTGAGAGAGGTCCACAAGTTGGGGTTTTCGCTGGAGTGCCTAGAACCACTAGGGTTAGCAGCCACAAAAAAATTGATCAAACGTAGGATTAAGGATCAGACGGGGCAAGGGGAGGAAGCATTGATGGGTGAGCAGAGGGTGGCCCAGGCATATGTGCCATGTAAGGCTGAGGGGGGGGGGTTGATTATTATTTACTTACTTGGGAAGACCCCCAGAAATGGGTTCCCTTTTTAAAATTAAGAGTAAACTCCTTCCCTTCGGCTTTGTTGGAGGGCCGGTTTAAGGGAATTCCAAAAGCCCAGAGGATATGTTCATTGTGCCAGTCAGGAGGGGTGGATACTGTGGATCACCTCTTATTAAGATGTTCTACGTTGGTAGGACTGAGAATTCGTTACCTGGGAGGTTTTTTGAACAATAGGGTAGTAAATGATCATACCATGCGATTTCTACTTAACCCATTGGATTCGGAACTGACCAGGGCAGTGGCTAGTTTTGCATTGGCCATACTACGACTACTAGTGCGACTGACTTATAACCCTTGATTGATATTCGGGCAATTAGTCTGTCAAGGGCGAAATATAGTGTTTTGTTATATCACCTGCGAAGACCGGATTAATGGTCGTCCAATAAGTAGTATAGAGTGGACACCTAGATGAGGTAGATTAGGTTGAATTAGACTTAGATTAGATAGGATAATGAGAGTTCATAATTAACATAATTTCTGATCTTAGCTATTTAATAATAGGTAAAGTATTGAGGTGGGTAGACAGTTGCTCGCAGGCGGGCTGTTGTGATTTTAATTGTATGTAAATGTTTACTGTATATTCTCTTTTGTTTTTGTATTTTGTTAAGGCCTATGGCTAACAATAAAAGCGATACATACATTGTATTGTCCACAACCACCCCCAGATCCTTTACCTGAGTGGTAACTCCTAGCTTAGTACCCAGCATTGTGTACGCATAGTTTGTATTATCTTTCCCTACATGCATCACTTTGCACTTGTCCACATTAAATCTCATTTATAATTTAGATGCCCAGGCACCCAGTGTCGTAAGATCCCATTGCAGTTCCTCACTGTCTGCTCGTATTTTAACTACCTTGAATAACTCACTGTCGTCTGCAGATTTGATGACCTCACTCTCAACACCCTTTTCCAAATCATTAATGAATACATTAAACAGCACCAGTCCCAATACAGATCCCTGCGGCACACCGCTTTTTACATCTTTCCATTGTGAAAATTGACCATTTAGTCCAACCCTTTGTTTTCTGTCGTTTAACCAGTTTCTGATCCATAGTAAGACACTACCTCCTATCCCATAACTTTTTAATTTTCTCAAGAGTCTCTCATGAGGGACCTTATCAAATGATTTCTGGAAATCCAGGTACACTATATCTACTGGGTCTCCCTTGTCCACGTGCTTATTTACACTCTCAAAGAATTCCAATAGGTTAGTGAGGCATGACTTACATTTACTAAATCCATGTTGAGTGTTCTCCAATGTGGCACCCATATTATTATTATTATTAAAAACTGCATGGCATGGTAAAGTTAAACGTAACCCCCATCCCCCAGCATTGGTCTTATGAACAGGACAGGCCAACCAGGCTAGGCCAGCCACCCCTCCCCTCCAGCTGATTACTTACAGATTCATCAGCACTGTACCAAATAGCCAAATTTACCAAAGAGAATGGACAAAATCACTGCAGCCACTTTTATTTTACCCTGCCAGCCAGTCAAAAGCTTGCCATCTGGCTTACCATCACTCAACTGTCTCCCTCCCCCTACCCTACCCTGTCTCCCCCACCCTACCAAATATGGAACTAAGTTTCATTTCCAGAAGAAGCTCAACTGTCCACCAGCCCCCCAGGCGTGCAGTAGTTTCCGAAGTTTTCTGAATAACAGCCTTGGTCCTCGGAACTTTGGAATTCAGGCTTTCCAAACCGAATACCGTAATCCTCATCAAGTGCTGATGTTTTCAGAAGACTTCGTTTCAGCCCTACTGATCATACGACAGGAAGAGACAATCATACATAGTGAAATTTGTTTCACATGGCATGAGCTGTATAGAAATGATGGTCGTTTCAACCCACATGGCATGAGTTACATAGGAAAGATGGGCGTTTGAACCCATATCAACATCCTTGTTTACTTCTGCGATGCAGTGACAATATTACTCTAAGGATTTTTGGTAGAGGGTGGAAAAGCTGCTTTCAAAGATGCAAATAATTTAAAACAATCGATGAAACTTTGAAAAGATGGGCAAGTATGTCTGTTGTTTTTGAAGCAACTTAAAACCAAGAGAAATCCAAACAAACTTTTCTGCTGAGGGTCACTTCACTTCCAAGCGAAAAAAATGAGAGTAAACCCACAAGGCCAGAGAAATTTAAAGAGTAAAGGAAATATACTTTTTTCTTTTTTTTGTAAAAACAGGGGGATCTTTAGAAATAGAGATTATAAATATTCATCACTTTGCTTCCATCAGAATTTTGAGAGCAATTCTTTTACAAACTTAAGAATTATTTCCTCTGATGCAAGGGTGACCTTTCTAACTTTCTTTGTTCACAAAGGACCTTATTCACAGTGTGTGATTCATACAAAGCTACGGAATTTTGCATAATGCAAGTGACACTTCTCATCTTTCCCTTTCTTGTGAATTGCAGACATTACATCTGTAACAGTTTCCATAGAAACACTCAATTTTTGGACTTTTGAAAAGGGAGGAGAAGTGAACAACTTGGGAATGATTGACCGAGAAAGGGTTTTTAATGAATAACTATTCAACATTTTAAGAGAGGTGTGTGGAAGGGACCATCTTCATTTTCGTTTTTGATTACTTTTCATTAAAAAAATTTAGTCACATATTTGTTTTCATTTCTAATTTAAATTCATTTTTGTAATTAAATTTGTTTCCCATTATTTTCAATGGGCAACACTTTGCAGGTCTTGCATTGGTTTAAATGACAGTTATACTTTGTCTGTCTGACACTTGCTGAAAGTGCCTGTGACTCCCAGCCCCAAACTTGCCGAGAGTGCTACGGGTGGGCAGAGTATGAAAGAGAGATAGACTGGCAGGCAGTAAGCGGACACAGCAGCAGCAGGCGCTGGAAAGCAGCAGTCAGTCAGTCACAGGAGCAGTGGGCACTGGCAGCAGGCATAGGCAACACCCCAAGTACAGCAAAACAATATGGGGGGAAATATCAAGTGACCTTTCCAAACAAGATTCAGGATATCGAGGAACATAATACAAAAAAGGACAAGACTCCATATTAGAATGTAAACAATATTATGTATATTCCTTCTTATAATACAAAGAATATACAAACATATACATTAACAAGCACAAATGTTTACACAATAATCTCATAATGTCCAATGTCCTACATAGAAGCAGTCCCCCAAATCCTTACAGATGAAGCTTGAATTCAAGTGTATTTAAACCAGTTGGGAGTAAATCTTTATCCAATATGTTTCCACTCTGAGGTCTTCTTCAGGGTATATTCCAAACTCAATATGAAAAATTAAAATAAATTTTTTAAAAGCTTACAAACATTACCATAGCCAGTAACTGAGGTTACTTTAGAGACAGTTGGCATAGGTGGCTGCAGCAAGTCCTGCACAGCACCTTCTAGCTCTTGTCATTCCGTAAGCAAAATACTTGGAAAGTAACTCAAAGGTCTCAATGTAGGTACAGAACACGAAGCTCTGAGGATCACATTTACTGCAGCACAGAGCTTAGTGTTCAGAAGGATGGGGAACCCATTTTGTCTTGGAGCCGTGCCGCTCAATTTATCCATAGACCACATTGCTATCGCCATAAAAAAATATTTTTAAATATTTAAGGATAATAATGAAAAAAAATATGAAAAATAATTATCTTTTAGTCTCTTACCAAACTCATAATCTCAAAAAAATATACTGCATATAACACAACTACCAAAATCAAACCCTCCATTGAAAAAAAGAAAAGAAAAAGAAATTAGAAAAACAAAGAAATCAATAGAATAAAACAACAAACATAATAGTAATAGTATAAGGTAAAAGAAGTAAAAACATGAATCTGGTGATAAAAAAGAGCGGGGGAGGGGGATTCCTAAGTTATTATCACAAACTGACAGTCTGGGGCCACAATCTCAGTATGCTCAAATTAAAGAAATTAAAATTAAGAAATTTAGAAACAAGATTGTGGCAATAGAGTTTATCCATGTTTAATGGAGTGGTCCAGTAGAAAGACTTTTCCAAAGAAAAAAGTCAGCTTCAATTTGGAGAGTGATCAGAACAGAGAAAGTATTTCTACTGAGGATTTTTCAGATGATTGATCTACTCAATGGCCCATTTTTAAACGGGCGGGGTGTGTGTGTGTGTGCAGTCCGGGCTAGCGTGCAGCGGGTGGAGCACCGCTGCAGGGTTAATGGATGGGGGAGGTGCCGAGGGGTGCACACTAATCTGCACCCACCTCCACCCACCGTAAAGCACAGAATAACCTGCCTTTTTGCTGGTTTCTCTGGGTGTGGTTGATGGGTGAGATGGGTGGGTTGTGGGAGTGTGTGGCATGGGTGGCACCTATGCATGTACACACAGTGGACCTGGGAGTGCATGCGTAGGTCAATCTTGTATAAAAAGGGCCCAAGTAAAAGAACCTCTTTTAGGAGAACAAAGGAATCAGAGATTCACACACAGTTTAGCAAAAGAGGCTGTATTCACACCGAGAGCCCTACCCACCGCTGGGTATTCCGGTGGGTGTGCTGTGGGGAGAGCGTCCATGAAAATGGACCAGTGGTAGATGGGGGGATGAGTGTGCGCTCCCGGTGCACACCCATCTACATGTGTCTATACCCATCACCATCTGGAAAACCAGAGGAGGCCCCGTGGGTGGAGGTGGGTGTGTATATGTGTAAAAAGATACCCACCCAACTCCACCCACCATGTGAGCACATCCATCCCCCTTGTACTCCCATCCACCGCAGCGCATCCTAACTCTCAGATAAATCACCATTTTGGCAAATTGCTCTGTGAGTGGGTGATGAATGGAGGTCGATGGGTCGCAGGAGAACACATGTACCCCCACTAACCCACCGAAGCATGCACAGGCACCCACTCACACCCATGCAGAAAATCTGTGTGGGCATGAGTGAGTGCATCTCATATAAAAAAAGGCCAAAAAATAAGAGTGACAAAATTGAAAGAGGCTGAGCCTGTCACTAGAATAATAATAATAAAATATTTATTGTTAACCAAAAGGTTATACAATCCTTATACTACATACACAATAATACAATACATAACACAATTCATAACAATATATTCATGTATATAACACACATTTGGGTATCTTGTACCTCAAACTTGAAGCCCGATGCCCAAAGACCAAAGCCAGCCAACCTCCCACCCACCTTGCTAACGAACTTCCTCCTCAGGAGGAACAGCCCTATAGCTCCTGATATAGTGTTGGCCTAAATAATCAAATATCTCAGTCCTTACTGGCAAGTTTGCTAGATCTCAAACGTAAGTAGACTTGACAATATCTGGCCACCACCTTCGTGAGAGTCAGATCCACCCCTTCCAGTAGCTGCCACTTTAACCTCCCTAAATCCCAGGCGTCCTGTATATATTTCCCCAATAGGGCTTGTCTGGGCCTCGCTAAAGCGGTACATTTGAAGAGAATATGTTCACAGGAGTCGACCTCCTGTGAATCACATATTTCACAACTCCTTTCCATCCAAGGAATACCCCTGTAGCGGCCTTCCAACATGGCCGAGGGGAATGTATTGAAACGGAAGTGGGTAAAAACCCTACGCAGGTTATAGTCCAAACTAGAATAGAGGTAACAGTTACCCCACCCCAGGGGTCTAACCATGGGATAATCAGGGACTACTCGTTGGTTAGCAAGCAGAACTCCCTCATCCTGGATCTCCTGGTCCAAAATCCTTCTTTTCAAAAGGACCATGGCTCTTTTAGGGCCAAGAGGTTCCAGCGCCTCTCTGGAGAATCCCAAGAGTCTAACCTCTTTTTCCACACAGCCACCCCACAGGCTGAGAAGCCCCGCTTCCCCAGCCAAAGCTAACAGGGATCCATCCTGAAGGGGGAAAAGAGAAACTTTGATCCAAAACCTCAAAAGTGCCTGCAAGGCACAGGATCTGACTGTATGGCATGCGGTCTCTTGTCTGAGTAACACCTGCGGGGTACCCCTCGGAGCCCCCAAAATGGAACCAAGGGCCTGATTTTGTATGCTCTCCATTTTGGACAGAAAGGATAAACCCCAAGCCGGAAATGCATAAAGGCTTTGAGCTAGAACTTTAAATCTAAACAGCCTCAGGGCAGGCAACACCAATCTCCCCCCCTGGGTAAAGTAAAACCCCAGAATCGCTTTTAGGGAGTTCCTTGATTGGAGCAGCATAGCCCTATAATGGGGCTTCCAACTCAAGGATGAGGAAAAGATAACGCCAAGATACTTGAATTCCTTTACTTGGGAAATGGAATTACTCCCAATCCTCCACTGATGTATA
Organism: Sphenodon punctatus; assembly: GCA_003113815.1. Classification (NCBI taxonomy): domain Eukaryota; kingdom Metazoa; phylum Chordata; class Lepidosauria; order Sphenodontia; family Sphenodontidae; genus Sphenodon; species Sphenodon punctatus. The sequence continues at coordinate 47,369 of QEPC01006485.1, read as the reverse complement.
TCCTTATACCCATGGCTCCTCATTACCATGACCTTAGATTTAGAGAAATTGATCTTAAGGCCCTCCCTACCACAATATTCTCCTAGTCCTTGAAGAGCTCTTCTCAGCCCCACCAGCGTCTGGGACATCAGGACCGTGTCATCTGCGTATAAGAGAGCCGGCACTTTCCTGGAACCGATCCTCGGTGGGTGCACCGCAAGACCATTCAAGAATGAGATCATATCGTTGACAAAAAGATTGAATAGAATCGGGGCCAGCAAGCACCCTTGTCTGACCCCTCTGGAGACCCTCACCTTTCTTGAGAGCTGGCCAGCTGGGGCGGGGCGGATAGAAATTGAGTTTCCAACATGGATTTGGATCAATAGAAAGAGTAGGCGCCTATCGATGGAAGTGGCGCCTAATTTAACCCACAGCCTTTCCCTACTAATTGAATCAAAAGCCATGGAAAGGTCGGCAAAGCATAAGAAAAATTTACCCTGTTTAGAGATGTAATAATTAGAAAGGCTAGCAAGGACTAAGATCTGATCTAGAGTAGCCTTCCCGCTCTGAAAACCCACCTGTTCCGGAACTATGATGTCATTCTCATCCACCCACTTTGTCAGTTTGTTCAACAGAAAGCGGGTGTACAGCTTCCCGACCATGCTTAAAAGACAAATTGGGCGATAATTCCCTGGCTGAGAAACATCTCCCTTTTTATACAGCGGAACCACTATCCCAGAACGCCAGGCTATGGGGATTTCTCCTGATGAATTAATTGAGGTAAAGAGGGGTGCCAGGAAACTAGCCCACCAGTCAGGGTTGGCTTTCAGTACTTCAGGGGATATGAAATCCTCCCCTGGGGCCTTCCCTGATTTTAACTTACTGATAAAGATGACCACCTCATCCTTAGTGACTGGGGGCCATTCCGGAAGACACTCAGAAGATGACAAAAGGGTCCTCCACTCTATAGGGGAAGAAAAAATACCGGCATAGAACTCCTCCCATTGGGCAAGCGGTATTGCTGAGGCTAAATTCCTGCACCCAGAAGGGCGGACCAGGCTCCAGAAGGACCTCTGGTCTTTTCTCTGGACAGCCTCCAGAAGCTGGGCCCATCTCAATTTCTGCGCCTCCAATTTTTTGGATGCGATTACCCAACGATAGTGCCTCCGGGAGATCAGAAACTCCAATCTGCGAGACCGACTCGGATTACTCTTCATACCCCTAACTAATCTCCTTACCTCCTTCCTCAGTTCCTTACAATCACTATCAAACCAAGGGGGGGCCTTCCTCAACCCAGAATCCATAGTTTTAGTGCGTGTCAAAAGAGGGCGTAATAGGGTCACCAATTCCTCGAATATTGTTAATTGGTTGCCCTCAATCTCTGTTATCTTGTTCACCAAATCAACAACCACGGGCTGGGCAGTAAAGTCCATAAAGGCAGACCTCATAACATCAGACCACCTCACTCGTACCAGACCATCCCCCTCCCCCAAGGCCCCTGATCTAACCCTACCCTCTGCCACCAGATAGGGGGAAAAGGGTAAGGAGAAAGGGTCTAGTAATCGTAAAAGCAGTGGGAAATGGTCCGACTCATATCTAGGGATGACACAAAATTCTACCACATTCTGGGAGAAGTTTTCTGATAATAGAAAATAATCGATAACACTGGACCCCTTCATAGAGTGATACGTGAAAGCCCCTTCTTTATCGCCACAAAAACATCCATTCAGGATCATTAGGCCAAACATCACCATAAAATCTCGAAGCTGACCTGCTCCAGGGCTAACAATATGGTCTTTAGAGGCCCGAGCGTAGGGGCAATACACAGAGTCATCAAGCCTAAGAGGCTCAATACGGAGAACAGGGTTCCCCATTCTAATATTAAAGTCCCCGCCCAACAATATGGGGGTGCTCGGGTAAAGGCTACAGGCTCCCTGCAAAATTTTATAGATCCCAGGCCATAGCTCTACTGAAAAGAAAGGGGAAGAGGCAGGGGGCAGATATAGGTTTCCTACCAATAGTTCTAATCCAGAAGAGAACTGACAATAATATAAGAAAAAATAGGACCCCAGAGAGTCACATAGCTGACTCTTTACCCTCAGATTCCGTGAAACCAATAAGGCCAATCCACCACTCGCTCTCCCGGGGCCCTTCGGGGGAATAGCAGGCAATGAAAAAGTCGAGAACCCTTCACACTCGATATCATACAAGGCCCAGGTCTCTTGTAGCAAAACAATATCATAATTGGCCAGGAAAGGGAAAAAATCAGGATCTAGTAGGCGCTGTCTCCACCCTGCAATATTCCAGCTAAGGAATTGGAGGACACCTAGATCCGTCCGAGGATGTCATTTATCCGACTGCTGGGTCTCCCCAGGCTGCAGGTCATGAGTACCCATGCAGTCATTGCCCACAGGCTGGACGGAGGGGTCCACCCACCCCAAACCCTGGGATACCGGGCCTGTTGTCAGAGGTACCTCAACCTCCAACTCCTCCCCTACCACAACCTCACACTCCCCAGGGTCCAGGGGAAGGGAGAGGGCCCGAGCACCACGCACGGCAAAAGCCGCAACACACAACCCCTGCCCCTGCCCATCATCAGGTCCTACTCTCGTACTTCCCCCCCCCTCCATCCCATTAAGAGAGGAAGAAATTGGTGGGCAGAAAGGTGAGGCTGGGACCCTACGATTTTCTCCCTGGGCCCCCTCCCGCCCAGATGAGCCATCCAGCAGAGATTTACGGGTTCTGAACACACCTAACTTCCTTGATAAGGACCCAAGTTTGTCCAAAAAACCCCTTTGATGGACCTGTATCATAGATGAGGGGGGTTTTGGGTTGGCAGGTTCCAACCTGGGGTCAGTGACATGATGCGGAGAGCCCAAAATCTGATCTATTTCCATACTCCCCCCTCCTCCGCTATCTCCCTCCCTCCAAGATGCTTGCCTAAAATAAGCTCCCTCCTCCTGCTGTATCAATGCAGGGGGACACTCCCCCATAAGAGGGGGGGGGGATCTTGGGCCTACAAGGGCCGCTAGGGCCCCCCCTGCCCCGACCAATCTGAGCAGGGCAAGCACGCTGACCCTCCCCCTTACTCCGAACCAGTAGGGATTCCTCATTACCTAGTGCTCCCCCAACCTGACCCGAAACGGGAGGCTGTGGGGAATGCCCGTAAACAAAAAAGGTACTATTTCCCAGAGGATGAGACCTAGCCCGTACTTTCTGGAAACTATCAGTTCCAGCAGAGGCCACCCTTGAGACAAACACTGCATTAGCCTTGAGCCAGGTTTCTCTCTCCATGATTATGGTTACTCAAATGGGGTCATCAAACAAGACTTTTACCATGTAGCATTCCCTTGTGTTAGTAATAAGTGTAACAGTGAGAATACTATGCCTGGTATAGGGTTTGTTGGTAAGTAATCGCAGGTGACCTGCGATATCCAAAGGCGAGATCCATCGGGGTACCCTGCCATCAGCCAAGGGGCAGATAGTAAAAATTAATTCTTTGGATGACACCTTAAATAATGTGGGATCCAGAACACAATCAGAAACCACCTTTCCCCTCTGGGGGCCATCACCCAGCCCTGGTTCTGGACATGCCCCTAGCTTGGGGACAATGGCCCTGGGCAGAGGGCCCCTGGCCCTCGGGGCAACGGGGACTCCAAACGGCCCATGGGCCTGGTTAAATTTTTGGGTCCCAATATTCCCACTCCCAAGGTTCCCTCGGCAGGCAAGCATATTTAGGGTCTCTAATTTTTCGTTCACTTGATTTAACTGCGAGAACATGAATTTCATGGTTTCCGTAGTCAACGCCACATGGTTGGCAAGGAGGTCAGTCAGCCCAACATCATCAGTGCCGTCCCTGTACTGGGCTATCATGGGCGACCAGCACCCTACCACTGTGTTACTGCCCAAGCAGGAAGGAGAGGGTACAATCTGCTGGGGGTCCTCCGCCGTTAATGTGGGTGAAGCGAGTACCAGAAAGCGATTTCCTGTTGAAAGTTCTACACCCTCTTCAACCCTCTCCCTTTGTTGACCATCATCCCTCTCGAAATAACTTTCCAGCCTACGCTGTTTGAGTACCTTGTCAGAAGGGAGAGACGAAGCTGCCGCATCCGCTCTTGGGCGCTTGGAACCCATTCTGATGGTTTAATATGTTCAAAGCAGGGGCCTGGCACACCTGGCCCTCGCCTAAGCCCGCGCACAAGGGCGCGCCCTTGTTCGCGCGGCCCTTAGGCTCAGCAACAGCCCGTTCTCCCACAGCTCTGCCGTAGGCACGCCTCCCCTTTTAACAACAGCCTGCTTGGCTGCACAGGTGTCCCCACTCCACCGGCACTCAGGGTCTGGCTTAGCAGCGGCTCTGTAGACAGCCCGTTCACCAGCACGGCTCAGCAACAGCCCGTTCTCCCACAGCTCTGCCGTAGGCACGCCTCCCCTTTTAACAACAGCCCGCTTGGCTGCACAGGTGTCCCCACTCCACCGGCACTCAGGGTCTGGCTTAGCAGCGGCTCTGTAGACAGCCCGTTCACCAGCACGGCTCAGCAACAGCCCGTTCTCCCACCCTGTCACTAGAAAGCGCAACACAATGAGGCAATGGGTAATTTCAGATGTGATGAAATCGCCGTTCACCATCGTGAACTACAGTGGACCACATGTTTACCACAGTGAACACCGAGCCGGGATCAAATTGACCACGGTTCTGGACCTTCGGGCAGCTGGAGGTCCAGAACTGTGATTAGAGTGACCAGGGGTCTGGACCACAGGGCTGGAACAGTGGTCAGACTGGCCACAATTTGGGATGGGACAAAGGTAACGTCTGTTACCTTCAGCCCAGCCCGGATCATGGCCCCGACTGAGGGACAGGATCAGGTGCAGCAGCCACATTGGCCGCTGCACCCACCCGTCTCCCTGAGAGTGGGAGGCCGGGGGAGCACGGGGGCAGGGCCATGCGGCTGCACATCGTGCCGCGCAGCCCCACCCCCTCCCTGCGCAGCACTGCCCCCTCCACGATCCCCCTCAGTGATGAGGCCAGCACGTCAAAGGATGGCCGGCCTGATCACAGACTAGGATCCAAGATAGATCCTCATCCAGGGTTCAGCGTGGCGGGCCTCCGCGCCTGTGACATCTGAAATTACCCTATATAAGGTCATGTGAAAAACAAGTATATTTGAAGTGTTCACACCCCCTACTGCATGCATCAATTATTAATTATTAATTATTAATTGTTGATTGTTGATTGTTGATTGTTGATATAGTGACAGCAATGTACCTGGTGCTTTACAACTGTTAAAAATATACAGGGTTCCTGCCCCAGTGGGTTTACAATCTACAAAAGACATTCCTTTGCTGCATTCTGTCTACAAACAATATCTACTCAATATATGCACTCAATCCGTGCACAGTATGTCCAAGTATTTTGTGCTTTCAGTAAGTTTTGGAATTGGTTTTAAATGTTTTAATTGGTTTAAAATAATTACTTAGTAATTACTAAGTAGCCTCCAGGGAGTTAACCATGTTGGTTGTGATGATTTGCATTAGGTATAATCAATGTGATTTTGGTTAATTTTTTTTACCATTGTGGGTTAAGGAGAAGTAGTTAATTTAATTACTGTGTGTGGAGCTGGTGGCCTAGGAGACAAGTGAACAGAACAGCAAACATGGAAGTTTGCCTAGGAGTGCTGCTGTCAGCAGGGGAGCGTGCAGAGGATCCAAGGAAGGTAGGGGAAGGGTTTGTCTGGGAGAGGGGTCTGTGTTTGTTTGTGGACAGAGTGTTTGACTGCCTGATTGTGTATTATGTGTGGAGGCTGCTGTGAATCAGGCTTGATTAGGGGCAGAGCTAGAATCTGCTGGCTCAGGGGCAAAGCCACCAGAGTATATAGGAAGAGCAGACAGGCAATGGCTCAGGAGCCGGCGGCCTATGAGACAAGTGCACAGGAAAGTTTGCCTAAGAGTTCACTGTGGAGGCAACACCTTAGACAGGTGAGTGACTGTATTCACATATACACATACGCTTAACTCACGTCCCTCGTAGTTAAATACATAACTAGGGTTAAGCCTAACATCTCACTAAACAAGAAGATGCAGACAGCAGACCAGTAGCGGGATGGGGGCTACCAAGTCTTTTGCACCGAGTGCCACATGTATGATTATCTTCCTGTTGGGGAGAGGTTGTATGTGCGTACCCGGTGCAAAGAGCTCTCTCAGAGAACATGTACGGTCTCTGGTGGCTAGGGTGGCTGAACTAGAGGAGCTGTGGCAGACAGAGAGGTATATAAAGAAGTCCTTCAGGGACATAGTAGAACAGTCCCACCTCCACTCCGGCAGCCCCTGTGCTGCTTTGGAGGGGCGAGGTCTCCAGAGAGGAGAGCACAAATGTGAAATGGCAGGAAACAATCCCGTAGCTGGGACCTGCCTTCCGGGTGATGTATTATCTTCACTTCAAATTCTGTCTCTCCTCCCTTACTTCTGCTATCTCCCTTGCTAGACAGAATTACTACACCTCCCGCATTCAGTCCTAGTCTCAGAACCCTAGTCGCCTGTTCTCCACCTTTGACTCCCTCCTCAAGCCCCCCTGTCCTACTCCTCCCTCTTCCCTCTCTGCTCAGGATCTTGCTTGTTTCTTCACCTCCAAGATAGACAAGATCCGCCTTAACATTGCTTCCCACTCCTCTCCTCTTCCTACTCCCTCCCCTCTCCCTCCTCCCCCTCCTTCTCTCCTGTCCTTCTTCCCTCCCACCTCCTTTGAGGAAATCTCCTCCCCATTCTCCTCCTCCAACCCTTCCACTTGTCCCCTTGACCTCATCCCCTCCCGCCTCCTGACCTCCATTTTTTCCACTGTCGCCCCTTCCCTCCTGCACATCATCAACCTCTCCATCTCTACTGGCTCCTTCCCATCTGCCTTCAAGCATGCCACTGTCTCTCCTAGCCTCAAAAAATCCACTTTTGACCCCTCTGACCCTTCTAGCTACCAACCTGTCTCACTCCTTCCTTTTGCTTCCAAGCTTCTTGAATGTGTTGTCTACTCCCGCTGCCTCGGCTTCCTCTCCGCCAACTCCTCCCTTGACCCCCTCCAATCTGACTTTCACCCCCCCTTCACCCTACTGAAACTGCTCTCGCTAAGATCACCAACGGTCGTCTTGTGGCTAAATTTAATTACTTCTATTCCATTCTTGTCCTCCTTGACCTCTCTGCTGCCTTCGATACTGTTGACCACTCACTCTTGTTGGATTCATTTCATTCCCTCGGCTTCCGTGGGTCCGTCCTTGACTGGTTCTCCTCCTACCTCTCTGACCGCTCCCTTAAATGTGTCTCTTGCCAACTCCACCTCCTCCTCCCTTCTCCTCTTGTTTGGTGTTCCCCAAGGCTCTGTCCTTGGCCCTCTCCTCTTCTGTCCCTAGGCAAACTCATTGCCTCCCATGGCTTCCAATATCACCTCTATGCTGATGACACTCAACTCTCTCTCTCTACTCCCTCTCTTTCTCCATCTATTCAAGCTCACCTCACCAGCTGTCTCTCTGACATCTGTACCTGGATGTCGCAACGTCATCTCAAACTCAACATGGCTAAAACTGAACTCCTTATCTACCCCCATCCTTCCTCTCCCTCTTCCCTGTTGATCCTCATTGATGGGGTAACCATCCTTCCCATCCCCACAAGCCCATAGCTAAGGCTTCATCTTTGACTCACCCCTTTATTTTAAACCCTACGTCGACTCTGTTGCCAAATCCTGTCGCTTTTGCCTCCATAACATTGTTAAGATTCACTCTTTTCTCTCTGTCTCCTCGGCCAAAACCCTTGTTCATGCCCTGGTCATCTCTCGCCTTGATTACTGTAACCTCCTTCTCACTGGCCTCCCCTGCTCTCACCTTTCTCCCCTTATCTCCATCCAAAATGCTGCTGACAGGGTCATCCACCTCGCCCGTCACTTTGACCACATGCAGCCCCTCCTCTCCTGACTCCCCCTTCCTGAACAAATCCTGCACAAGCTGCTAGTCTTCACCTATAAAGCTCTTCAGAACCTTGCTCCCCCCTACCTCTCTGCGCTAATTTCCCTCCATACTCCAATTCATGAACTCCACTCCTCCTCTGTCCCCTCTCTCACCCCCCATGCCTCCCCAGATCCCCTAACCACCTTTGTCCCTTCTTCCCAGCTGCCCCCCATGCCTGGAACTCCCTCCCTGCCCACATCTGCCTCGCCCCTACCTTTGTATGTTCAAATCCCTCCTCAAGACCCACCTCTTCCACTCTGCTCTCCCTGACTTCTCACTCCCCTCACCTAACTCCTGCTGATACCCTCCATCCAGTACAATGTTACCTGAGGTCTGTGTACTCATATCCTCACCACATGGACCAACCAGTCATCATTCTTGATGTAACCAAGTCAAGCGCGTGCACCTGGTACCTCTCATCCTCGTGAATGTTTCACTCCTTGTGTCTCCCTCTGTTCCCCTTCCTTCATCTCCCCAACAACCCCCCATCTTGCAGATTGTAAGCCCTAGGGCAGGGACCGTGTCTATTCAATTACTTTGTAAAGCACCAGGTACATTGCTGCACTATATAAATGCTTGATAATAAATAATAATAATAATAATAATAATAATAATTAATCCTCTTGCACCGAGGATATTTCTCCAGGGGTGTGTGCCTAGAAGGGTGGGAATAGGATAGCTGTGGTAGTCGGGGATTCAATTACTAGGAATTTAGATAGCTAGGTTGCTCGTGACCATGAGGACCACATGGTAACTTGCCTGCCTGGTGCGAAGGTAGCAGACCTTACATGACACATAGATAGAATCTTAGAGAGCATTGGGGAGGAACCTGTTGTTGTGGTCCATGTTGGTACCAATGCCATAGGTAGATGTAGGATGGAGGTTCTGGAGGCCAAATTTAGGCTTCTAGGTAGTAGACTCAAGTCCAGAACCTCCAGGGTAGCATTCTTGGAACTGCTGCCTGTTCCACACTTAGGACCCCAGAGGCAGGTGGAGTTCCAATGTCTCAATGCGTGGATGAGAAAATGGTGCAAGGTGGAAGGCTTTAGATTTATCAGGAACTGGGCAGAGTTCTGTGGAGCGGGGAGCCTATACAGATAGTATGGGCTCCACCTTAACCAGAATGAAAACCGGCTGCTGGCATTAAAATTCAAAATGTGATAGAGCAGTTTTTAAACTAGAACCTTGGGGAAAGCCGACAGGCACTGTGGCATGCACAATTTGGACTGTGGCAACTATGCAGGATGATGTTAACTTAGGGGATTTAGAGTTGCTTAAGACTGAGGAATGGATAAAAATTAAGGGACTTCAGGTGGAATTCACTGGATAACAGATAAATAACAATTCCAGGGTGCCTGATACAGTCCCCTATAATCAGGGCCCTGATTTTTCCGTGGAATTTTTTTTAAAATTCCGCGGGAGTCAGGGCCCAATTCTGCGCCTCGGCGTGATTTACCATGTGGGGGGGGGCGCATGGCTTGCCTCCTCCTCCCCCCGCACTGGTAAAATCCTCAGGGCTTCCCCTCCCCAGCTGCCGGGTCTTGCCCTCCCCAGCTGCCGGGGCTTGCTTGACTCTCCCCCCGAAAAACAAAAGGAATTGCCTTACCAGAGACGGCAGAAGCAGCTGCTCCATCCAGCACGCTGGTACTTCCTGGCCCCTCCCGACGGGGTCTCTCAGGGCGACGCAGCCGGATGACATCATCCACCTACGTCGCCCTGAGAGGCCCCGTCGGGAGGGGCCAGGAAGTACGAGCGCGCTGGATGGAGCAGCTGCTGCTGCCGTCTCTGGTAAGGCAATTAATTATCTAAAGCGGGGGAGGCAAGCCCTGGCAACTGGGGAGGCTGGGGAGGGGAAGCCCCGAGGGTTTTTTCATTCCCCTCCCCTCATGGAATCTCCTGCCCCGC